>PVJL010000897.1:0-173533 GCA_004026885.1 Lyroderma lyra
ACCCCCCACCACACCCTACTCCCAGCCTCCTGTCTACCTCTAGAGCCCTAGGAGGGCATTTCACCTACTTCCCAATCTGTGAGTCCAACCTCCACCTCCAGGGGCACCCTGGACCTCTCCTTCTCCTGGCTGACTGCAGAAGCACCCGGGCACACTCTGCCAGGCCAAGTTCATCCCCTCCTCAATTCTCCTCCTCCTCTTCTCCCAATGAGGCCTCAGCCTCCACTCAGGATCAGGAGTTAATGAGCAAACACGTAGAGAGCTATATTCCCCAATTTTTCCTGCTTACATGTAACTACTGACAACCAGAACCCAAGAACTGGCAATAGTTTCATGGAGGAAAGAAAAGGTTTGAGAGTAATGATGAGAACAATAATAGCAGCTAACTGAAGCTTTTTTGGAGTATTCACTATGTGTCAGGCACTGTGCATTCATTTAGATGTATTTACTTATTTTGCATATACATATATACCTACGTATTCTACATATATTTATGAAAGTGCTTTACATATACTTACACATTAGTTCTCACAACTGCCCAATAAGGTAAGCAGAGACCAGTAAATTCACTTACATAGACCACTACCACCTCACCATCTTACCCCAGGAAATCTGGAGCTAAGGTTTCAACTTGGGCAGTCTGGCCTGAGCTTGCAATGTTATTATACTTACAAGCATGCTTATTACTGAGGCAGTGCAGCCCCCAGGAGACAGTGACTGGCTGGGGTTGGGGAGTAGGAGAAGACCCTGCATGACAGGATCCCAGAGGGCAGGGCAAGCACTCACTGCATTTGGACAGGTGCTGGGAAATCAAGGCACTAAGATGGGGCTTTGTCCTCCAGGGCTGGAAGCAGAGCAGCGTTTCTCAACCTGGGCTGCACACTGGAATCACCCAGGGAGCTCTCTCAACACACCCGTCCTGGGACTCTGCCCTTCTTAGAGGTTCTGGTCTAAGTGGTCTGGGGCAGGGGGGCGGGGGGGTTCCCTGGTGGTGCAGTGGCTAAGGGTTCAGCACTGTCAATACTGCAGCCTGGGTTTGATTCCCAGCCAGGGAACTACCCACATTAATAATAATAATAATAAGAAGAAGAAGAAGAAGAAGAAGAAGAAGAAGAAGTGGTCTGGGGTGGGACCTCAACAGTAGTATTATTTTAACGCCCTCAAATGATTCCAATGTAGCTGGGTTTGAAAAGCACTGGACTAGAATCAATCTATCTTAATCATGTCCCTGTTCCCCCAGACTTGTACCCAGATGATTGCCATTCTTTCCTCCAAGACTTTAGAGATGCCTTCCCAGTGCCTGGAAGTCCTTTCCCCAGATCCCACCTGCAGAGCTCCTAGGTATTCACTGAGACCCAGCCCAAGCGACACTGCGAAAATCTTCCGCCACTCCACCAGTCAGATGTGCCCCTCTTGTCCTCTGTACAGTATCCCACTGCCAAACAGTGGCTATTTGTTCAGCTGTTGGTTTGTGAGCCCTGGAGAACCACGTCTCACCACCTCGATTACCCACACGTATCCCTACACAGCTGCTCAATGAACGAATGGCTATGTGGATGAACGAATGCTTTGCCCAGCTTTAAAGTACCAAGCAGACCCTACCATGGCACCTCGTTACCCTGTTGTTTCCCTCTGGGAGTCTGGGACCTCTGCAGGCCTGTAATTCTGCCTGGACCAGGCCCTGGTGAGGCCCCACCTTCTGCGCCAGGTCCCTGGAAGACGGAATCTTTTACGGGGTGGGGGGTGTGACTCTGGTTCTCGTCCTAGGATTCCTGGTTCTACTTGTGCTCCCTAAAGCCCCGGGACCATTTTTCTGCCTCATGGCACAAATTTGAGGACTAAAAAATAAATGTATAAAGAGTAACCGGCCCATAGCCTTTACAAGTGGCAGCTATTTTTACCAATAGTCACACTCACTACCGAACTTCTGGGACCAGCACTGGCCAACCCTGTTACGACAAAGCACTAAACTCTGCCCGTATTTGTGCAAGGGAGGGTTCGGGGGCAGCACCTCTGTCTCTGATTCCAGTCCTCTGACCTTCTTCAGTCTCTGGAAGAAAGCACTGTATGTACACTTTCCACATTAGAACTTTTACACCTGCAAGTCTCTTGAATTTAAAAACTCTCTTCCTCACTTTTGCCCTGTCACCCAAATGCATCACCTCCTCAAGGAAGCCTCCCAGAACTACCACCTCGCTGGGCTCAAGGAGGACCTGCATTAGATTAGTATGTCAGTCTAGCACACGGCTTAACTGCCCCATCAGATAAATTCTTTATCACCAAACTTTAAAGCGATTGGTTACTAAACAGGTAATCATAAGACTTTAAAATTTATTTACTCTTTTAAATAGAAAGATGAAAGTCCCTACCTTTCACTCAGATTGTTTGCAGTAAAGCAGAAAAATAAACCGCAACTTATCTTGCTACAACTGCTTATTTTGTAAAACTTTCACTTGGGCATTTACCAATATTGACCAGATCCCTTACCTGATTTAGAGTCCTTTGACGTATCCAGGTTGGGGCTAGGGCAATCTAAATTTTGAGAAAGAAATAAAGTTTAAGAGTAGAAAAACAAGCATAAAACATCATGTACGTTTTTGTAAAGGCCACTAAACCAATAATAACAGAAGCATTCTCTACTATAAACTGAATCACCTCTTTCAACTGAAAGCAGCCTTGCATGTCAAACTAATGTAAACCATGGCATATTCTGAGGAGGTAAAAGGTTCAGACCAAGAAACATTAAGCCTTTTACAGCAGAAGAACAGAAAGCCAACAAACCTTAGAATTACATCTGCTTGGTTCCCTGGTAAACTCTCAATTTTGTGCCAAAGTAGCTGTATTGTTTCTGTGATTCATCAGCTCATCAGCTCCCTAAAAACATCTTTGGCAATTAAGTATCTTGACACCAGAAAGAAAAAAGCACCTGGTTTTAGATTTGTAACTGCAGGGCAGACAATGGTGTTCCTATACCAAAGAATCAATGTCTTTCCCCAGGCAAATAATTGTCAACAATTTAGTGAAATGACACAAAGGCACTTAAGATAAGGCTTTGAACTTGCAAATAAAGTAGGAGCAGACCAGGAAAGGCCTTGAATGTAATTAGGAAGAACTGGCATCTGTGACAGTTCTCCTCCATGGAGACATAGACGGACAACAGAGCTTCAAAGTAGAAGGGGCCTTGGTGTTCCCCAAAGTGTTGGTGGCCATTGGAGGGCACTGATGTTCAGGACAGATTAGACTCTAGAGAACCTGACACTAGGAAGCCACTGCAGAGATCCAGCTATGAAGTGATGAGAGTCTAGGCCACGTGGGTGGCCATGGGAATGAAGATACTACAGGTGAAGGAGAAAAAGAGGATTGTAGAAGTTACTAGTAAGTTCCAACAAAGCAAGAGCATTTCTGTGTCTGGAAGAACTGCTCCTTAGAGATCATGCCCCGGGTCTGTAGTTAAGCCATCCTCAATGAGACTGCCCCAGAGACCAGGGCCTAGCAGTCTTCGATCTCTCTTGTATCTAGAATATCCACCCACACTGGGTGGTGAACAACAGGGGCTTACTTACTAGTTCATTCCCTTGGGCTATGGCAGAGAACTCCTGTCCCTTCAATTTTGTGAACACTGACTTAGTATATATACTGTGTGATGGGCACTCTGCAGAAATTAGGATAATATGACCTATAGTTATGTGTTGCTATTTTCATTAAGTATACAAAATTGATGGTAACACTCAAGTATTAAAGACAACTAGTTACTATGCATGAAAAATGTATAGAATTCAGTTGATAATGCTCCTCTAAACTTACTTTATTGAATTTAAAGTTATAAAGAACATCAGACCCAGAGTTTAAAAGGAGTGAGACATAAGAGCATTTACTTTCTATTCTGAAGTCAAAAAATTTCACCATTTTAAATACCTATTGAAAAATAATATTACTATTATAAAAATGTCATTATCCCATCATCCTAACCTAATGATTATTAATATATTTCTATTTCTCTAAGTCAGTGAATGCATGAATAGAACAAAGCAACCGCAGCCGGTAACTAAAATTAATAAAGAAATGATTTTCTAAAACTACAATTGTTTCATGTAGCCTAGGTTAAGGTTTTTGATAACTCAGCATCGACTTAGGGTGCCATACCTTTTTCTTCTGAAGAGGCATTGTGATCATCACTAAAAAGAAAAAAGAAAAGTTTTAGAAACCCAATACTAATTTTATATATGAAAATTACGAAAATTTTCAAAATGATCATTATATTATGTTTCTCCAGAAATGTTGCAGATTAAAGAACTCTCTCCCTCCTCAATGCTCTTCCTGCCCCTCTCTCTCTCCATGGCCTGATTCGGAACCACACAGGGAAACGGAGCTTCCCAAGCGTGCCCTTGAACTCCTTCTAGTCCTGCCACACCCCAGGGAGCCGCCAATACAGGTCCCCAGCATTGCCATGTCCAGGCCCAGCCATGCGCCTGCCCCCGCCACGTCTCCAGCAACACAATCCTAATCGTCCAAGCTGCACCCGGCCCCCTCTGAGAGCCCCCCAAGTCATCCTCCTCTCCCAGGTGTCACCCTGCTCCTCAGAAAGCTCCCATTTAACTAAGAGGCCGCCCCCTCGACCTGTGTCCCATCCTCACTACTGCCTAACTCGCTCTGCCCTCCTCATGGAAGAACGCAGTCTCCTTGTTCTCACTCCCCATTCGCTCCTAGACCCAAAGCCACTGGCTTCTGAACCCCCCGTGTGATCAAAACCCTTCCAGCTAGAGCCACCAATGACTCCTACTCAGCAGACCCAGTGAGTTTAGTGACCACTTTCCCTTTAGATGAAGCAGGTAACAGGCTCTTCCGTGGCTTCCAGTCCCTTCTCATCTGGTCTGCTCCCTTCTCCCACCACCCTGTCTCATGGCCTCTCCTCTCTCCGTGTGCTACATCTCCTGTCTGCTTCAAGCCCACTTTTGTGTCCTCGATGACAAAACTGCATTTTTCTCCTAACTGGCACCTTCCTAATCCCCTTTCTCCAGCTGCTTATCTCTATTTCCAGACATGTATACATCTGCTTAGATATTAGAACTCCTGCTAACACTCAGAAACCTCCGTATGAAACCTTTATTTCTCTCCATGAACTAGATGAAAGTAAATGGTGTCCGAGACAAGATTAATGAGGCCGCGGGCACAAAACACCTGACAGTTTGGGGACATGGGGGAAGACGGGCTTGGACCCGATCAGGAGGAGCCCACCCACACAGCAGGCCGCGTCCTGTACAGCCACGTGGAGGAAGCAGACCCCAAGGACCCATGGGGCCCTTGCCACCCAATGCTGCTAACTCCCCGCCTTCTCCGCCTTCCTGCTTTTCCCTTGTGGACTGTTCTAAGGAAAACCATCGCAGCCATGGAGACAGAAGACCCGTTTCAAATGGTCACAGTATAATTTAGAAACCAGAGATCAGTAAGGAAGTGGCATGGACATTTACTTAAATAGCACTTGAAACTCCTTAATTTTGGTCTGGACGCAATCATTATTACTAGGGATAACTTCAATGACACTTCCTGCCTATCAGCGTGCAGCCCCCCCCCCCCATCACAGGCCCCTTTCCCTTAGTAGGGGGGAACCCGCATCTTGGCACAGTAACATCTCTAACCTACTATAGGACTGAAAAAACAGGCTTAAGTCTTCAAAGGAGTGACATCAAATGAGGCTATTTATTGCATGTTTATTGAAAAAATGTGGACTGTATTAAAGTAGGTGCAAATGAGTATAACAACAAAATCATTTTTGAAGTTAAGTCTGGGCTGCGGCAAAATGAAACCTAGAGCAAAACCAAATACCCACGAAGGCACAGCACATTAGCACTTCCAAAGCGCTTGCCGAGTGCTGCCATTCCCACATCCGACGAGGGCATCATAGCTCAGAGGCATTAAGTCCCTTGGCCAAATGCACAGAGGCTGATGAAGGAGGGAACTGGAACTAGAATTCAGAAATTCTGACCTGAGGGAGCCCTTTCCCCTACCCCAGTGGCCCAGCTTGACTTTGTGCAGCTACACAGGTTAGTATCAGGTGTCAGAATGATTTCCCTCCAACTTGGCTCAATAAGTGACAATTCTCCAATTAAAGATTTTCTGAAATCCTTAAAGTAAAAATAAAACCACAATATGGTCAGAGCTAATATTTAATTAGACATTTACTGTGGGCCTGAAACTAAGCCAAGGATCTGGCACACAACCATTAGCTCACAATAACAACCTCTCTAGTGTCTCAGAGTGAACCACTATTATCTTCATTTTACAAATGAGGAAATACGGTTCAGAAATCTTGGTAACTTATCCAAGAACCCTGGTCCCTCTGATTGCAGAGCTCAAGCTATTATTAGTACGTCTTACAACAAGGAGCCCAAAATTCCGCCGTGCGAACAGTGAAACACCTACCCACCCCTCTTCCTAAGGTTCCTACTTCCTGTGAAGGTCATTCTCAACCACAGTTATCTGACAGTAACTAATACTAAGTTATCAGGCATAATTAAATCCATAATGAGCTCCAAATCCTCCTTTAACTAAATTTTCATTTTTAAACCAAGTCGCATTTTACTTCTTTTTGCCCCTACATCCCTTGTAATCTAAGAAATAGGCCATAAGAGGTAAACAGGTTAAAGAAAGTGGAAAGGAGTGTTAGTCACAAACTAGAGTTAATCTATATAATCATTATAATCTCAATGAAAACAATATTCTCTATAATACATATCTCTTTTTGTCAACTCAAATTAACAAATACCTATTTACCACATGACAGGTGTGCAAGGCAGAGGGGGATATAAAAGTAACACATGGCACATGAACCTTGCTCCCAAGAGGCACACTAATGAAAGAGGAGACAAAACAGAAAGGAAATGTATGTGGATGCAAGCCGAGCCAAATAAACAATGTGAGCTACAGTATTAGCCCAGAGCAGGCTATAATGACCCGGAAAGAACTGAGCTCTTATGCTAAGAACACATGCAAGTAACTAACCACAAGGCCAGTTAAAGCATGATGCTAAGGTCATCTTGCATTTTCAGAACGCAGCCATACCCCAAACAAGATCCTATAATTGTGAGACAGAAAAAGTTGAAACCGAAAGGAGCCTACAAGATCATACACGTCTGATGCTTTATTTTACAGAGGGACTCGAGGAGAGGTGAGTGAATAAATACCCAAGACCACACAGCAAGTTACAAGCAAAGACAATCTAACAACTTGTCACAGCCTCTTGGTTTACATACCAATTCTTTCATGTAACACGTATGGATTGTGTGCCAGGCACAGTCACCAAAGCAACTGGGTCTGTGCCTTCAGGAAACCTTCAGCAGTACGAGGAAGACTCTTCCTGTACCTAAAACAGGAAGTGATGTGAGAGAAGACAGGAGAGCTTGTCTAAGATTGAAGAACTGGGGAGGGCTCCAGGGGAAGTGACATTTAAGCAGACCCAGAGGACTAAAGAGGAAGAACTGGGGTGGGGGTGAGGGGTGGGATTCCGTCTGAGGCAGGAAGGAGCTGATGGAGGTCTGGGGACAGGAGGAGAGCAAGTGTGGTCAGGTGGAGAGGGGCGTGAGAAGTGAGAGGGACAGGGAAGTGGAGAAACCCTAACTCTGTAACCACCATGACGGCAACCACCAGGACACTGGGAGGCGATCACTCAGTGGGATGAGTAGTCCCCTAGGAAGAACTGAAACCTAAGAGCACAGGAGGAAGTCAACAGTGCAGAGTCCCAGGAGCTGCTCTCGTCAACATCGCACCAGGGGACTGCCTGTCCTTGCACAAGCCCCTGCCGGCCTGCAGGTTTAGACCGCAGCCTATGTGGAATCCAAAAGGCCCAAGCACTCCTCTAAGGAAAACCTCACTCCCCCAGGCCACAAAAGTCCGTATACCCTGTGCAAGAAGTTGCAGACTAGATGAGAAATCCCGCTCAGGAGACTAGGTAACCTGAAAGCATGCTCCAGGGGAACTGACTTCATTCAGAATCGAGCTCTGGAAGCCAACAACAGAGCCACCTCCGCAGTGGCCGGGACACAAGGACTCCCTCGGTGCCAAAGCCCTCTGGGGCCTGGCTGGGATGGATTAGGAACTCAAAGATGAGAAGGGAGGGGAAGGGGAGGGCAGCTATCAATCCCCTCAGGGAATATTTCCTGAGCAAGGCTGGTTCTCCCATCATCACCCAGTTTCCTTTCTTCTAAGCACCCCAAAGACCACCACTTCCGTGACTGTGACAGAAGCCATCCCATGGTGTTGTTTTTTTAGCTCTGGCAAAGATGGGAAATCCACAGAGCTGGCTCTCCAGGATGGCTCCTTCCCCTCCCCATTTCCTTTTTTCAGTTATCTCAGAGGAAAAAATAATGGTGAAACTTGGTAGCTCTTTGATATCAAAAGGCTAAAGGATTCATTGTATCATTACTTACAAAAGGCAAAAACTGAAAGCTCCTCTCATCAAGAGGAGACGGGATGAACAAAATGGGATAGTTATAGGAGGTCAGACAATTAATTTCACAAACTCATCCTAGAAAAAGTGCTGCACACCTCATTGCTGAGTATCACCACGGTCACCTTCGAAGTGCTCCCCTTGGGAAGCTACGCACCCATGTCAGCGCCTAGTCCACCCTTCAGAGAAATTTGGAACTCTTTTTCTGGAATGGCCATCAGAGCTCTCATTGTACCCAAAATCTGACAATTAAGTTGGAGAACTTGGCACCATGAACTTAGGTTGGCAGCAGCGTACAAACAACTCAGTAAGGTGTCATAACCTTGGCAAAGTACAACCGCAGCTCTGATGGCCATTCCAGAAAGAGTTCCAAAAGTGCTTTGAAGGGTGCACTAGGCACTGACGTCAGTGCATACCTCCCCAAGGGGAGCACTGCGAAGGTGACCGTGGTGATACTCAGCAATGAGGTGTGCAGCACTTTTTCTAGGATGAGTTTGCTAAATTGTCAGACCTCTTATAATGGAATACTGGAAGCCGTGAGAACCAAAGAACCACTACACACAACCACGTGGATTTATCTCACACACAAGTAATCAGATACACATGGATACATATACGGTATGATTCTATTTTTATGAAGTTTACAAACAAGCAAAACTCATCTCTGGTTCCTCTGGGGTGGAGAGATGTAATGAAGAGGAATAAGGCGGGGAGGGGCTTCCAGGATGCCGTGTTCTATTTTTCCACCCGGGGGGTGGTTACATAGATGTGTTGGCTTCGTGATGATTCATCCAGCTGTATGCTTAATATGCCTGTGTGTTCTGTACGGTTGTACATGCACACACACAGAGGAAGTGTTTCCAGCACCTCAGAAAAGGAAAACTAAAGTACTTAGGGCTTCAGCTTTTGGGGACCTCGGTTGTGAATGGAGAATGCCCATGGGCGGTAGTGAGGCACGGTGAAAAGGCTGACTGCACTGGGGATATGGCCTGAAGGATAGCCTTGGGGAGGCAGAAATTGGGGGGCAGTTGTAGGGTTACTCCCTTCTTCCTCCTTGTGACAGTCAGGGAGCTCTCTGCACAATGTACTCCAAAGGGAAGCGGGGCCAGGAAGGAACAGGGCGGGCCGAGGCTGGCAGGGAGGAGGGAGGCAGCTGGAAAGCCAGCAGTGAGGGCGCGGGAGGGGCGCGGGAGGGCAGGGGCGCGGGAGGGGAGCAGGCGGAAGAAAACGAAACCCTCGGTGCACGAGTAAGCCAGGAGGAGAGCTTGCCTGGGCTGGAACTCCACCCAGGAGCAGGGATCCAGTCTCTGCACCCCTCCCTCCAGGAATGGGAGGAAAGCAGGTGTGGTCAGGCGGAGAGAGGCACGAGGGAGGGGGAGGGCCAGGGAAGCAGAGAAAATCTAACTCTGCAACCAAACTGATGGCGGCCACCAGGATGCTGGGTGGCCATCGCTGATCCTGTGAGTAGTCTCTAGGAAAAACTGAAACCGAAGAGCAGAGGAGGAAGTCAACGGTGCAAAGTCCCAGAGTCCGCTCTCATGAACATCGCACATGGGGACTGCCTGACCTTGTGTGACCCCCGACACGCTGCAGGTTTAGACGGGGCTTGTGTTGAGCCAACGTCGTTTGGTATACGGCTGCATTAAAGGTTTTGTTGCACTGCTCTGCTGTGCTCTGTTGACAAACTGATCACCCCTGGGAACTACAAGCACTAGAGTGCGAGTGAGTGTGTGTGAGTGTGTGTGTGTGCGCGCGCGTGTGTGCGTGCGTGTGCACGTGTGTGTGCATGTGTGCGTGCGTGTGCGCGCCCGTGTATGTAGCCAAGGTCTCCACATCCCCAGCATCCAACATGTTGTATGGCATATAGTTTTCACTGAAAAGAATGTTCACTGGACAAATAAATGACAGAAAGAATATGGCAATTAGATATAAGGTACAGACACTCTGTTCCTCAATACTTAAGAAATCTGTAATAACAGCTTAAATGGCCAAAAATATGGGAATGGCTAAGTACCCGAGTGACACATTGTGCAGCTACTAAAAATTACAAGAGTAGCTAACATCTGTCGGATGCTTTACAGTTTCCTAAGAATTGCACCTTACCCTTGTCTGACACAGAATTATATGGACTTTGTTGCCACACTGAAATGTGGAAATGACACATTAACAATCATCTCCCTGAAGTGACCAGAAGATGAGATGGACTAACAAGTTCTGATGAAAAGGGTCGGGGAGGGTCCACATCTTAGGGTAATGGTGGGCTGGTAATCCTGAGAGGCCTGCAGAGCTGGGTTAGCCCTGTTTGTGTAAATAACTGTGCTAATTTCACATGCTCGCATTTCAATTCACTTCCTCTCTCTATTGTATTTGGAGGAAAAAGCTTTACTTTTAGCCACAATTTGATTTCAAGTTCTCTAACAATCATTCACAAGTCTCTCTATTGAGTGAAACCTCTGTTTCTGGTGTTCAAAGTAGACTTAGTTCACGTTCCAGTGTGGTTTTATCCATGATCTTAAAGTCAAGAAGAAGAAAAAAGATAGCCCTTCTGGGCTGTCTTCCTGATTAGGACAGTGTTTTAAAGAAAGGATGGGGGGTAGGGGGGACGACAAAACAAGACCAAACCTCCTTTAACCCTGAGAGAAGCTGGGCCAATGTTTATGATCCACCAAAAACTGAAGTGTGGACACTTTTAAACCTTGGCATTCCCTTCTTCCTCTAGTCTAGTTGTTCGTACAGAAACTTTGTTTTGCAATCTGTGACTGTCCCAGAAGTAAATTCTCTGCAGACTCTGAATCTTTGCTGTTTCTGCTCTGCCTTGGGTAGACTTCCTACAAGCTACTTACTGCAATGAGAGGATTACCAAAAGGATACATTTCACAAAGCACCCATCACGTGTCTTGCTAAAACACTCCATCTGATGATAAAAGCCTGCTTTTGCAGATGACAGCGGGTACCTCTGGCCAACGACAGCCCAACACTGTTAAAGCGCTCCCAAACCAGCTCTTAACATTCCCGTGTAAAAAGCACCTGCTTTTCAAGGTGTGTGGGACGCTGATGACAAACATAACTGGCTACCTTTAAAGTAATTATCAGAAATCGTTCAAGCCAAGTTTTGTGCGCAAGACACCACACAGGGGGTGGGGGGCTGACAGGAAGAGAGGAGGTCTCCACGTATGGGCAAAGCGGGATGCCAAGGGAACTGAGCCTGCCCGCCACTCACGTCCGCAGCCAAAACGCAGGTGCCTCCTGGGGAACCTCCCGAGTCCTCCACGTGCCGAGGGCGCTAGGGCTCGGAAGAGCTGGGGCGCGGGAGGGCTGGAGCAGCCCCAGGGCTAGGGGCAGACGAGGACAGCAGAAGCTGGGCCTCGGGGCGGGGAATCACTCGCGGAGGCCGGAAGGGCGCGAGTCCAACGCGGAGGGCGAGGGAGGTCCCGCTGCGCGCTGTCCTTCCTCGGTCCCCGCGGGTCCCCGCGGCCGCCGCCACCGCTAGCAACAGAACGCCAACAAATCGCGCTCACCTGACGCCGCCGCGCAGCGCGCCCGGTAGCAGGCGTGGGGGCAGCCCGGGCTGCAGCGGCGAGCAGCGCCGCCTGTGGTCCCGCCCCCGGGCCTGGTGCGCGGGGCCTCCGGGCCGCGCGCCGCCGCCTCCCGCGCGGGCACCTGCGCGCGACGCCGGCGCGGCCGCCCAGCCCCGGGCCGCCGGCGGGGAGTCCTAGTAGGGGGCGGGGGGGCGCATCGCCTCCCTACGCTCTGTGCCCCACGCGGGGCAGGTGCCGCTGTCGAAGGGCGCTTTGTTTGTACGGCCGGAGCAGGGATGGAGCCTCCGGGGCGGCAATGGAGCCTCGTTCCGCCCAGGGGAGGACAGAGGCAGAGCTCGGGACGCGGTGCTAAAGTCACGTCCCTGATGCACGCGGCGACAATGGGCCCAGCCGCCCCCGACCCAGCTCTGAGCTCCCTCCTTCCGAACGCTCCCCCCGCACCGCCACCCCCACCCCCAGCCCCGCAGCTGCGCTCACCTGCTCTCGGTGACCCCCGCGCCGCAGCTCATGGTCGCTCGGTGGCTGGGAGCGAGTCCCACACACGCCCGGCTCGGCTCGCTCCGGTGCTGCCGTAGGAGGGGCTCGCGTGCGGAGCGCTGCTCTGCGCACCCGGAGGCGGCCGACGCTGCCGTGGGAGGGAGGGAGGAGGGCGAGCGAGAGCTGCCGGAGGAGGGGACTGGGCGGGAGGGGGCGCCGGGCGTGCATCTGAAGCCGCCGCCGGAGGCGGCCCTGGCTCCCGTGTAGGAAACGCAAGCTCGCCGCGGACCCGCGCGTGCACCCCGGCGTGCACCCCGGCGTGCACACTCGCACACGTGCGCACAACGGCCGCGCCGTGGCTGCTTGTCAAAGCCCTCACCCTGTGGGAGCTCGGCTTAGTGACACTAATGACAAGGCTTCTGTAAAGGAGAAGAGTCAGAGCCATTCTGAAGGGGACAGAGAACTCAAAGTCACCCTAAACCTGGAGATTTTCACTGGGGACCATAAGACACCCACTTCCCCACGGGATTCCCAGGTTCTCTTCTTAGGATCTGTAAACCTCCTGAAATGCTACGCCAGATTTTGTATCTTAATACAAATGTCTAAAGTGAGGGACCACAGCCTTCACTGCATTGGACAGCTGTGTGACATCCCTCACCCCAAACTGCGAGGATGGATGAATTAAATCAGTGGTTCCCAAACTTTGCTGCACTTTAAATCATACAGGGAGTTGGGTTTTGTTTTTTTTAATTGTGATGCCTGACTGTTATCCCAGACCAATTTAATCACGAAGTGGGACACAGGCATCCATATTTTTAAAGATCCCAGGTAATTCCAATGCATAGAAAAGTGCCCAAACTTCTGCTTAGATTGTTGGTGGCCCTCACCACACACTGTTTTTTACCCGATTTCGCAGCATTATTGCTTGTCAAGGGCCACCCAGCTGACAGTGGAAGCCAGAGTTCATGTCCCCAGGGTCTTGTGGGGAGCCAGGCTAGCATGTTCCTTACACACCTGAACTTTGGCTTCCAGATGAGGCGGTTCCAACCCCAGCTCTGTCTGCCCTTTCCTAGCTATAGGAAATTTCTCAGCTTCAGCTTCCTTGCAAAAAGAAGTGGGTGGTGGTGGGGCAATATATCTATATATTGTGAAATGATCATTACAATGAGTGTGTGTGTGTGTGTGTGTGTGTGTAAAATGACTCTCGAAATCCCTTAACTTACCAGGACCTGAGCCCAGGACTCCCCAAACCAAAAATTACACTTAAACCTGTGTAAGAGGGAGCGCAGCTCTGGACTCTTGCTTCAGAGAACCCCACATGGTCCTCTTCCAACCACAACTCCCACAGGGTGAGGAGTCAGTGAGGGCCAAGGTATATGCCCTTCCAGAGCCCATCCGTGTCTGCCCACCGCCACCACCACTGCACACACACACACACACACACACACACTTTTAGACCAAACTCAGGGAAGGAGAGACCCCAGATTCTCTGTCCAAATGGCCCTTGACCCATTTCCAGGCCTGTGTAGGCCTTTTCCCAGGTCCAACTGTCCAAGGGTGGAATATACGAATCTCACTGGAGTGCACACACTAGGCCAAGGTGAGACCAAGGGGCAGCTGTTTAAAAGGCTGTATGGACGGAGCTTGTGTAATACATGGGAGCTGAATGGTCCGCACGTGTGCCCAAAGTCCCTGGCCACGGGGGACCCCGAGCCAGCTCTCCTAATGCTGCCTCACGCTGGTGTTGGACTCAGAACTCTAGTTGACCTGGCTCTTCACATCATTTGCCAGGAATATTTTTCAAGGCAGGAGGACACAATGTATTTCGTTTAACAATGTGTTAGCTTGATTTATAGCTTTTGAATATTAAGACATATTATATATAGATGTTGTTTGTACTCTACCCCAGACTCCCACAAATGGTCGGGGAGACCTGGCCAAGAGCTAACTTCATTATCTTTACTTTGTTTTACTTTTTAGTTTTAGCCTCTTTGCCTGAGGAAGCGGAGGCCAAGGTATCATTTGAAGAGGAGAGGTGGGCAATGGGATAAAGTGATTATTTTTTCATCTCTCCTTTTCCCTGAAGCTCAAATGCGTCTTGTTCTTGGGATACCTGTTGGTGGAGCCCTTGGTGGGGTTTGTGTGTGCTGTGATGGTGGTTTAATCCTTTCCCTGGGAAATTACTCATCTCAGTTGGGCATGTGACTTCCAGACCCTTTTCCTTGAATCTTAATATATATTTAGAAAACATTAGTTTGTGTGTGTGTGTGTGTGTGTGTGTGTGTGTTTGCCTCAAAGATTGTATGACATATGCTCTAATTTTCAATTTGCTTGTTTTTATTCTACAATGTATGTCGTCTATCCATCTTCAGAAAGATTTTACTGTTTATATATTTAGTAGTATTCCATTTATAAAACACTTTACTTACCTCATTTTGCTACTAAATATACTATATGAAATTTGTATGTGAGTCATGCATATTTTTAGGTTAAAAATGTAAGTTTGTTTATCTTAATTTTGGGAGAATGGGGTGTTAGGAAAGAGAGATTTGAAGAAAGGATATCCTGATGAGATCTTGGGGAATTCCTTAAATACTGCGGTATCAGAGTGAGAATTGCTTCTCTAAGCTGTGAGTAAGAGGTGATGGGCCATTTCCTGATTTAAAGATGGCAGAGACTACCCAGATCTCTTCTCTCTGTGTTGTAAACTCTTGTCATCTCTATCAGGCCTGGGAAGGCAGGTACAGCCAAAAACTCGACACTAACATACGTTCTTCAGATGCTGACATTAGCCAAAGAAAATCTTCAATTATGTTTTTAAACAATTCTCAGTTTCTTCCTAAAGGCCATTTAATATATTCTCTGGTTCCTGAACCCAAGCTACCTTGCAGTGTTTGTTTTCTAGAACGAGGACATCTACATTTTTGTTTAAGGTAGTTTTCACGGCATCCTAGGGCTTGCTATGCATCTGCTTCAGTCACGGACAAAATGTGTAATCCTCCAGGTTCCACAAAGAAAGGGGAACGTTTCCTGCTGCTCTGCTGTCAGTCAGAGCCCACCCTGCTACCCGTGCGTCACAGAGAAACACACCACCACTGACAAGGGGGACTTTTGGCCAAATTGACAGACTCAGCATTGAAGCTAAATCTTTACATCCCCTGAAAATTCTTATGTTGATTCCCTAAGCCCGGATGCTGTGGTGTTAGGAGGTGGGGTCCTGAGGAGGTAAGTAGGTTTACATGAGGTCATGATGCAGGGCCCCCAAATGGGATCAGTGTCCTTATAAGAGTAGGATGAAACACCCGAGCTTCCTCTCCATCATGTGAGGAAATGGCGAGAAGGCAGCATCCGCAAGCCTGGGAGAGGGCCCCCATGGGGAGCGGATCTGCCAGCACCTCGGACCGCTTGTCCCCCAGATCTCTGAGAAATAAATGTGCATTAAGCCACCCAGACTACAGCATTTTGTTATGGCAGCCTGAGATGACTTAGACACTCGTCGTTAGGCTTCTACTGTTGACAAACGTCACTATAATTTTGGAAGGCCGCTCTGCTTCTGCCTGTATCTAGCTCAGCTTTATCTCTTTGCTTCATTTCCTCGAAGAGGCAGGGAATGTGTGAGGAAGGGATTCCGGGGAGTAAATTTAGTCAGGTTGTTCCTGCCTCCCACAGCCCTTACACCTCCATTCTAATCATGCTCCTGAAGGTGTAACTAGCTCATAGAGTGAGTCCCAAATCTAGTTTTATGACACATCACTGTGCCTCCAGTTAAGTCTAGGACTTTTAGAAAACAATGAAATATCTCTCCACATAATTTTAATTCACCTTAATTTTTAAAATTAAATATCATCTGGGGTTTTTTCTAGAACACAATGAATAATTGTAATTCCACAATAATTGGAACTTTTCCTCTTTGTGTGGTTTGGTATTGTTTTATTTATAAACCCTGCCTTCCCATTTTTGACGACAGAATATATAAGTAATCCGTAAAGCTGTAATTTGAGCTAAAAACAAGTTTAGCGGAAACTTGCTACACCAGTGGGGTCCATGGACCAACAGCACCGGCATCACCTGGCGGCTTGCTAGAGACGCAGCACCCCAGGCCCACCGGCGGCTTGTCCTCGGTCTGCGTTTAGCACCATGCTCCCTCCGGGTGATTTGCACGCACCATGCAGTTTGGGAGGCCTGGCTTAACCCATACCCGGTAGTTCACAGTCTCCAGGGGCGCCAGAGAGCCGGATTTGGGGTGTGGGTTTCTGGAATAACGTCCGCACCCTCCACAGAGGGGCTCAGGGAGGACCTGTCCGCATCACTAGTGCTGGGCAGCGGACCTCACCTTTGGAGTCCCGTGGGCCCAGCCGTTCTCCATTTCTCTAGCTTCCAATCCAAGGCGGGAGGGAGATGCAGGAGGTTACTGGGGCCCAAGTCACAGCCTGCCCCCGGGGAGGCTAAGAAAAGGAGCGGCATTTCCAGGTTAAGTAATGAGAGGAGGGGTGTGCCTCCAAAGGGGTTGGGGGAGAGTCTTCAGAACATAGGCAAGGGGGTTCCACCTCTGAGTGGCCGAAAAGAATCACACATCTCCACTCCCTAAATACTTCGTTTTGGAAGAATGCTGGAGTCCAGCTCTGCCATCACCTGCCCTGTCACCTTGAATAAGTCCAGACACATCTCAAGCCTGTTTCCTCATCTTTCATATTATTTTTAAATGGTGGTTTCTATTTACACAGCACTTAACAGTTTGCAAAGCATTCCCAGGCATACCTATATTTTCCTTTGAGCCACGAGACAACTCTGTGTGATAGAGAAAGAGGATAGTGCTATCTCTGTTTTACAGATTGGCAAAGAGAGGCCCCGAGCGAGGTGCCTGAGGGTGCTGAGACCACAGATTTTTCAGTTCCTGGTACTGCAGCCCTGTAGCCACAGTCAAATGAGTTCATGTACGTCACCAGTAAACTGAAAGCTACAATGTGTTATTCCAATATAAGGTGTTCCTTATTACCCTGGTTAACACTCCTTAAATTGAATCACCTACCGTGATTCTGTTGGTCCCAGAATTCGCAACCCCCTTCTCACCTTGTGGTATGGTAAAACGATTCCCAGGCAAAGTTAATAATTAATATTAGTGGTGAGGTGCATATTAATGAGCAATACAGGAATGCCACAGAAACACAGATAAAAGGAACTGATCAAAGTAAAATTATTTCATCATTTAGAGTCTTTCGTAAAAAGTAACTGAGAAAATTATAAATATTTCTTTTGAACCATTTTGAGGAACTAAGATGACAATCATTTCAATTATTTGTTATTTATCCTCATACTTTATAAGTTCTTCTACAAAGTTTAACTCCAGTTCTAGTAAGTTAAAAGGCTGCAAAAGGACTGGAACAATGATAAGAACAGAACTCCGGCCTTCTGTTCTCAAAAATCAATGTTTATTTTGGGTCTTTCAAATAATGAGTCTCCTCTACTTTTTTCTCTAGAAAGACACAATGGTTTTATCCTTTTATCTCTCTTTCAACAGTAGGTCACACCCTACGATTCTTTTATCATCTGCTATGAATTCCACCAACTCTTGTTCTTTTCTTGTTATTGATGTTACATCAAGTGAAAGACTTTCTTCAACAGGGTTTTAAATTGGGAGAGGCCTCAAGGTCAGATGTCTTTGACAAAGCCTACCCAAGAAAATAAATTCTCAGCTAAAGCAGTGGAGAAAGGATTATTACATTTGTTACTGTTATGAAGTCCCTGCTCTACAAATACATGATGATAAATATTATCACTATCCATCCAAATGGAAATACCTTTATTCATATTCATTTATTTGCTTTTTGTGGGGAGAGGGTTCCTTTTCCATTTGGGATATTCTGTATTGATAATAACAGCCATGGTGCCTACTATGTGCAAAGGACTATGCTGCATTTTAAATATATTATCTCAGATCCCTTTTGGTACTACCAACATAACAATATTATCAACATTATATGGTTGATTATACAGTTGACTAATTATAATCATAATGATCACTAATTTTTACTAATTAATATTCGCAATGCAATTGGCAATCATGCTCTTTCATATAAACTACCTGGTTTAGTCCTCACAGCTCCCTTATGAGATAATTACTGTTATCGTGCCCATTTTACAGACAAGGAAACAGTGTGGATGAAAAATAGGGTTCTTGGAAAGGAACCTCACTGGGTGATCTGCTCACAAATTCCTAGCTGGGCAAGTCCTGGTGGGTAGTCACAGCCCAGGAATATAATAACTTCCTGAGTAAAAGACTTATCTTTGTCATAAGCAAGCCCTGCCCCTCGTTTCTCTGCATCTAGGTTAACACACCTCTTTGCAATGCCCCATTTCAGACTCCTCCATCTAATAACTGACCACCCTTTCAGACCTCTCCTTCTACAGTGGACTACCCTCAAGAAAGCACATCATCTTAACTACCACGTAATCCAATCCCCACCTTGCTTTGTCCCACCTCCTTGTAATCTTCCTTACTTTCTCTTTAATTCCAAAGGCATTAAAGAAACTGTGCAACTGTGACTCTCCTGGGTATTTGAGATCTCGCACCCCAAATGTACACAGTTTGGCTCAAATAAACTTTTATAAAAATTCTCTATAGCCATGCCCAACCTCTTGGCTTCCCTGGGGCCACATCGGAAGAAGTATTGCCTTGGATCACACACAAAATACACTAATGATAGCTGATGAACTAAAGAAAAAAGGTTGCAAAAAAACTCATAATGTTTTAAGAACTTGTGTTGGGCTGCCTTCAAAGCTGTCCTGGGCCGCAGGTTGGACATGCCAGTCCTACAGGCTTGGACGTTTCTTAACTCAACATGAGGGACAGACTGATTAAGAAATTTGCGCGAGAAGTCAACATCCATCTTCATGTAGGTTCATTGCCAAAGCCTTTTTGCTTCCCAAAAGCAGGGTACCTCTGAGCTCTGCTGAATTCTTCTAAATGCAGTTGCCTTTGAAAGCCTAGTTTAGCACAGGCTGTAGAGTCAGTCCCGGCTTCAAAGCCCAGTGAATTCACTTGGCAATGCCAGCAAGACTTCCACCATTTCTACCACCGAGTCTAGTTTCCAGTGGGGAAGGAAGAAAGAACAACAGCTCATGCCCCTTCCTTATATAACTACTGAGCTTTCTCCTCTCCATATTTCAAGGAATTCCAGGAGCTGCGTGGAGTATTAAAATGAGCTATTTTCAGATTCTCAGACAAACGAGGTTTCATTTCCCAGGTAGAAATGATGACCCAATTAGAGTATATGTATGTTAACCTGTATTATCTAAATATACTTAGATATGTTATCTAGATATTAACCTAGAGTAATGATGCTCAGCCTTAGTTTTGCAAAATTTCAGGGTATCTGCAATTATTTCTAAGGATTCAACAAATTCTTCAAAAAAAAAACTTAACTAAAATAAACATTTATGCATGCAGTATACATGATTTCTGATATTATTTTATGCAACATTTATTGAGCTCTGACCATGTACCAGGCACTCTGGTAGGCACTGGCAGGTACAGTGACAAGGGAAGGCAGTAAATGTGGGTCCTGCCTTCAGGGAGTGGACAGTCTCATAGGGGAGACAGACTCTAATCACGTAATTATACAAGGCAATGTTAAAATGGCAACTCCAGTGTTATGAATAAGAGGTACATGGTGTTCTGAAAACATACAGTGGGGGGAAATGGCGCCATGGGAGATGGGGAAAGTTTTCCTGAGACAAGCCTTGCTCTTTTGTCATCTGAAGCATAAGGAGGAATTGATGAAACACACAGAGACATGTTCTGATGGAGTGAATCCGGGTTTTGTGCGGCCTGAAGAGTAGATCATTTGAGAAACTCTCTTCCAGGAAAAAAAAAAAAAAAAAAAAGCAAGCAAGAAAGAAAAGGATACACACAGGTAATATTTTTGCAGATTTTATATAACCCTTGACCATGCAAACATATTAAGGGCCCAATGCAAATGAAAGGATCTGAGGCTTAAGCTCTATCAGCTGTAGGTAGCCCCTTTGGAATGGAATGGACTCATTTCATGGTCTGGAATGGGCACAGCAAAGCATTTGAGAATCCTAGGTATGACCCTTTCCCTAGTGCTTCCTAGTCTGTGAACTTGGGCACATAACCTATCCAGTCTGGTTTTCCTCATTTGCTACATTGGGATTTTTAAAAACCTCTAAAATGGCATCTGTAGACTCCTGGAATGAGGTGTGATAACTAGTAGCATTGTTATTAGAGAACTTGGAAAGACTTCTTTATCCTTTTCTGAGATGTAGGTTTACTCCAATGTGGGCAGCTGTCCCTTTGAGTGGTGGTTCACGGCTCCCCCGCCCCCACCCCCATTCACAATGTGACCTCTTCTATCATGAATTGGCTGTCCTGGACCCAGAGACAGTGTCTCACCAACCAGGACCTCATGCAAGTGGTGAAAGCTTTGATGGCTTTTGAATGAGCATGGAAGTTTCCAGACCTGCCAAGGGAGACAAGTATTCTAATTCCCTCTCAGAGTTGGAGCCCACTGAGAACTCTTTGGGCCATCTCTGTAGTAACCTCTATTTTTAATTTTTTTTTTCTTTTTTTTTTTTTTTTTTTTTTTTTTTTTTTTTTTTTTTTTTTTTTTTTTTTTTTTTGCTTTTTGGTATGTGGGTAGCTCCCTGACTGGGACTTGAACCCAGGCCGCAGCGCCGACAGCGCCAGCGCCAAAGCCTTAAGCCACTACACCACCAGGGAACTCCCAGTAACCTCTATTTTTAATTAAAAGGTTCAGAAGAGTTTGGGGCAGCTTTTCTGAAAGGATTCATCATGGGCAGAGAGATCCCTTCATCCTCCATGTGTACAACCGAAGGCAGAACCCAGCCAGGGTGACCACCAGCTGGCCTGCAACACTCCCAGGTGGAGCACTGCGAGTTCCCCATCCTGAGGAGAACCTCGGCCCCAGGAAGAACTGGAGGGTTTTTCACCCAGCAGAGGGCAGTCTGGGAGTCCTCACCACTCTGCTGTTCGTTCTGGTGAAGGTGCGTGTGGCAGGCTTTCCTGCTGCCCGCCCACTTGCTCTTCCCCTCTATTTCCCAACCAGAGGGAGAATGGCGCTTCTTTGCACTTAGGTGACGTCATGTGATTTGCTTTGTCCAATAGGACATGAGTGATAAAAAAAAAATGCTTGTGACTTCTGGGTAGAAGCATTTAAGTACCGATATATGATTCTCCATCGTTCCTTCCTCCTGTCCTAGTACTGACAATGTCTTAGATAGCGGAGCCCTTGTCAGCCTGAGTCCCAGAGTAAGGACAACATGGCCTGCCAACCCTCCAAGTCATATACAGCGAGTGTGTAATAAACTGTTTTTCTCTTAAGCCACTGAGATGTGGATGTCAGTTGTCACTACAGTATAACCAAGTCCGTCCTGACTGATACCAGAATTGAAAGAAACCAGAGTCTGCTCAGAGTCTGTGGTAATAACGTGGTTATAAGATCTTCCTATGGATGATGGAATAAACTCTGTACATATCCCAGTGCAGTGCTGACGGGACAGGAAACCAGTGTCGTTCTTCCAAACTGTCTGCCAGGAGAAAGGCCCTGGACTAACCTGAAGACCTAATGAGCAGAACTCCTTGGGCCTCAGGTTACTCTAGGAGACATTTCCCTCTTGACTTCACAGGATTACACAGGTGATTGGTGCCCAACCCCTTCAAAGGAAAGGAGGCTCTGCCACGAGTGTTAAACTGAAGAGTAAACATTTAACACGCATGCACTCTTAATAGTAGCAGGGTTAAATCACACACACACACATACACACACATATATACACACACACATACATATAAACATATTTTTAAACAAGCTTATGGAGGTATAGTTTACATACCATAAAATAATTTTAAGTGTACAAATCCATGATTTTTAGTCAGCTTACAAAGTTCTGCAAACATCACATTTTCATCTATTAGAACAATTCTATCATCACCCCAAAACAATCCCTCCTGCCCATTCACAGTTAATCCCCTTTCCCATCTCCAGCCCTAGGCAACCACTAATCTACTTCCTGCGTCTATAGGTTTGCCTTTTCCGGACATTATATACATGGAATCATACAATATGTGGTCTTTTATGTCTGGCCTCTTCTACTTCACGTAATGTTTTTGAGGGTCATTCATGGTACAGCATATATCTAAGTCTATGTCTGTCTATAAATAGACGTGTGTGTGTGTGTGTGCGCGCGCGCGCATGTGTGTGTGTGCATGCGTGCGCACGTGTGTGTGTGCATGTGTGTATGTGTGTGCATGTGTGCATGTGTGTGTGCATGTGTGCATGTGTGTGTGCGTGTGTGTGCGTGCGCATGCACGTGTGCGTGTGCGTGTGTGTACATGTGTGTGTACGTGTGTGTGCATGTGTGTGCATGCATGTGCGTGTGTGTGCGTGTGTGCATGTGTTTGTGCACGCGCGTGTATGTGTGCGTGTGTGTGTGCGTGTGTGTATGTGTGTGCGTGTGTGTATGTGTGTGTGCGTGTGTGTGCGTGCGTGTGTGTGCGTACGTGTGTGTGCATGTGTGTGCGTGTGTGTGCGCACGTGCGTGTGTGTGTGCATGTGTATGTGTGCGTGTGTGTTTGTGCACGCGCGTGTATGTGTGCGTGTGTGTGTGCATGTGTGTATGTGTGTGTGTGTATATATAGTGTGTGCGTGCATGTGTGTGGTGTGTGTGCGCACGTGTGTGTGTGTGTGTGTATAGTGTGTGCGTGCATGTGTGTGCATGTGTGTGCGTGTGTGTGTGCGCGCGTGTGTGTGTGTGTATTTCCGAAGAGTCAGAGTATGATGGAGAAATCATAGGCTTCAGAAACTATCAAACTTGTGTTGAACCCCAACTTCCTGGAAACTCTCCGAATGTCAGTTCAGGTACTCCACACTCCCTTACAAGTGTAACAGGTTGTCCTTACCTGAGTACAGATATCCCCTAACACTCCTCAGCATCTTCTTCCTCAAGGTTTGCTTTGAAAGGTGACTGTGTATCAGCAGCCGTAGCTCCCTGCTCAGCAATGTGGAGACAGGGCGAAACACCAGAAACCTCACGTGGCCGTCCCGTCACCCACTCAGCACCTCCTCACCGGGCAGGCAGGGCAACCGCCGGTGTGTGCCTGCCATCACCCCTTTTCCCTCCTCAGGCCTGTCTTTCCAGACCTGCTGATGAGCCCTGGACTAAATTGCCCCAAAGAGGTAGCAGGAGCAGGACAGGAAGGCAAGAGAGGACAGGGGCAGGATGACTCATAATCAGACAAAGAAACCGGAAACAATGCTGCAGATACAGCCAAACAGGCTTAGAGGAAGAATCCTGGGTGTCACGGTTCGTACTTAAGATACAGACACCTTTAAACCTTTTCATTTCCTTACTGTAAACTGTATATATCCTGCCTGCTCCCATAGTGCATCAAATCTTACGATGCTAAAAGATAGTAAAAATATAATTAAGACATTATGATATTGCAAAAAGCATTAGGCCCTGAGGGGAGGAAATCAGGGGAGATGCTTCTGAAATGCCTGATTCCAGTGGTTTCCAGCCATGGATGCACCTTAGCCTCACCCAGAGAGCCTTAAAAATATTTGGTGTCCAGTCCACACCCCAACCGTTACCGGTTTCCTGGGACGCGTAGCAAACGACCACAAACACAGTGGCTTACAACAGCAGAAATGCATCCTGCCACAGTTGTGGGGGTGAGAGGCTTGAAATCAGGGTGTGAGCAGGGCCGCGCTCCCTCTGCAGGCCCTCGGGGAGGGCTGTCCCTGTGTCCTCAGCCTCCCATGGCTGCAGCTGCCGGCTCTGCCTCCCTCCTCACACGGTCTCCCCTCTTCTCCATGAGCCTCTCCTCTGAGTGCCTCTTCGAAGGACGCTCGTCTTCGGGTTCAGGACCCACTGGGATTACCCAAGGTCATCTCATTTCAAGATCTGGAATTGAATTTTATCTGCAAAGATCCTTTTTCCAAATAAGGTTACATTCACAGATTCTGGAACGTGAATGTACTTTTGGGGGAGCAACCATTCAACCCACTGCAACCGCCAAGACCGTTGTGTGTCCCCTCCCCCATATTCGTGTGCTGAAACCTAATCCACAATGCGATTGTATTTGGAGGTGGGGCCTTTGGGAGGTAATTAGGTAGGTCCTGGAGATAGAGCCCTCAAATAGGATAAGTGCCCTTATAAAAGAGGTCCCAGAGAGTTCTCTCACCCCTTCTGCCATATGAGGACACAGCAAGAAGGTGGCTGTTTATAAACCAGGAAGTGGGTTCTCACCAGACACCAAATCCACTGGCACCTTGATCTTGGACCTCCCAGCCTCCAGGACCACGAGAAACGCATGTCTGTTCTTCATGAACCACCCGGTCTCTGATATCCTGCTGTGGTGACCCAAACTGACCGAGACAGAAGTAACCCAATTAAATCAGGCTCTTTAAGATAGAACTTATAAACCTCCCCAGGCAATTCCAGCTTGCAGCCAAGTTTAAGAATCACTGACCTATTTGAACTGCCACCTCCTTCCCAATAGAGGTCCTGGGTGGAGACAGACGAGACACAAAGAAGAGTCCAGAGGATGTTGCTGGCCCACAATACACATCTGAAGCTGAACAAGATTAAGTGAGCTGCCCAGTGTCAAAGGGCGAAAAGAGAGGTGTGGTTGGAAAGAGGGAATCCACGTGGAATAGTGTAAGAAATGCCCATTGGGATGGAGAAGGTCCAGTTTTTAAGGTTTATTAATAGAATCTCTTTATAGGAAAAGAGTGTTGCTAAAGGTTAAGGGCAAGGCCTTGAAGTCAGATAAGCCTGATTTCAAATACTGGCTATGCATTCTCTTGCTGTGTGACCATGGGCAAGCTACATAAGTCCTCTCTGCACTTTAGTTGTCTCAACTCCCAAAATGAGGGTGAGGCAGCCATTGCACTGCGATCATTACTGGAGATAAAGCTCACCAATGGAAATTTTACATGGTAGACCCATTTCCCAGAGAGCTGGCTCATTGGATAGATTTTTTTAAATGCAAAGCAATGAAAGACAAATTAAAATGCAAGCCCTTGGCTATTTTTACCTGTAATAACTAAAATGCAAGGAAAAGAAAAGTGGTGGGAAAGATCCTGGCGCAGTGCCATGCTTAGATTTGGCCAGTCAAAGCCATGGTTACTAGTACCAGGGCCAATATTAAGGGGCCAAATTATGCTGGAACAACAGATAACACCTCTACAACCTGTAGTCACCAAGAACACCATCCAGATGGTAGAGGGGAGGGGGTCGAGGGTACTCAATCAACACCAAGAAGCTCCTAACCAGGGGATACAGTGTGAAGGAGCTGTCTCATTTGGTAGACTCATGGCACAGGCTTTCTGAAGAACCTTTACTAAAATGGGTGTGAGAGTGAATGACTTAGGAGCAGTCTTCTTATTTTGAATGCTGCAGAGTACAAGAGCATGTTGGGTTGATGCAGGACCCACAACTTACTCTTCAACAACCAGAGATGGCTATACAGGTTGTTCCTGAAGGGACAGCTAGCCTGGTGGATTGGGTAAAAACCACTGTAAAGTGTGTTTACCCTGAGAAGATAAATTGATAGTTTCCCTCCTTAAATGCTAAGTGGAACTCCCCAAATGAGACAGCTCATATGCTGAACTGGCTTTACGATGATCGGGTTGCTTGTTCACTTAATAAGCCCCTGACCCAGGTCACAGCAAATGTGATTAAGGGAGCCCCCTTTGCATGAGCACCCCATGTAAAGTGACTGCTGCAAAATCAAATGATAATCCATATCAGAATTGTTATCTCAGTCGACCCTTAGACTGAGAAAATTAGATTTATTCTCAGAAGAATGGGTGAAGGGGTAGAGCCATGAGACTAGTCCTAGCAGGGTAGAAATCTTCAAATAGTCATCAAGAAATGGGACAAATATGGAGAACACTAATGGGGCTGAAACACAGATCGCAGTGCAGTACTATTGGAAGCTAAGTGGGAGCTCCTGCTGGGACCCCTGAAGGATCCTTAACAAATCCACTCTATTTACCCTAGTTTGGAAGAATTTTAAAAGCTGGAAGGCAAAGATGACAATGAAAACCCTGATCTCAAATCACTGAGGGTGGTACTATCAATTCTGCACCCAATTCCTAATGTGCGTTGGAGGCAGAGGGTTTTCCTACACCACCAAGCAATCTTCAGAAACCAGTGTAGTGTCCTACAATTCAACTTAGTTCTGATGCTGTCTACCTGGAGAGGATATCAAATCCTCCTACAGGTTAAGGGCTCAGTCCTATAAGACCGTCCCTCTTCCCCATCACCTTCGGATGCCAGTTGCAAGTCCAGGTTGTTACCTGTGCCTCTGACCTACCAGCTCAGATTGGAGGTTCCAACAATGCCATATCGGATTCTATTAATTTGCTAGAGCAGCTCACAGAACTCAGAAACTTTCACTTACTAGATTACTGGTTTATTATAAAAAGGATATAACTCAGGAATAGCCAGGTGGAAGACATTCATAAGGCAAGGTGTGTGAGGAAGGCGAGGAGCTTCCATGGCCTCTGAGTGTGCCATTCTACCCAAATCACCACGTTTACCAACTGGGAAACATTCCGAACCCTGTCCTTTTGGGGTTTTTATGGGGGCTTCATTACATCACACGATTGATTAAATCTTAGGCCATTGGTAATTGAACTAAAGCCTTTCTTTCCTCCCTGGATATGGGGGCGTGGAAATGGAAAGTTCCAACCCTCTACTCACATGGTTGGCTCCCCTGCAACTACCTCTATCTATCCTCAAGTGCTTTCCCAAAGTTACTCCATTAATATAACAAACTTTATGGGATTTCAGCACTTAGGAAAAAATTCCAAGGGTTATAGGAGCTCTGTGCTAGGAATGGACAAAGACCAAATATATACAAGTATTTCTTATGATAAATCACAATATCCCAGGCAAATTAATCAGGATAAAGCTCAATGAAAAAGCAGGAGGCCTTTGGCTTGATCCCTCGCTAGGGACCCAAGGCCAAGTGCGTATGTGTGGGTAAAATGGCCAAGGGGTGGACAAAAACTTTTCTGGGACTTCTTGACACAGGGTCTCAATGTGATGTGATTTTAAAATCAATTGGTGAGGTCCTAATGGGGAATCCGTTTAGCTTAGGAGCATATGAAGATGCAGCAGTGATGCGATTAAGGTGACAAAAATTAGAACGTGTGAACAGACTTGATATGAAGTAGTTGTGTCTCCTCTACCTGAATGTATTTTGGGGATGGATATTATGTCTGACTGGGGAACTCTTCCTATACCCTACGTTGTAAACCCGAAGGCATGTGAGTTTTCCCTTCCAATATTATTAACTGAGCATATTAAATTAGAACCTATAGAATTTCTGGGACCCACACATTGTTGTTAATTCGGTGTGGTATTGGATACCAAGGCAACAAAAAGAGATTTCCGCTTGAATTAATGACATGTTAGAAGTTGGAGTGCAGGTGCCTACAAATTCTGTGTACATTAACCCTGTGTGGCCCATGAAAAAAGGTGGATGGACCCTGAACACTAACAGTAGATCATCAAGGCTTGCATCAGTAGAACCACCTTAACATTAGCAGTCCCTGAAGAATACAAGCCAGAGGGGATTGGTCCTCAGTGACTGATCTTGCAGATGCTTTTTTCTTGATCACAATCTCAAAATAGAGCTGAGTGTAGTTTGCCTTCAAGGAGAGAGGAGCCCGATTTACATTGGCTGCATCGCCACAGGGTTATTTGAACGCACCAGCTGACTGCTGTAACTTGGTTTGATATTGCACTACATTGATGATGTCATGCTAAGACCAGAAACTGAGGAACAAGCCATGACAACTTAAATGCACTGGTGACACACATGACAAACAGAGGCTGGTTGACAAATCCAGCTATGAGCCCAGTGTCCACCCAAATATGACCTTCTCAGGAGTGACCTGGGCAGAATCCACCCCTGATATTCCACAGAGAATTGAAAAAAAACAATTCTCATTACTATCCATGGAAGAAAGCAAGCAGCTCGGCACCTATGGGGTTATTCGAATTTGAAGGAGTATTCCACACCTGGGAGTGTTTCTGGCTCCTATCATAAAACGACCTGAGGGAAAGCTGTATTTGAATGGGAGCCTTCCCAATAGCCACAAGCCATGATGTAATCAATATTGGATCCTTAGGACCCACACTTGGGTATGACTGGGGGAGTATCTGCAACTCACATGTGACACAGCCTAGAGTGCATGGCAACACCCATGACTGCTGGGATTTGGGGCCAGGAAAGTGCCAGATGGACTAGCAGGCTGTGTACCCCTTGAGAGATCACTACTGGCTTGCTATTATTGGGCATTCGCTGCAACTGCCTTTATGAAACCCCCTGAAACCTGCAATGCCCATGAGCATCTTAGCGACGTCTGAGGAACACTGCGATAAGACAGCCAGCGCTCAGGCGAGCCCCACGCTCAGATGAAAATGGTTCATTCACGAACACGCTTCTGGAGGAGAGCAAGGAGGTTTGCATCGTATTCGGGAACAGTCAGCCTCATTTCCACTGGCCTTGACTTTGGAACCATTTGAGGAACTGGTTCCAAAGTCATTGCCCACTGACACCTGGGTGGTGCCTCGTGAACCGCCCGGGACTGCTTGGTTCACGGGTGGCGGTGTGACGTAGACAGGCAGCACCCTGTTTGAAGGCCGTGAACTGTGAGCACACCTGATGGAAGGAGGCGAGAACAGGTGAGCTCAGTGGCCGGACAGCACCTGCTTTCCTTGCAGTGACAGGAGCTAAGGAAGAGTTAGAGCCACGGAGTCAGGTGTGTTCTGCTGCTTGAGCAACAGCCAGTGCTTCGCCATATGGTCAGGCAGGAAAGTGATGGAAACTGGATTATTAAGTGGCTCTCCGTACGGAGCATGGAAACCACTATGGGAATGTGAGGGAGGCATCAAGTAGGACATGTCCAATGCCCCTTGGAGCAACCTCATTCCCAGACCAGAATGGGATTAGAATGATTAAGGGTCTGGGAGCCCTCACTCGAAGTGCTCAACTGGGTCCACAAAATAAGTGGATCTAGGGGAGCTGCAGCATTCAAGTAATGGGCTGATCACGGACAAACTCCTCTTGCATCCCCAGAGGCAGCAAATGCCAGTCAGAACTGTCCTGGTCTGCTGGCAGAAAAGATGGAGACAGCAGACGGCTGAGGGACACATTGCCAGAGAGCAGACCCCTGCACACACTTGGCATGTAGACTGCACTGGGCCACTGCCAGTGCCCTGGGAGCTTAGAAACGGGTCCTGGCAGAATTAGACGTGTACTTTGGACTGGGCTTTGCATACGCAGTAGTCATGCAAATGCTCAAAATACTATGATAGGACCGGAGTAGAAGACACTGGTCCAGTTCAAACTTGCAAGGTACATGTCTTCGGACTAAGGAGCACACTTCACAACCCTTGGTGTCCACAAGCAGACAAAGAGACATCACATCAAACGGACTTCCCATGTCACTTACCACCCCTCAGAGTAGTGGTCTGATAGAGAAGGGGCAAGGGCAATGGACACATTTAGTGTCTACAATTGGGAGAGATAAAGGCGTAAGGGCTGGTTAGTACATTCAGTGGGGTGCGCTTACCCCCAGCATAACGGGAGCTAAGGAGGACTCCCCATTCAGTAGATTTGTCTGCTTTTCTGAGGGGTTGTTGGGGACGGGAGTAAGAGGGTGCTAGTATTACTATACAATCATGCCCCACATCACCTCAACTTTCTTTTTTCCTAACTGAGGCAGCGACTCTGGGATCAGGGCTAGAACTATGGGTCCTGGAAGCAGGATGGAGCTGAGATGATCCTTAAGAACTTGTAACTATACCTTTACATCTTACGTCAGCATTCCTAGGGGCCTGATGGGATGCACGTGCCTTCATCTGACAAAATCAGGAGGACAGCGAAAGCAGCTGTGCTGCTCACTGCTTGGCCGGCCCGCGGGTTGTGTGCCTGTGTGACCCTGCTCCACACAAAGGGGAACCCACTGAGGGGCAGGGGCTTGTGCACTGGTTCTGCTGCCAGCATCTGGACCAGCACGGTGACTGGACCTAACATTCCTTCAAATAATGGAAAAGTTTGGGTAAAACTCAGTAACACAAGGAGAGCAAGAGGAATAGTACGTAAGCGTAAAGGAATGAATAAATGAACTGCATAAAAGGACAAATCCAATTACGCAGTGGAGTCTCTAGGGAGAACATTGTCTCCTGGCACGGTTATAACAGACGCCTGAAGGGTAAAGTCACGTGTTTGCCAAGACCACCTCTGCTTTTGGAATCTCACAAGGTCAAGTGAAAACCTGCAAACCCAAGTGGCATTGCTATGAGAGACATTTTAGTCTTACAGCAATAAGGATCAACTGAACCAATTGTTAGTGACTGAATGGAACGTTCCAGTTATCTTTTGTTCAGGCTACATCTACTACAAAGGATATCATTAAGTTAGAAATTTCCGGGGGATACTTCCTACTGGGCCATCAGACCTCATAATGTACAGCTTCTGGCCAACTGATCACCGTGTAACAATAAGACTTGGTGATTGAACGCTAATAAAGGTTACAATGCTCAAAATGCAGCCAAGGCACTCACAATATGTCACAGTGTACTGTGCACAAATACATATTACCCTTGTTTTAGTGGATGGAGAGCTTTTAAACAGAATAGAGAAAGACAATGGTTTCTGATGGATATCACATGGTAGATCTGAGTTCCTTCTAGAAAATGGCCCCACCCTGAAATGAAGAAGTCTATGGGAGCCCCAATGGCATACTCAGACTAAACTAAGTCTAGGTGTGACTGCCTACCAGTCACCTCCCCGCTAATACGGTGGACCCAACATTCTTAAGTATCTTAACTCACCCAGGTCATTAGTACACAATGACAACAACCTGCCTGGTGGAGTCAACACTGGCCCGCAAAACAAGAAAGGGCCTTGGAGGAGGTAGATACCAGTTCAGGCATCATGGGACAAGTTGGATTTGCTTTCAATTGAGGAATAGTGTGCAGAAGATTGACCACAGAGTGTTCTTATTACTAGCACGAAGGGTGCCTATTTAAAGGCCTCTTGTGTAACACAAAGTGACAAAAGTCATCCAAGCCACTGATGATTAAAGCAATCTGAATTGAATGCCCAGGGCAACTTCAGAATACAAATTCCATGTTTTATTGGGCAAGTTGCCAAAGAAACGTACCCTGTAATTTTATAAAACCAGTATCCAATTGAACTCACTTATTGTTTTTAAGCATCTGTGTCAAGAACATTCTTATAAATTCTTGAACATATTTGGGTGCAGTTTGATTTTTCTAAGGGTCACAGTTTCAGGTCAGAAACACTGAAGTTCCACATGAACCAGAGGAGATTCCTTGCATGAAATTTCAACTCCAACTTTCCAAACGCCCTCTCATGGGCCTTGGGGTCCAAAAGCTCCACCTTAAACTAGGTATAGATGCCTATTGCCGTGCCCCAGTTTCAGAAGAACCCTACCAATCTTGCCGCCCTCAGCCTTGAAGCCGCTGCTTAAACTAGAGTTTTATTGGGTTGGGAGGAGGACAGAATGCATTCCAAACCATGAAGCAAATGGTAAACAATGAAATATTGATACACCAGAAAGAACCACAGGGAATCACGGAGGCTCACATTACTCAGAAGCTCTGTGGGCTTTATAAAGTGGCTTCGCCTTATGTCTAAGCATAATAAAACACAAACACACTGCACAAACTCCAGTGATAACGGACACAAAGTCTTTCAAACAATAAAGAAAAAAAGTTAAATTCCAGGTTTTAAAATATTTATTGTCACTTTCATCTCTTAGGAGCTATAGGCAGGTACAGTGAAAAAATATTTGGATTTGCAAATAAGTGCCTAAAAAAAATCCAAACGGAGCTGCACACTCTAAAACAAAGTCTGCTGTATGTTATCATTATTTAGATGCTCATCAGCTTCTGAGAAAACAGAGAAAACAGGTAGATTTGAAACTTTGGACAATGTATTTGAAAGAACTTTAAAATACATTCTTTGGGGATTTTAAGTAGCTAGATTGAGACTAAAACACTGTCACACTTATCTTCTGGAAGAGGAGTTTGTGAAAATATTTTTATTTCTTTCAATATTTAAAAATATTGAAAGAAATAAAAATATTGAAGTTCAAAGCCAAATAATTTGGGGCAATTGCTTAAACATCTGGAAATTCCAACTCTTTCATTATTTTGGTCTCAATCTGAGAGAGATGCTTCAACATTTTTACTGTTTCTGTATCCATTACGCAGATAGAAAAAGTCACAGGCGAAAATGAAAGTAGTTTGATTTATTGGGGTGGATGAAGGGTTGATGGGGAATTTAATTTTTTTTCTGATTTATGTTAATGTTGCTACTAATACCATGATTTCACAACCACATTTGACAAAATGTTTCCTGCATGATGCTTTTTCTAGAGCCCAAAAGATTCAGCGTTGTACAAAAACAGCTAAGAAGCAAGTAGGTTCTTGCCCAGAATTTGTGTGGATTCCCCCTGATACCAAAATGAGAGCCCAGAATTTTGAGGGACCTTAGAATAAAAAGAAGGACTCCCACCAAAACGCAAGTACTGATAACCTTATGAATAAGTAACAAATTAAAGGAGCATATAAACCACTGGATCTCGAATCTAGCTGCAGTTTCTAAAGTACAGCTGTTAGATTCCTAGGCATTGTGGGAAGGAGCCAGACGTCTGTGTTCTCTCAGATCTCCATAGACTGCAGTCAGGAATGAGAGAATAGACAAGTTCCTGAGGCAGGGTGGGGCAGTTAACTTTTCATTTTAGAGCCAAATGTATGCTTTGACTTTGTTTTGTTTTGTTTTAGCCTGTGGACATATTATTACAAAAAGAGTTTTCTTTGTACTTATATATACATATGACTGGTAACCATAGATACATTGAAATTTGTCCTTGCTACATGTCTCCCCTTCTGTGCTTTTCCCAGAACAGCCAGTAGATGCCTGCTCAGCCCTGTCCCACTGATATTCAAATGCCACATCCCCTGGGACACTGGTCCTCACACCAGGCTGTGCCTCAGAATCACCTGAGAAGCTTTTCAAAATGTAGATTTCCTGGCCCCACCCAAGGGAGGTCCAATTCAGACCCTCAGGTCGTGTCAGGAATCTGGATTTTTAAGAGGTTTCCTGGGGGAGTCCTATCAGGACAAATTAGGCAGTTCTCTATCCATCCCCAGATGTAGGACAGACTTGGCCACAGTTGGTCAGAGGAAGGAGAGGGCGTTCTGGAGGGTACTCCGTGTTGTGTGGGAGGCACAGAGAGGAAAGGACCCCACAGACATCTTTTACCACAGACTCCCAAATTAGGAAACACAGTGAACTCAGCTGCCTTTAAGCAGTTTTGGTCTTTGGGACTATTTTCCAATAAATAAAATATGCAAAAGCTATGACATTAAAATGAGCTCACACCCCCCTCTCGCATTCCCAGCAGGGCCTACTGAAGGCCCGGCCCACGCCCTGGGGGGGCCGGTTACTCACTAAAGGTCCCAGAAGCCTCCTGGCTGCTATTTCTAGCTCCTCCTCTGAGTGCGCTGGGAGCAAGCAGTCATGGAGGGCCTCGGGTTTCTTTTCGTTTGTTTCTGGCAAAACAACAAGATGTTTTTTGAGAAACTTTGAGTTATAGGCCCCTGAATGAAAGTTTCTAGAAATTGGAAAACTCTGTCTAAAATAATGAGAATCAGTTCTAGCCATTATCAGGGTAGAGTAAGCTAGGATGAGTCTAGAATAAAAATAAATTAGGAAAAGTCTGCACTCGATAGATTTTCAAAATCCCAGACAATTTATGCAAATTGGGTGTGAATGTTTTTTAATTACTTAAAGAGCCAGTGAACTGTTCACAATCGTAATGTGCTATAAGTATGACAGTATCAAGGCTTTGAAGAATTTCTTTAAACCAATATGTTTAAAACATTTATTTATTCAGACATATTTATATTCCTATTGATACGCTCAAACCAGATCCATGAAGGTAACACTTAAACGATATTTCCTTTTGCTTTTGAAACAGAGATCGCTCCCTTTTCTTTAAGTCAGACATCTTGGTTCCCACTAACATCTTTTCTTTCAAATCCACTTACTTGGCTTAATTTTTTAAAGTGTCTTTCTCCACTAGCTTTCAAATAAATTATTTACCCTTCTGAAAATGTTTTAAACATCAACTCAGCCAAAACTAATGTAAGTGAGCCCAGAGGAATTGACGATACACAAAACGAAAGGTTTTTTTTCTTAAATGGGGCTACAGAAAAACAAGGAAAAATGGTTAGAAGAATAACCTTAATTCTCCATTTCCAAGGAGTGAAAATGAGTACAAGACAAATTGAGGCACGGTGATGATGTTTTCCTAGATTTTTCCTTTTCCACCCAGGGGCAATAATTAGCATATTCACTGCCTCTTACAAATGGGCAAACTGCTAACTTGAAAAAGTTAACTGTCATGGAGTAGAATGTTGGGATACTTTGGCAAAAAAAGGAAAGGTTTCAACAGGCTAAAGTAAATATTTAGTTTGATTGATTTTAAAGAAACTGAACAACAAAGGGTAACAGCAGGCAAAAATGTCACAAAGATTTACTTTGTGGCAAAGAACCAAGGACACACACAAAAAAAGAAACTGTGACTTTTCTCAGGTTCACACAGCAAGAATAAAAATGTTCAGAGACTGACTTTTATCCTAAAACAAATGCAGAAGTGGGGACAGCTTTGGCCAAAAAGAGGATTTTGTACTGAGTGCGCTCCCAGCCTGGATTTTTAAAAGTGCTCCCGGGGGTGACCGCCAGGCCGTTTGCATCCGTCTCACCAGCAGCCGGGTGCAGGGGAGCAAGCGAGCTGCAGAAAACGCCCACGAAGCAGGGCAGAGCGCCTTCGTGGCTGCAAGTGCGGGCGAAGCGACGAGCTGGGATCTGTTGCCACAAGAACTGTTTATATATCTTCATTAAATCAGAGACTCCAGCCAAAGAAATGCCTCCAGAGACTAGGAATCAGGCATCGTTTTAATGCTGTAGCTTGTAATGAACTGCTAAAGAAATAACGTTGATTCAGGTAGAGAGCCTGCTTTGTTTTCCTACCCACGGACCCCACGTCCCTGGTTTTGGAGTGAGAGGAGACCTGATAATTCACAGAATCCAAGTCCTCCATCTTATTATCACCGAGAAAACGAGGCTCAGGAAGTTTTTTTCTAAACTTTCCATTTCCCTTCAAAGCCCCAGTCTGGTCATTTGCTAAATATCCTCTTGCTACTGGCTGAACTCTGGTCTGGAGGGCCCTCTTAGACCGTGTTTTAGGTCAGCAGACTCCTTAGGTGGAATTAACAAACCGCCAAATACCACTTACGCCCCTTTACACAAAGCAGCACGTGTGCACGCAGGCACACGTGCAAAAAAATCACCCACCAAGCACAAAAGCAAGAACAAATCCCTCACCTAAACAGCAGAATGGCAAGCAGTTACTACATAGGTGCCTCGACACCGTGGAGTTGTTGTAAAAGCACATGCTTGGAGAGTGCTGCTACATAGAAATGTGAGAATGAAATAAGACCCAGGATAAAAAATTTCTATTTATTTGCAGTGGAGAAACCTGGCAAACCTCAGCAGTGATAAGTCACGTTGATAGTACGTACTCTTAATATGATATGATGAAATTGGCACTTTACCTCTGTGATTTTTTTCCCCAAAAAACACATAACTTGGTCTAATCACTAGAAAAACATCAGACAAATCCCAACTGAGAGACATTCTACAAAATAACTGACCACTTCTCTTGAAAACTGTCAAGGCCATCAAAAACAAGGCAAGTGAGAGACTGTCACAGCCAAGAGGAGGGAGATGTGACAACTAACTGTAAGGTGGCACACTGGATGGGATCCTGGAACAGAAAAAAGACTTTAGATAAAAAATTAGAAAATCTGAATAAAATATGGGCTTTAGTTAATAACAATGTATCGATATTAGTTCATTATTTGTAATAAATGTACCACACTAATCAAGCTAAGACATTCATGATAGGGAAGGCAGGGTGCAGAGTATATGACTCTCTATACTTTCTTTGTGGTTTTTCTGTAAATCTAAAACAGCTCTGAAATAAACAGTTTATTTTAAAAGATTGCATTTTAACAAAGGTGGTTTGGAAGTCAGCGAGATCCACTTAGAACCTAGTTTCTGCTTATTAACCTTGTAAGCCTGGGCAGCTCTTCTTCTGTCTTCCTTTCCACCAAGTGTTTTAGAAACAGAAGGGGACTCAAACACGTCATCCCAAATATGCCACTTGGACATCAGCATTATCTTGATTATTTTAAGCTAAAGGCAACTGAGCAACAGCAGACACGTGAGAGCTCTCCGCCTCTCCCTTCACAAAGGGAGCAGGAATTTCCATGGATGCAAAGGGGAGGGGTTTCTGCCTCCTACACCTGGAGGAGAACCGGCACATCTCTGGAGAGAGTGCCACGAGTCCGAGTCAGCACAGGAAATCTGCTTTTGTTTTTAACATGGGCAGCTCCCTGGCTGGGAATCGAACCCAGGCCGCACTTTGACAGCACCCAAGCCTTAGCCACTGCACCACCAGGGGACTCCCTGCACAGCAAATCTTACACAGCCCTGTCACCCCTACATTTCCTAGGCAACTACTGCTCCTAGGAGCCCCAACCCCCTTTTCCTTTATCTAGTCACTTCTCCACAACGTGCCCCCCTTGTGAAAATGACATATAAGCTCCCAAATCTAATCGCTTTGCTTTGATTTTTCCCTTTTTTTCTGTGACGCGCCAATAAAGATATGAACAGACCCTACCAGCCCTTCCCCCAGCGGCCTGTCTTTTGTCAGCACAAACCACAGGCCCTTGTGAAGGAGCCTGAGAGGGCAGAGAAGCAATTTTTGCTCCCTTACAAGATCAAGTGAGATCACATAAACTGTATGTGGGGGAGTAGCTAAGACCATAGGACGCCCCAATTTCTTCGTGTGACTGAGGTTTAGGATTCAGTTTCCTCATCCGCCACCCACAGGCAATGGCGCCACGTCGGTCTGGAAGAGCGGCTTCACACAGTGGAGAAGACGGTGCTGGCGGCCATCCGGGCCATGCGAGCCCTTGCTGTCATGGTCCCCGCTGCATAGTTGACCCTCAATCGGAAAGCACTCCTTTTCCCTGGTCCCCTGGTTGCACCACCACAGAAGCAATATCTGATCCCCAGCTTTAAGTATAAAAATTACATTTTACCCATCCAATTAGGTGTGCCCAGGGTCAGGAAAACTGGGCCATTTTAGCTGAACTTTCAAAAGATTAGCTCCCAAACCAGCAGCTAATGCATCAGGTTGCTTGGGAAATACAAAGGTCTGGCTATGAGGCTGGCTCCTCCCAGTTGGAAGGACCTCTTGGGAAATCACCTCAGGCTCAGAAGCCTGGTCAAGAAGGACCTGGATGGAGTGCAAAGAATATTCTGGTCTTAATAAAATGGGAAGCCAGCTCTTGGTCATTTACGTTCCTAGTCCACTATTTTGAGCTGTGTGGCACCCAGCGAGAGCAGGCGGTCACGGAGAGCTAGTTTGCAGCTCGGGCTGGGCAAGTGGCCATCTGGGTGACCCTTGGCCATTCAGTCAGCCCTTCGACGATGCTGCCTCTCCCCCATAAAATGCAATCATTGCTGCTGTGCTCTCCCTGTGGTTTCAAGGAGTTAAGTCAGAGCAAGTGAGTTTGTACCTGGGTGACATCCACATGTGAGGCTGCAAATTGGTGGCCTGTCATTTTCCTGATTTTTTTAAAATTCATTTTCACTTTGATTTTTATCTTAAAAGATTTTACTTAAAAAATCTGATCTTTAGAGACTTTGTGTAAATAAATTTATCTGTAGAAATATAAACAAGCAGCTAATCAGAATCTCTTGTTGAAATGAAGAAAACAAGACCTTTCATTGGGCCCACATTCCCACTGAGAGACCCAAGGAACATTCCTCGCTTTCGATGGGGCACATGCCTTCTAGGTTGCCCTGTGCCCACCACTGCCCATGTGTTAGTAAGACCTGCCTGGCACAGCAGGCCTTCGATCTCTTAACCTGTGTAAAGCCCTGAGTTACAACACTGGGAGCCAGGGTATCTGTACTCCGACCTCTTCCTGGCCAGGCTGTCTCCTTTCTCTACACCGTGGCTGGAGCTCCCAGTTATCTGTAAACCCATCATCGCTGACAATATTGAACTTTACCTGAGCCCTGTGCTTCTAGAAAACAGGAAGATTCATCCTTCTAAGTTTTTGTTTTCTAAAATCCTCTACCCTATGGTGTTACTTAGAAAGGGCTCCTGTAAAGAACCACCCTGCCCCATAAAACTTGCAGATACCCTATTGCTTACAGGTGAAAAGGCCAGACACAGGCTCTCCAAATTCCTAGTCTTTGTCTCAAAAATGGCTAGCTGAATTGATGTCGCTTAACCCCCCAACAAATAAAAACACGCAAACAACTAACTGGACAGAGAAATAAGTATTTCTTGTTTAGCCGACTGACTGGGGCTTCCCATGATGACAGAAGCAATCCCAGCTGCATGGTCACCCCACCCGACCTACTGCACACTATAAAAGTCTCGGGTCAGGCCGCCCTGTGGAAACATTTTGATTTTGACATCCGGGAAGCTCTTGCTGTTTCAATGGCCTAAGTAAAATCAATTTCCTTCTTCAGGTTTTGTTTTGTTTTGTTTTGCCTTTGACACCTGGTCCCTGAAAACTGTAGGGTCTTTGCATGCAGCATGACCCCTGTAAGCATTTTAGACATGCCTGAGTCACAGTGTGGCACCGAGGCTGATGGCTGAATGTTGTCCTAGTAAGGGGCTGTTGGAGAAAGGGAAACCCCAAGGAGGCAGGAAGGGAGAGCAGGACAAATCTGGAGATATTTTGAAGAGAAAAATGAGAGCTGTGCAGTTGTGACGAGCAGAAAAATTCTCTGAAAGTCATTGCTACAAGCCAAGACGCGCCCTCTCTCCATCTCACCTCACCCCTCCCACCTCCTGGTATAGCTCCATTGTTTTTCCTATGCTGTGTGCTTTATGCCACCTCCACTTTTCTAATTAAAATCCAGCCCTGAGCACTTCACTGACCCATTCAAAAGACTGCAGTTGTTCTTCATGGCCTTTGGGGTCAAGGTCAAAATCCTTAGCATGGCACGGAAGTCACTTCCCAACTTGATCTTGTCCTGTCTTTCCTGCACTTTCCCCCCACCAGCGCTCAAGCTTCAACCCACCCCCATCCCCGCCCAATACAGCAATGCAAAGGAAGCATCTGCATCACAAGGGTCTCGGAGGAGGCCTAACTTCCGTGCCCATTTTGGAATTCTGGTAGGCCATGGTGGGCCTACAGGAGCCCTGTTTACGTAAGGACCAAATGGCCCTAGGGAAATCAAGGAAGAAAGAATGTTGGAGCTAATGTTAGTCCCAGGAGCCCTGGCATCGATGGTATACCAGTGCGAACGGTGCCCAGGACTTGCTCAGCTATCAAGGGAAAGGCATGAATAGGTGGTGTAGAAAAAGAACTGTGATTTATTGGACAACTAGGCATTGTCCAGAGGACAGCCTGTAGGTTATCTGATTCTAATCTTTCATTGCTTTTGAGCTCTATTATGAGTAAGTGATAGTAATGCAGAATGTTCTCATAGACATGCAAATTGTGTCCTGTCTCATAGAGGTCCGTTTGGTTTCCCTAGCTCCTGTGGAAAAATCCATTTGCTTCCATTTACACATTCATTTCAATATTTCTTATCTATAAATATGTCTTAATGGAAGAATCCAGGATACCAGGTTTTATGGGAAAGCAAATATTTTATAATGCAAAAAAAGAAAAAAATCCCTCTTGAGCTGTTTATTTAAGACGTTCCTCATGGAACATCCCTCCCCAAGCACACGAATACCCCTATCGGCTATCAGTCAGACTTGTGGTCAGTCTCTCATCAGCTGTCAAACTGTAAATACATCTGCCATTTTCTGACTGCATTTGGGACTATGAATATTGCAACGAAATTGATGACAAAATAAAATTGCAAGTCATCTAAAAAATGTAGGTTCATGAAACAATGAGGCTGACACGAGAGAACTGTTTGAATCGTGCACAAAGCTATGACAGGCAGGAGGAAACAGTTAATGACAGAGAAAGAGAAAACTGAGCCCACAGATTTGGCAGACATCACAGGTGACTCATTCAGCATCTCCCGACACCCTTCTTTTCTGGCCTGCCTCTACTCAAAGGCTGGAAAAGCTGAAATAACCTCTCCCCTTGTCTTCTCTATGGCTAGCAAGAACCAGACTGCCCAATTCAAATGTGGCTTTCCCTCTTCGTAGTTATGTGATCCTGAGCAAGTCATTTAACTCTTTTCCTTGGTTTGCTCATCTGTAAAATGTACTTGCCTCATGGAGTTGTTCTGAGGGCTAAGTGAAGTTAATGTACATGAAACCCTAAGAATAGTTTCTGACAAATAGTGAGTGTTCAGTGTGACCAAGAGTCTAACTAATCTAAAAGTAGGGTCACACACATGCCTCTCACTGTGGATGGAGGTGAGAGGACATGATAAACAGTCTCACAGACTGCATATTTCGGAGGAGGGGTGTTTCACTGAGGGAAACTCTGGATGCTGGGCTGGGCAAAACACTAGAGGTCCACTAGCTCTGCTATGTAGGGACAACCCAGGGCAATTGTCATAGTCATCCACTCTCTGGTGGCCCAAGGAGAAGGCATACAACTCCTGGCCTGCTGAACTTCAGAGTCATCCCCACTGTACTCTTGGAAGGCTAGTCTAGAGCCAGACAGGTTTGAAAAGTTATTTTCTTCCTTCCCAAATATTCCTCTCATGTTTTCTGATGCTTCGTTTTCTCAGTCCTGTATCTATTCACACAAAATTGTGATAAACAATCTTCTCCTTTCTGTAATGTTAATCTGTAACTATCTGGAATACATAATCTTGCCAACATTTGGTTGGTTGTACATTCACTGGCAGAACAATTTCACCCCACTTCAGCCCCATTTGTCAAATGCCTACTATTTGCATAGCTCATACTTTTCTTCTTAATTATTCTTCTTGGTAAGCCCCTCAATGTCTTCCATCTTGCTGGTTATGTTTTTCTGAAATCCCTCAATTGTCCTGCCCCCTAACCCCAGGCTCTTCAGGGACCCAGCCTATATTCTGTTCACTGTCAGACAGCCTGGTTGAACATGCGTGTCCCGTTTCTTGGCTGCCCCAATCCCTTGGCTGCTTGGTTTTCTCTAGAGCATGGTGATGAGTAACTGTCCCAAGCTCCTAACAAAGGCAGTGCCAAAAATTAACAGGAGGCCCCTGAGCATAAAATTATCATTTCAAACTGAGGAAATGTTTCTCTAACCATTTCCTGCCTTCTCAATTTCTTCCATCCAGATCATCTATAATCATCGTCCTTAAAGATAAAAATAAAATAAAATCTGGTTATGGAATCTCATGACTTTAAGCAGATTCATTGAAACACAAGTTGTAAAGCTTCTATTTTGTGCAAATTTCCAATTTGAAAAGAATAGGCATGCCACCCATCTGTGAAATTAGAATAGAATATTATTTCATTAAAAGGCAGGCCAAGTAATTGTAGACATACAGAAAGGACTATCGATTTTCTAGGCCCTCAGTCTCGGGTCATCGCATGTGATGACATGAGCAGCAAAGAAGGATCTGGAGGGTTCAGGAAAAGGAAGGATGACAATTTTCCACATAACCAGAGAAGAGAAGGGAAGGGAAGGATGTTAATTCATCTTCACCTGTGATGTTGGCCTTCAAATCATTTCAACAGGAACTTGATGCAAGACATGACAAATATGAGAGACTTGTAAAACTTAGTCAGGATATAACTGTAGAAAGTAAAAGGACAATTTTTCTCCTCCATAGGGTTACAAGTGCTCCTGATATGGAGGAAATATTGGCTGAATCAGAAATTAAGTTAGATGGTGTCAGACAAAAGATATTGCAGGTGGCCCAGGAGCTCTCAGGAGAAGACATGCACCAATTCCATAGAGCCATTACTACAGGATTACAGGAATATGTGAAGGCCATCACTTTTCAACACTTTATCAAAACACGATCACTTATCAGTATGGATGAAATTAATAAACCATTGATATTTACAACAGAAGACAGTGGGAAAGAAACAAAGACCCCCTCTTCTGATTCTCAGGACAAGCAGTTTGATACTTGGAGACTGAAGATCACACCTGTTGACTACCTTCTGGGAGTGGCTGATTTAACTGGGGAGTTGATGCGGGTGTGTATCAACAGTGTGGGGAATGGGGACATTGACACCCCCTTTGAAGTGAGCCAGTTCTTGTGTCAGGTTTGTGATGGGTTTTCATTCATTGGCAATACGGGACCTTACGAGGTCTCTAAGAAGCTGTACACCTCGATGCAAAGTCTGGCCAAAGTGGAGAATGCTTGTTATGCCTTGAAAGTCAGAGGTTCTGAAATTCCAAAGCATATGCTGGCAGATGTCTTTTCAGTTAAAACAGAAATGATTGATCAAGAAGAGAGCATTTCTTAGAAAAACATCACTCAGTTATTAATAATTTCTCCTGAGAGTTCCTAAGAGAGACTAGTTTGTAAGACTGTTATTTACTATTTCATTTGACCTTATTGTGGCTTTCACATAGAAAATTTTCCATTGTATTTGTTTTAAATTATAAACAAGCTGTACACAAAATATCAGAATTAATCATTTCTTATATTTGACTCATGAAAGTTTGCATATATGCCTATTTGAATTTTTGCTGGCTGAATGTCATTACGTATCTTTGTAATGTGAACAAGCATCAGAATACACTTTCTGCCCTCCCTGTTTTAATTTACTTTGTGTGAATTTTGGATTGGTAATAGTGGAAGCCATTTGTAATTTAAGTTGCTGATTTTGTTATTGAAATAGAAAAGATTTCTTAGTTATACATCTGTACTTGAGCTATTGGTTTAAATTTCTTCGTAACATTGTGCCAAGCCTCCAAAATAGGCTTATTCCATAGCACAAGATTGTAAATTACTAAATTGTCAATATACTTTAATTTTCTAAGGCATTATAGTGAGAATTCATATTATGTTCTAGCTAAATTTCAGGCAATTTTGAATCCATGTGAAATAGCCTTCCAGAAAAATGAACAGATACCCAGATGTTAGTTTCTGCATTTAACTTTGGTCTTTTATCACAGAAACTCTGATGGAGAATTGGAGCTAATGTTTTCATATTTTCACTGGTGTCTGAGTTGAATTATGTACTTGTACATACAACCAAAAAGCTTATAGTAGTAATTATTTAGCGGTTTTTTGTTGTTCTTATTGTCCATTCTGTTTCATTAGGCATGTTTGGAGACTTTTCTATTCTAGCATCTATAAGAAATTATATTTAAATAATTATAATGAAGTTTTGAAATTTTGAAATACTTAAGTTTATGTAAACCTTCATAGCTGCCCATTTGTGCTCATTGATAGTATAAAAAGTTGCCAAAGAAAATGTATCACATACCGCTCAGCAATAAGACAATTGTCAACACAGTTGGGAATAACAAGGGTAGTCTCTAGTTACATTTAGAATTGGAATATGCATACTAAAATTAGTAAGGGATGACTCCCTGTGATGTGAAACTGACTTGAGCATGAGACGTTGGCCAACAACCAGACGTTTCCATTTGGTTTTGTGAGTTTTGAGAATCTAGATGCTGGATTTTATTTTTGGCATGATTACTTGCTCTGTTTGTAAGGGCTGATTCTTTAAAAGTGTAATTTTCGCAAAAAAAGTCACCTTTTTTTGAGAAAATATAGACATGCCTAATAAAAATAAAATCAAATAAAAAAGAAAGGACTATCAGGAGTTACCAGTGAAATATATGGAACTTAAAATGGTGAAGCAATGTTAGCAGCCCTGCGAAGTTGAGTTTCGAAAAGCAGCATGATTAGGTAAGACACAATGGCAGTTTGATGGAGAGATTTCTCAGTGGTTGTTTTGTGGGGTCATTGATATTTGGACAATACTGGTCAAAGCATAATTTTTAATTTGAAATATTGTGGACAAGCAAACATTTCACAGAAGAGTCATCAGGACATGCAAATGAAAACTACAATGAGATACAACTATACACCTACTAGAATGGCTAAAATTAGAGAGTCTGACAATCCCAAGTGTTGACAAAAATGTAGAGCAACTGGAATTCTCAACCATTGCTGGTGGAGATGCTACAGTTACTTTGGAAAACAATTTGGCAATGTCTTAAGAAATATACTCTTACCACATGATCCAGTCATTCAACTTCTAGGTATTTATTAAGAGAAATGAAAACAAAAGTCCACATAAAGACTTATACGAATGCTTTTAGCAGCCCTATTCATAATAGCCATAAATGTAGCCAACTCAAATGTCCATCAGCAGGCAAATAGATAAACAAAATAATGGTATAGTCATACAAGGGGTCAGTCAGTAAAAGGATGATCTACTGATATATGCAACAAGGATGAATGAAAGAAGCCAGGCACAATAGAGTATATGCTGTCTAATTCCATTTATATAAAATGCAAACTAGTCTACAGTGACAGTAAAGCAGTGCTTGCCTGGACACAGGCATGGAAAGAGGACAGACTGCAAAGAGGCACCAGGAAACATTTAAAAGTGAGGAAATAGTCTATCATAATGGTGGGGGAAGTTTCACAAGTGTATAATTTGTCAAAATGCATTGAACTATAAATAGCTGCATTTTATTGAAAGTAAATTATGCTTTTTAATATCGTTGATTTTAAATATTAAGGGCCAGTTTGAAGAACAGCAATTACTATTGCAAAAAGCAGAAAATCTTTTTCTTCTTGGAAGTGTCTATCAAGCAAACCATAAATCGTTTAGTCATTTGCTACCATGACTAGGAACAAATGAGGTGTGTCCAAACTGGATTGGTTTTCTTCCAGAAAGCCACCTGGAATCAGCCATTCTCAGACCTGGTTTCATTTATAGGCAAGTGAGTGATAACTTCCAGCTTTAAAGTCGTTTCTTCCATCTGAGTACAGTTGACCTTGAAAGGGTATCTGGGCCGGAAGCTGAAGTTTTTCTGACACCCTTGACTATGGGACTGTTCTTCTATCTCTGGAAATTGAGCTTCTTGATTCAGGAGTAATGTCCATAAGGCTTAGAAAGAGCAGAGATGCTCATCCCCTACACCCTCAACTTTTCTTCCCTCTCTGCTGCTCCCCTCTCCCAGATAGCCAAATAAATCCATATCTGTATCTGCCATTGGGCACACATTATAGTTCATCACTTCACATTATCTCATTTAATTCACTATCACAACTACACAAGGCCGATACTGTTGAGATGCCTATCATTCAGATGAGAAAACGGAGGCTCCGGGAGTTTATATAATGAACGTAAGCGGCGGTAACTACTAGATTGTAAGTCAGCTACTCTAAATCCAGAGCTGACACTGGCTGGGAATCGAACCCAGGCCGCGGCGCTGACAGTGTAAGCGCCGAAGCCTTAAGCCACTACACCATCAGGGAACTCCCTCATCCCACTTTCTAACTGCCGACAATTGTTCAGTTAAAATGGCCCTCACCTTTGTTTACTATAATTAAGGCATCCTTTGGGTTCAGCGTTCCCACTGTAACCCCGACACCGTGCCGTGAAATCTAGGGCCCTGGCAATGCTGGCACTTTGGCCCGTCAGTGGGAGGGGAGCTGGTGAAAGAAAAGGAAACACCTGCTTCCTCAGAGTCTTTCCTGGCTGCCTGCTCCCCAACACGGGGACGGCCCACAGCTTCCTGGATAAAACGCCAGATGCAAGAAGAGATTGATGATCTCAGTGACACCCCAAGAAGAAAGCATTTCAGGTTTAAAATCTCATTTCTCGGGAGTGTCTCTCTCATTCTTTGCAGAAGTCACAACTTTTTGCCATGAACATCTGTTTAAAAGACCTTGTCTCCTCTTGCAAAGTCCAGCTCCAGGCCGAGTCTTCTGTGTGACTTTTCAGCCCAATCACAGGCTTCCGGTAGGGAGCTGGGGAGCTGCCCTCCTGGCCAGCCATGCTTTTATGCATATCTGCCTTCCCAGCCCAGAGGCCTCCATTTGCAGGTCTCCTTATCAGAAAAGCTTAAAGACACTCTCCACTCTGACTCAGGATTCAGTACTTTTTCACTCCTTGTTCTTCCCCACCGGCATCCCCTGCCATCAGCTCCATAAAATGGCCTTAACCTTTTGTTTGGGGGCATCCTCAGCAGTGAGATGACCCTTCCAACCCTCCACATCTATGCTGATCCACCTTACCCTTGCCTGATTGTCATGGGGTTCTGTGGGGTCCCAGTGTTCCATGGGAGGTAGGAAAGGGAACACTGGGGAGCTAGGGCTTTCCTTGATGCATAATTACTAAAGGCTTGACTGAACTGATTACTCTGACACCTGGCAGCTTAGCTCTCTCCAGCTCAGCTGGTCTGTGCAGACACAATGGCCTGTCACACCCTTCCTCTGGTCAGTCTTCTTACCCACACCTAGTTTTTCCATCCTTTCCTCTTTGTTACATAAGACTCTGCATTAATCTTTTTCTTATTAATTCCTATCTCTCTCGGGGCAGGAAGTGTGACTCTTTCAATGTCCAGATACTGCTACTGCTGAGCTTTCAGACCTGGCATTCCTGTGAGTAACTCTCTGTGGGTGGTGACCAACATCCCTCACTTCACCTTGGAGGAATCCCGTTGGCTGTGTCTTCCCCCCAGGAGAACGTAATACATCCAATAGTGAGGGCCACCCACAATGGGTCACAGCATTAGGAGATGATGACTAGAGTATACGCGCTATGGGCCCTTCCTGAGTTAGGGTGCTGTAGACTAGAATTTGGGGAGAGTAAGGCTCAGTGTGTTTCCTTTTTGACTCAGCATTATACCGCATCATATCTAACTTGAGTAAATAGAGTTGTAAGTGACTCAAGTCTCCAAACCTCACTGTAGAGGTGATGTGCACTTCTTTGACAAGACTGAGCTCCTCAGCACCAGGGACCATGGTTATTTCACCTTTGTACCCCAGTGCTGCTAGGTATGACTCACTAAATGTAAGCCATAACAGAAGTGATTGGCACATTGGAGAAATGGGACTTCTGGAATATTACCATATCGCAACTTAACTTTACCAACCACTGTCTATAGAAATATAACCGATAGCACCAGTTATACTGTGCCCTTGTATAAAAAGTCAGGCAGGTCCTATGCTTTCTCTGTCCACCTTAAGCCACCGACCCACTCTCATATTCATTTTTTAATGTGTCTAGCCCAGAATAAAATGCAAAACTCAAAACTGAACTGTCCCTCTTGAGTATGTGACGGCCCAGGGCCCGCCACAGACAGGAAGCCTCAGCTTGAGGAAGAGGCTGTGCTTTATCTTCTTTCTTATTCCTGCCTTGCTGACTTCTGCCCCCTTCTGCCTGTTGTGTCTGATCTTGCTAGGTAGGGTCTGAGGGACACAGGAACATTCTGAATTGACTAGTTCTATCATCTGCTGGCTGCAGGCTTTCTGAGTCTGGTAGGTGTTTAAAGACAATTCTGCTTCCTCTCGTAGTTATTTTGTGGGTTCCAAAAAAGAAAAAATAGATTATCCAACTTGCAACTATCTTGCCCTGGGTATATTCAACTCAGTTCCACTGGTTCCTGACCTGGGATCCTGGCCCCTAGGAATCCAGTCAGCTCTGATTGCTCCTCAGTGGATCTCTGGAGTAGGACAAAAGTGACCCCATGCCAGCTCTCTCTTGTGTTATCGCCTACGTTTGGTGCACAGGAAACATGAATTCTTAGCCTGACAGTCTGTGAGTGACATCTGGTCCCAATCTAACCCCCCTCCTTTGCTCACCACCAAAGCTGTTGACCAGCCCATCCCTCAAGGTTGACCCTCAAGCCTGAGTTGACCACACAGACCAATGCGACCCAACTGGGAGACCCCATCCAGCTCCCCTGAGGCCCTTTGCATTGAGCTTGAGGTGAGAACAACCCTTGCCCATTGGCTGGGATCAGACTCTCAGTGAACCAGCACTACCTTTCCAAAAAGCCACATCCCCACCTCTCTCTCATCTCTATTCTCTTCAATCCTTTATATGCCCTTGACGTGAGTGAAGAGTTCAAGAGTCTGCAAGCACTCTTCTGCTAGATCCTCTGGAAGCTTGCATGTTGAAATTCAGTATCTATTCTATCTCTGGTTCCTCAGCAGTTACGCACGTATCTAAAGGAACTGAAGCATAAATGCCATTAAGCTGAACCTAAAACTAATTTGCCTGCTCAGTGAGGTGAAAAATGTTTGAGGAGCCGCCCCCAGATGACTCACTTGTGTGCCTCGGCAATTTCAGGGGTGCAGAAGGGGCCCCACAAACATGAGATCAAGTTTTCTTATAGATAGAAGATCAAAGGGTTTTCTGCTAGGGGTTTGTGTGGGTCTAGCTGGATGACACAATGGGCCACACCCCGTAACCTTCCATGGTGGTGGTCACAGTGACCTTGGGGTCTGATGGCAGAGTGTTGCCCAACAATCCCTCTGGGATTGCAGTGAAAAGCTCAAACTAAACTCCCCTCATGAGGTCAGGGGTTGCGGGAGCTTGGAGATTGTTGGGGCTGGCTTTAGGAACATCACACCAGAGGTCAACTTTCCCTCTGCTTATGGCAAAAGAGACAGAAATGGTTCTGATGGAGTTCTGGACTCACAACACAGGTGGCATGCCAGGATGGATGACTAACAGACTTGGTTAACATTTGTAGGCAAAGCACAGGCATTTGAGTGGTGACAATGGTTTGGGATAATGCCAGGTACTGAATACTGACAGAACTTCATTTGGAGGAGCCCTCCACTGCAAGTTAGGAAAAGCCAAGGGGATTTAGGGACAGAGTTGGTAATTCTGCAACTGTCAGGCAGTGAAAGCCATTGCTGCTGATGGGGTTCAGAATACACTCTCCCTTAGAATATTGAATATTTAAAGCTGAAGGGGTTTGAGAAAAATGGCAGAACCAGGAATGAAAATCACTCTGACACACCCCCTACCAACTTTCCCCACCATTGCCTTTCTCCTCTGAGAGTTGCCCTTCCTATATACTCGAAGAAAAAGAGCATCCTAACTTTCAAAGACAAAGGCACATGGAGAAGAATTCTAACAAACAGGCCTTGCTCAGTTCCCCCAGTTTACTGCACTTACCTCATACTCCTTAACTACATCACATTTCTCCAATGCACCCTCTGTCTAACCTAGAAAAGAACACAAGTTTAACTATTTAGTTGAGTCTTCATTTCCTTATGAAGGCTCTCGTGTCCTGTAAAACTTTTATTAAATAAATGTGTATGCTTTTCTCCTGTTAATCTGTCTTTGTCAGTTTAATTTTTAGAGCCAGCCAGTGATGCGAAGAGGGTCAAGGAAAACTTTTCCTCCCCTACACTGCTTAGAATTTCTTCCTCTCTAATATTCCACGTAAAAGCTCAGGAGCCTGGAAAACCACACCCGCAGGAAGAACCAGGGCCAGGCTCTTCCCAAAGTCCTTGTCCCTCCTCTAGGCTCAGGGAGTGGGTGAGTAAGAAGGAAAGTAGGAGGCTCTCGTTATTTCTGTAGCCCAGGACCTAAGGAGCCTGTTGTTGGCTTCTTCCCATCTGAGTCGCCAATCGGAGACAACACCCCAAATTCCCATGGGGAATAACCATCTCCCATGATCCTTTGCAAAGAAGTCTCTCTCCAAAGAGTTCGCCCAAAGTAATCTCACTAGCATTCATAATACATTCACTTTTCCAAGCAAATTTTCGACCCACCTATCAAACCTTCCCTTCTTCCTCTGGAGAAAAGGGAGGAAGAAAGAACATATCCACCGGTACCTCAGAGGCCAAAGGAGGCTCTTCTCCCTTCTCCCCATCTTAACATATGACATGGTCCCCAAGATTTTATTTGTGAAGGCAGGGATAGAGGGAAGCAAAGATTTCTGAGGAACTAGACTAAGAAGGCCAGGAACTAATGCAAGTGAAGATTTGGGGCTGGGGAAGCCCTGAAGACCCAGGAGTTCAAGACCTACCAGGTATGGGGCAAATGGCATGAGTGTCAGAAGTAGCAGAGAACACTTGGGTTTGGATCAGAAGCTGCCTCTCAACCCTCAGGTTAAAAGGGCCAGCTTCCCTATAGATCAGGGCTAGGACAATGGGTGAAACAGTTCAGACTAATGTATTACCCTGCCTAATTGAATTCTGCGACTCTACTGAGTTGCTATAGATAATACCCAGAGATTCTTCACCCTGAGTATACTGATTTGAATATGACTCACCCAGAAGCAAAATAAGGAACAGGACTGTGGGATTAAATGAGGTCCCAGCAAACAGTGTAGACTAGAAACTCTAATTTGTTTCATTGGGAGAGTGGAGAGCCAAAAGGACTTTAAAGGGCCTTAGATAATTGTGTGTCCCATGCACACATTTTTGTGACAGATGTTTTTCAAAAAAGACATACATTTAGTTTTCATGGGAGAATGGAGCAACCATATCTATCTATCTGTCTGTCTATCTGCCTATCTATCTATCTATCTATCTATCTATCTATATTTTGCTATAACATAAATCTTACATAAAAATAGATTAAATGACATAGGGTAGCAAGTGATAATGTAATCCATAAGGGTTTGATTTCAGATTAAAATTCAAATTTACCACTGATTATGCTAGGATCTTATCTGTTCAAATATACCCCCAATGAAAATCCTAACTGTCCAGGTTTTGTGTTACAATGGGTATTTTAATATCCTGTTTTTCTCTTGCTCAGACTGTGTATTTCCTCGGCACATCCTGCCTGAGCCTAGGCCACTTGCTAGGAGGGACCCATCATCTGAGATGTGGCATGCCTTGGCATTTCCACTGCACATTCTGAGCACATTGGGCAGTGTGTTATGTCCTCTTAGCAGGCCAGCAGGTAGGAAATTGAGCTCCTTTCATTCAAATGAAAAATGAATCCAATGTGCTTTAATGGGATTTATATTTAATTAGTCAACAAATGGAAGGAAGAATCTACCAGTGAACACAATCTAGATAACAGAATTAAGCTAATTTACCTCAATTTGATACTCTTTCTTCCCTCCTAGAACACAGTATGTAGCAAAGAAAATTCTAAAATTTCATTTAATCTTCACAGCTTTTTCCAAATTTGTCTGGGCCTGAAAACACAGATACCCCTGTATAACTGTGTTACCAAACGGGACACTTCTTTCTGAAATTAGAAGAGACCTTTCTCAAGTAGCCCATTACTTATCCTTAGCCCCTAGCCGTAGGAGTGTACCTTTTCGTATCTGCACAGAGCTCTGTCATCAAAATTCCAATTTGTTGTTTAAGGTAACCTGCAGTAGTCTCCATGGACTAAAATAGGTATTTCTTCTTCCAATAAATGAGGTTTCATGGTTTCAAAGAACTTGTATAAAATATACAAGGTCAAATAAGTAATAAAATTGAGATAAATCACCATAAAAACTCCAATTTAAACCCAAAATACCTTTATCCTACCCCTGCATAGGTAAGCCATATGCCAGCAAACAGAGACTTCTGTGGACAGTCCACATTGGCAGGTGGGCTTTTGTTGAAGTTCCAGAAGTCAGAGCTTTAAAATGAATTCAGGAAGGCCAGCTTTTGAAAATAACATCAAATACTGGGTAGACATTGCCCATCACGTATATTTGAAAATGCATGTTTGTTCAAATGATCATCCTGCCCAGTTTCCCACGTCGAATGCTGTAGCCTTGATCACGTGGTCTTACTGCAACAATGACAACATCAAAAACAACTAAAACCACAGAAGTGGTACGTGAGAGTGATGTCTGCTTTTTCTCTAAGTCTTCCTTCTAGGGGAATGCATCGACCAACCAGCATTTGTTGTCAGGTTTAGGACAAGCCTGTCCAACCTGAGGCCCACGGCCGCATGCAGCCCAGGATGGCTTTGAATTCGGCCTAACACAAATTCATAAACTTTCTTAAAATGTTATGAAAATTACACACAGACCTTGTTTTTAGCTCATCAGCTATTGTTAGTGTGGCCCAAGACAGTTCTTTTTCCAATGTGGCCCAGAGAAGCCGAGAGACTGGACATCATTGGTTTAGGGGTTTGAAGAAAGTGGGTTTGTCACTCACTCCATCCCCTTGGGTGCCATTTTCCTTGGCAACTTACAGTGGTCCAGGGTTTTGCCCTCAGCCTTCATGGATCAGACACTCAGGCTTTGGGCAGGCCCAGATTCAACTGAAGGTTAACTCACAATCACAGGAGGTTGACGTACAAAGCCACGTACTCATTTGTTGATTTCCAGTGATAAATAGAACTGTAAGTGGGGCCAGGAGCACATGCCAGCTCCAACAGACTGTTCTTCTGCAGAGGTGAGGGGTGCCAGTTCCCGGAGTTGGGGTGGGGGGTACCAGGCAGCACAGCATCAGAGCAATGGGCAGGAATGACATGAGCAGAAGGCTGGGTCCCAGCATTCTTGGGTGACCCACTGGGCCATCTCTGCGATAGTTATTCCAATCCTGCACACCCGCTGGGCACTCCCTCCTGTGGATGGTGTTTGAGTGGGCTACCTGGGTGCTACTGTCTTTCAGGTGACTTTGCGTATCTCTGCTCTGAGCCCTTTTGGCTTCAGAGGATAATTTATTTTCCCTTTTTCTGAGTGGGGTTGAGGAGGGGCACTCAGCTCCTGGTTGCCGCCATCTAAAACCTATTTGTAACATCAAAGGGAAGTAGAGTGAAATCCTTGGAGATGGTGCATTACAGGTGGGTCTGTTATGTTAAGGAAGGAGCCTTCAAACCTAGATAGTCTAACCTTGAAGGCTAGATAGTCTAACCTGGTGGAGAGGAGACAGGAGTCATGCCACATGTGTGAGTATCAGTACCGGGTAATGGGCAGGGGCCTGGAGTTGCAGTGGAGATACTATCTGAGCAAAAGTAATGTCTACCTTGTGTGATGGTTTGTAGGGCTGGAGCCCTGTCTTTTTTGCAAATGTGTCTCTAGCACCTAGCAGTGTCTGACACATATAGTAGTAGCTCAATAAAGATGATGGAAGAACAGAAATCAAATAAATCAATTAATTTATTTAGATTAAAGGATTTATCCTGCAGTGGAATTTCATGTTGGAGAGACCTGAAACAATGGAGAGAATAATGGAGCTGGAGTTAGAATATCTGAATTATGTGATCCATCATGTAATTTGAAGCAAGGCAGTCAGCTTCCTTGAGCTCAGTTTCCCCATCTGTAAAACAAGATGGCAATGCTCACTGTCTCCACTTCACAGGATTGCTGTGAAAAGCAAGTACAGTAGTACGTGGGTAGCGTGGTGCTCACAGAAGGTGGCAGCACTGATGATAAATAACCCAGCTCCTTTGGCTGTCCAGGGAAAAGCCATCAAGGAAGAGAGCTGTGAGCACACCTCTGTTGAACCATTTGCTATGCAAGATCATGGATAAGCCTGCTCATGAGACTCTGGGGGCCTGGAAGAGGAGTTCCTTACCCAAGATTGGCAGACTCACCAAATTTAACAGAGCAAGCAGAACCCAGAGCTAAATGAAAACTGGGCTCAATTTTTTTTTAAGAAAAGAGATAAAAATGGGACAGCAAAAGTGAGGCATCAAAAGCAGAAGCAGAGAGCCAGGAATCTGAAATCCATAGAAAGGCAATAAAAGCAGTGTCTCAGTGTAAGCACGTGCCCAGACAGGAGTGGGTGCCGGTGCTGCTTTTCTGAAAAGCAGTTTTATTGAGATAGAATTCACATACAACACAATTCAACCAAGCAGGGGTGTCCACCCTTTTGGCTTTCCTGGGCCACAGGAGAAGAAGAATTGTCTTGGGCCACAAATAAAATGCACTAACACTAACAACAGCTGATGAACTAAAAAAAAAAAAAAAAAAAAAAAAAAGTCCGTGCATACTTTCCGTAGTGTTTTAAGAAAGTTCACGACTTTGCATTGGGCCGCATTCATAGCCATCCTGGGCTGTGTGTGGTGGGCGGCGGGTCAAACAAATCTGATGTAAAGGGTACATTTCAATGGCTTTTAACACATTCACACAATCACACACCCATCGCTACAATTACTTTTAGAACATTTCATTAGCCTAAGAGAATAACCCACACCCCGTAGCCATCGCCCTCCAATCGCCCCACACTACCCTCTAGCCCAGCGGTTTGGGGGTCGAACGACCCTTTCACAGGGGTCGCCTAAGACCATCGGAAAACACATATCAGATATTTACATTATGAGTCATAACAGTAGCAACATTACAGTTATGAAGTAGCCACGAAAATAATGTTATGGGGGTCACCACACCACGAGGAGCTGTATTACAGGGCCGCGGCCTTGGGAAGGTTGAGAACCACTGTGAGTCTAATCTACTTTCTTTCTTTCCGTTTTTTGTTTGTTTGTTTGTTTGTTTGAGTAAGGAAAGGTTTATTGATCTAGCAGGCACCAACCAAAAAGATGGGAGCCCTAATTGTTCCTCAAATCCATTTTAGTAATCTACTTTCTGTCTGCAGATTTGCGTATTCTGGACTTTTCAAATAAATGGAATTATACAATATGTGGTCCTTTGCGAATGGTTTCTTTCATGTAACTTATTTTCAAGGTTCAACCAACACTGTAGCATGTATCATATCTTTTTGTGACAAATGATATTCCATTTTATGCGTTTACCACATTTTGGTTCTTCGCTCATCATTGCTGGACAGACTTCTACACCCAACTGAATTATCGTTAAGACTGAGGGCATGATGAAGAATTTTTCCAGAACTTGCAGTGTGCTGCTATTTTCAACCCTGTTAAGATACAGTTAAGGTTTTTGTTGAAAGAAAAAAACTGAAATTCTCAATGATTGTTAGCCACCTTCGTTGATTTCGTATCCAGGTATGAACAAAACAGTCTTGTTACTCAGATTAGAATATCAACGCCTCTGCTTCCTCTGAGGGGCCACCTTCCTCTAAGGGACACTTCTGTCCATTTGCATGCCATCAACAAAGCAGGTGACTCAAGTTGTTTTTTTAGCTGGGAGTGCTGCTGATCCCCCACCTTGTGACCAGAATACCTGGTGACCAGCCATGAGGCAGGCTTCCCTAGGAGAGGAAGTCACAGACTCACCTCGGCGTTAGACCGCCAATCTTTTCCTCGCTAAGCACATGCTAAGCACATGAGCTCACAGCCCCAGACTGCAGGCCCTACCTGTGGTTATGCAAGATGGTTCTAGAATTCAACATTACAAGGTGGGAACCCCTGGGGCTGGGAGCCCCCCCCCGCCCCGCCCCATCAGTGAGACGAGGGAGGTCAGACACAGGCCACTCAGGAGGAGGCCCTGAGGCAGTGGGAAGCAGGGAGCGAACTGGTGACGTAGGAAGAACTTTCTCTTGGAGCTAATGCTCCTCCTTGGTTCAAAGTCATACTGACACTCCTGGCCTCCAGCCTGGGCTCCCTCTAGCTCCGTATTTTCTCTTCTGAAAGGTGAAGACAATGGGGCCTGTGAACAGATTTTCTTGTCTGAATTGTGTGTTCTGTAGTTTGTGGTTTTCTGAACTTAGAAGTTGCACATTCCATGAAAATTTGAAGGAAAAGACAGCAAAGCAAAATGTATGAAGAATTAAAAAACAGGGAGTTTTCATTCCGATTTAGTCACTGATCTCCACTTTGCTCATTCTGAAGTCTCTGCTTCACATGCTTGCGTTTTACTGGATTGGAGCATCATGGCTTCTCTCTGTGTCATTTCTGCCTCTGTTCAACTGTGGGGGACTGTCTCATTCGCCTTCTTGCCCTGATTTAGTATCAGCTGAGTCCACCAGCCCCGAGGCATTTCCAAACATGGAGACTGTATCCTATCTGTGCACAATCTTCCGGCCTCCATGGCTCTCCTGTTCCCAGCTGCCTGCTCTGTGTCTGGGGGTCAGTGTACCCTTGACTCTCTGAGGATAAAAAGGGGATGGTTTAAGGCTTCCTCCTGGGCTTAAAGCAATCTCTTCAGAAGAGAATATTTTTGCTCTGAGATCTCAGTATAGGCTCTTCTTTTGTCTTTAAAAACAAACAAAAAAAGTTCATGTAGAGGGGCTATCCCTGTGTGTCCAGTATTGGGAGGTGAGATGGACCCCAACAGCAACAATGTGGATCCCTGGTCAAGCCCCACAGGCCACGTACGGAAAGTTACTTGAGATTTTCTGGATTCTGTCGCTCTGCTTCTCCAGATGAGCGGTCCGGTTCCAGGTGGGAAGTCTGGGCGCTCTGACAGCTGGAGGCGGGTGTTTGGCAGTCTCCTCCTGCACAGAAGTTTCTTTCCTGAGTTTTTTGTGTAGCCCAAGGTTGGTGAGGGCATTCCCCCTGCCTGGCCACCACTGCCTGCCTTCATTAGGAACCTGCTTCGTATTTGGAGATGCTGCTGCTGCCGGGAGTGCCTCGGATGGGCTCTGGCACCCGTAGGACTGAGATCTCACGTCTCAGCTTCAGGTCCCCCATCACCAGGACGCTTCCCTCCAGCCCCTCCTCCTGTAGCATGAAGGGTGGCAGAAGCGCCCTGCTGGGGCTCCCTCCCACTTACTCCCTGTGGCAGACATAACATCATCGTTTGTCTACCTGCGGTCTGTGCCCCTTCTTTCTTGCCTGCAGAACCCTGATTTTGTCACCCCAGCACATTGAGTGCAACCCAAGGTGGACCCTGATTCTCCTAAGTTGGTGGTTCCCCAGGAGGGCTGTTAACCACACCGGAGGGTGCTTTGGAAGTTAGTGTGGGGGCAGGACGGGTGACGGTAAATGTCATAACGATTGAGGGGCACCAGACAGGGGCAGGGGCGGATCCTAGGTACTCCGCCCTGTGGGTAAGAATTCTGTGGCACGAAGACCTGCCCTGCACATCCCTCTTAACGCCCACTGTCAGTTTGTGCAGATGAAAACAACCTGCATTATCTGTGCCCAACTCCACTTTACATATAAACACAGAGTATCTGTTTCATAGCTATAACAAACCCTGATACTCTCCAAAAGGGCAGCTCTTGCATAAGTTGAGCAAAGACTCTTCTATGCTTTGTTATGTTTGTGCTGTTTTGAAATTTGCCATTACAGAAAGTTACGTCACTCCCAGGCGTCACTTCTTGTATCCGAGTTGACAGTGCCACACCCCAACATTGTAACTCTCACATGTAATTACGTGGCTGAGGGGATTTGGAGCTCTAATAACAGACTTAGAATCAAATAGTATTAAATAAAAGGAGATGCATGAAACACAGGAATCTGAGTTAAATTCATTATGAAACGTTGTTTGCAGAAATACTTCATGTTTGTCATCCCATATCTAAAAAATTTTGTTTAGCATAATGATAAGAAATCTGTATTGTGAGAAAAATGACATTTATTTATTTGGGGGTTGCCTATTGTTTTCCAACCTTAATTTGATACTTTTGCCAGAATTGTACCAAACACCTGCTCTACTAGCCTCTTTGATTTTGATTATTTTTTCCTAGAACACCTGTTCTATAGCTTATCAAAGCACAAGGCCTTCAAGGGCTATTTTTTTAGGTCCTTGGGGCTAAGCATCTATCTGAACATGTGATAAACCTTCAAGATAGAAGATGGGGTTGTTTGTTTTTGTGGTACTTTCCCAGTTCCCTGTCATAACAGAAAGAATTACTTCTGACACTGCACTTAGCAATAAGGCTCAGATCACTTGAGAGAATATCATTGTCATCATTGCCTGCACTTCAACAATCTATAATTTGTCTGGACAACTAAGGTTTTTCTTCCTTTCTTTTATCATATGCAAGCCAGTCTGTTTTATTACTACTTACACTGGGTTTTTTTACTACTTCTCACTTGAACCTCTGCGCTTTCATATTCCTATACTTCTTATATGGAGTATCTCCTGATCTTCTCTTTTCCCGTCTCAACTTACTCCTTAACAATAGGTGCGACCTCTCACCATAACATGTTGTCTAGTGGAGTCATACTGAGGCGATTATGCAGCGAAATGCCTAATGTTTTCTTATAAATTACTTTCCTCTTGTTGCCTAATTTTATGTTACAGTTAGGGCCTTATTCTGGAATTGTGGGTACAGATGGGTTATAGGATATATTTGCTGCCTTTCAGGATAAAGGAGTATCACAAAATGTTTGTTTCTGAAAGGAGGGAGTAAAAGGGGGGTATTATGATAGGACTGAGTCTAGGGCAGATATGAGAGTCCTCTCCCCCGCTGCTCAGCCTCCCTGGACTTGGGAAAGTTGGAGGGTAGAACTCAGTTCTAGTCAATGAGCTCCAAGCAGACATCTGCTGAACGAGGGGCCTGGGGGAAAGCCTCTTGTCCTCTTGATAAAAGGGGACATAGTTACTTGTCTCTTTTCCCATTTTGTCACCTGGAATGCTGTTGCACAGCTTGTGACCACAGATGGGGTGATGAGATCAAGGAGAAAACCAACATAACTCTAAGGCGACAGACCGAGCGGAGAGGAAGTGCCTGAGTGTTCACATGAACTCTCTCATCTACTAAACCAACACAAATAACCCCTAACTTCTGGATACCTAATTTTATGGCGGAAAATTTTGTATGAGCCTTTGCAAATTGGGTTTCCTGCCACTTGCTTAGCGAATAACTAGCTTTTCCTCTGCCTATGCTGAGTCCTGGGCTGGCTGGTCTCACGTATAACTGTCGCTCTGCAGCACCCTCAGTCAGTAGTAATTTGGGAATCACCACTAGGAAAACCTGAATGAGAGCTCTTCCAGGAGGCACCACTCTGCTTGGGGAAGCACCCATATTATCTCCAGAATGCTCTGTTTTAAATGTTTCTTCGATGCTTTGAACAAACCGTAGGGGCAAACTCGCCCCAGTGCTTACTCCCCTTTGACACCTTCTAAGAAGGTACCTGGGCTCTGCTAGCATGACCTGGAATGCTAAATCACTGAATCCAGGTTCTGTGAACAGCGTGTCACCAGAGTTCTGTTGTTAGGTCACTCCAGTAGTGCAGAGGAAATAAAAGCAGACCTATTAACTCTGCTACTGTAACCACTTCAAGCTAATCATTTAAGTGAAGTGGTTTTGCCTTAATTATGAAACATTAGCCAATTAAATTACATTTGACTACCCATAACTTTTCTTCAAGGAGCACTTCATCTAATCAGAGCACAAAGCACTTAAACAAGGACTTAACCTGGTTAAATGGAAGTGAAAACCATGATGCATGACCTTCTTCCTGCTAAGGGAAATCTTCAGCCACTGTGTCTGTGCAAGGCCGGGCTTTAGAAACAACGAAAAACTACTGGCATTCAATTGGAGTGTTTTGGGGAGTATGGGAAAGGCACCTAAACTATCGTTGTTTTTCAAAATCCAAAAAAAATCTGGAAATCATCCTTATATAAAATGATGGAAATTATCGTACCATTGATTTATTCCCTAAGCACCCAGCGGAAAATACAATAGGAACTTTAAGAGATAATTTCCCATAAACATGGAAGTTATTTTGTCCGGAAAACAGGCCACTTGCCATAGATGCATGGAAAACATTTAGCTGTGCTCAGAGACTGCTCTTTCACCCAGTGCCTGGTTTGCACGCAGACGTGTTCTGGGCATCAGCAGCAGGAGAGACATGTCCCTGTTGCCCCTGAATTCAGGGGCTGGGGTAGATGGCCTAAAAAGAAGGTGCAAAGGTTGGCACTGACCCAGGCAAGATAAGGCCTGGGGAAAGACACAGCAAGCGTTTGGATTTTGTTCCCAGGGCAGAGAGAAATCGCTGGAAGTTTCGCCCAGCACTCTCCGTTATCACTTCTGCACTGTAAAGACATTTCTCTGGCTGCAGAGCAGACACTGGGTGGAGAACAGGCAAGGCTGGAAGGCGGGAGTCCTGCCGACAGGTACCAGGTACTGAGGTGGGACAGGAGGTGGAGACAAGGAGAGGGCTTGGAGAGGTAGTTAGGAAGCAGACCAGAAGGGACACGGTGAATTACATTGGGTTGGGGTGATTGTGATTCAATGGGTCTGAGTTGGTGCCCAGAAAGCTCGTCTTTAAGAAACACGACCAAGAATTTTAGGAGATCATGGCATTTCCCCGAATTTCACTTCATGAGTGAGGCACTGGAGACCTCAAGCTGAGAAATGATGTTCCCTGGGTCATTTAGCCTGAAAATGTGGCTTCCCTCTCTCTCTCGGTGAGCTGGCACTTCATACGAATTTCTCTTTGGTGTTCTGCTTTCCTTTCCCCTCCAGCAAACCTTTGGGCAAAGCAGAGGTGACAGATCTGTCACACAGGGTACCAGATTGAGCAGCCTTTGAAGGAAACATCCCAGGGCTCTGGGCTGATAAAAGAGCTTAAAATATTTGTTGAGGCCCTCGCGTCAGGTTCTGGCTAGATGTTATATTTTACCTCATTTAATACAGCATTATTATCATTGTTCCAATGAGATACATTGCAATTTAGAGAGATTAAGGGATCTGTCTAAAGTCACTTGGTTAGGAATTCATGGGGTCCCAATTCAGGTCTGTCTGGTTCCAAAGCCTTCCACCATGGCCAGCCATAGTGGGGTGTGACTAACGGGGCCACCCCCTTTTTTACCATCACAAAACTACAAGATTGGCATGTGGCTGAGCTCAGTTCAACCAGTTCCATCTCAAGCCTATGACCTGTGATTACTCTCCGTTGATGGGATTAACACATCTGCTGAAAAGTAATACTTTAGTCAGTCCTTGGCTAGCAGTGTAGATCTGACCTTCCACCCACTTAACGAAAGTGTGGAGGCCTTTTCCGCTGTCAGATACAAATGAGATCCAGCTGCCGATGACTTCAACCCTAGGCCAGATGTTTTAAATGTTAAGTTTCCTGCCCAGTGAATCTTTTCATTAACCAACTTTTATTTAACCCATTAGTGCTCCTGAAATCAATTTAGTGGATCGCAAGGGGCTTTCAAAATATTGGAATAGAAGAGTCTAGAAGAGAACAAAACAGAAAGTATCAGAATGTGTCCCACTGAGTAAAGCGTGTTATTTTATGAAACTTACATGTCCGTCATGTTTGTATGTGGTGATAAAAAGTGTATTTCTTACTCTGGGTTGTGGTTTAAAAAAAAAAAAAAAAGGAAAATCACTGCTTTGGAGTACTGTCATCCCTCCTCCATGGTTCTTAAAAGAGCAGTTCTCTCTACCCATGGGGAAAAAGTTAACTTACAAACAAAGAAAGGGAAAGGAAAGGAGAAGTAGAAGGCAGAGTCTCCAAGCAGGCAGGAAAATCACAGCTCACAATAAAGGGAGATGTTGTGTCAACAAGTCATCCAAGGCCAGTGTCCTCAGAGGGACCCTACCACTACGGTAAATTATTTCATTGTATCAACTTTACTGTTTCCCCACATCTCAAGATTGCTTTGGGAGCCTGTGGATACTCAACATTTTGCCTTTCTGGATGCTGCAACATGAAACAAAGAGGTGTGTGCGTTTCTTTCTGAAATTTTTTTCTTTTTTTTCTTTTTTATGTGGGTAGCTCCCTGGCCGGGAATCGAACTCAGGCCGAAGCGCTGACAGCGCCAAAGCCGAAGCCTTAGCCACTACACCATCAGGGAGCTCCCTCTGAATTTTTATTATGGGAAACTTTTAAACACATACACAAGTAGTCAGGCGGTTCAACGAAACCCACATACGGTCACACAGCTTCAACAACAATCGGGCTGAAGCCAATCTGGTCTCATCTAGACCTCACTTATAGATGAAATGGTCTACCATTTCATCTGTAAGTAATTTCAGTGTGTATTCAAAGAGGTGACTTTTTAAAAAAACGTTTATGAAAAGAACTGCCTTCCCTGAGATAAGAGGCTGTGACCAAAACACAAAAACAGGAAGTTGGGCCCCATAAAAAGTAGGTCAGATGGCTTATGTTCCCCACTAACCATAGACCCCAAAAAGGAGACCTGAGTGCATATCCCAGGACATCCTACAAGGAAAAAAGGGAGGGGAACAGGATGGCCTTATGAAAAGTAGGACGGGATAGACATAAATTAAGAGTTCATGGTCACCGTAGCTGACTGTCAGAGACTGTTTGGTCCAAAACACTGTCATTTTGCAGAATAAAGTAACTGAGACCACAGAGGGAGAAAGGGCCAGAGAACAGCTGACCACAGAACCTAAATAGGGCGTGAGTACAACTCTCAGTCAAAGTTCGAGGGCAAGTTATTGAAGGGGTAGCCTGCTGGTCAGGAAGCAGAACTACGTGCAACTACAGAAGTCTTCTAAGTTGACCTTCTAGCTAGATCTTCATTAAATCCCTGACCTTTAACTGACCGCAGATCAATTCCATTTTTAAAGAAAACACAACGTGTCCACAACCTTCCTCAGATTATCTCTTCCTTCAAACAACTGATTCCTTCCTTTTCATTCCCGTGGCTCTGGGGTCAAGTCCAAACTCCTCCGCCAGGCCTGCCATGGCCTCCACCCCACTCGTCTTCACACAGCTTACATTTGGCCAGGCTGGTTTCTGTCTGTCCCCTGAATGCCCCAGGCCATCTCCCTCCAAGCCCTGAAAGGACCTCTCCCTTGTGTAGAACACATCTCTTCCCCCTCTTGCCTCATACCTTCCCCATCCCTCTTGGCCTTCCTCAGCTCCCCGAGCTTTGAGTGGCCCTGCGCTCCCAGCCGCCCCGCCCTGCCCGCTCCCCTGTCCAGGGGCCTGCAGGATTCCTAATGTTTCGTTAGACGCACACTCACTGGTGGTCTCACCTGGCCCCTACGCTCCTTGAGGGTAATAACCGAGTATTGTGCTTTTGTGGGGCATCTTCCACAGGGGACTGAATCCGGGCAACCTGTCAGGCAAGGCGCATGGCACTCGGGAAGGCGCTTTGGAACTAGAGTTCCTGGGTTAGAATCCCAGGTCTCCACTGCTCGGTAATCATGAGGTGGTTGGCAAGTTCATTGACCTTCCAGAGCCTTCTTCAAATCTTATAACGTGAGGGAAAATATCTACCTAGCAGGGTAGGTACAGAAAGGTGCACTGACCCAGATGATATTTAGAATCTATATGAATACGTTAGCAAGCTACTAAAGACTTCTGTGCCGCCTCACTGAGGGGACAGAAGCACAGACTTATTTCTTTGTCATCATTACTTTCTGCAAAGCAACTCCATGATGAAACTGTGCCACACAGGCCAAGCCCATGTAAATGGAAGTCGAACACTGTTAATACCGGAAGGTGTGACCGATATTGTTATTAGCAGCAATTGTTACAGATGTGGCGCCTTGGGGAGGCTATTAGCATGAGCAGCTGTGACAGTGACCTGAAGTGTTGGTGGTTTAACCTAATAAAAGTTTATTGTTGTTGCTACTGCGGCTGCTCAGGTAGACCTGGACGGGAGTCAGAAGGCCGTCCTCCAATGTCGTAACTATGAACTTGGAACACGTGTGGCTGAGACCCCAGCAGAGGAAGAGGCGTCGAGACGGGGCGGGGCACCTCTCTTCCGCTAACTGTGCACCAGGGAGGCTGGGCAGCGGCAGGCTGCAGGGCACGAACCCCCTACCCAGGGCACGAAGCCCCCTACCCAGGGCACGAACCCCCCTACCCAGGGCACGAACCCCACTACCCAGGGCACGAACCCCCCCTACCCAGGGCACGAAGCCCCCTACCCAGGGTGCAGCGCTGCGGGCCGTGAGAGGTCAGCTCCCAACCGTCCTTTGACTGTGGCCATGTTGTTTGCGTCAGCCAGCCAGTCACCCGAAAGGAAAATTCAAGTCGTGCTGCTGGGCCAGCCAAATCCTCTGCTAGAGACCTCAGCGTGCTGCCTCCCCGCGGCCCGACTTCTCTCAGGACGGGCGTCACTCGGAGGGACCCAGGAGATGGTCCTGCGGAAAGCAGCGAGCCGCCCAAGCTCCCAGGCTCTCTGCTTGTGCCCTCGGCTTCTGTAAACGTCCTCACAGCTGCCTGTGTGCACAGCCCGCCCTGCGCCCCCACGCCCTGCGCCCCCACGCCCTGCGCCCCCACGCCCTGCGCCGTGGTTCCTGTTGGTACGGACTTCGGACCCACCACCTTAGTTAGAGCCAAACCGGCAGAGGGAGAAGAGCTGGCGGGCTACCCCAGGGACTCTGTGGGCCCCGGCTCCTCAGCTGCCCCCAGGAGACCTGCAGCTCTCTGAAGGGGGAGCTCATTTTATTTCTGGGCACAAGGGAGGCGCTCGGCACCTATTTGCAAGGGAGGGTTAGGAGAAGGCGCAAACAGCGAGCTAGCCCCACCCTCATTCAGAGTTTGGCTCGGCCACTTCCTGGTTCTCCGACCTTGGCGACATTAGCTAATATCTCCGAGTGCCAGTTCGTGGTGCCAGCTCAGTGTCCACCGCACCAGCTGACAAATATGTTTATATTAACATCACCCCTAGTTGTCAAAGGTGAAGTAACACAATAGGCCCAAGGTACTCAGCACCCAGGAAGCCCTCTAACACTGGTAGCGATTGTCGTTCGTTTCTCCAGGACAAAATTCTCATCTGACTCGTATTTTAGTCCTAGTATTGTCTCGCACGTATTAAGGACTTCACTAAGCTTAGCTGCGTGCCTCCTCTGTGCCAGGGGGGCTGGGGGTACAACATGAGAGGCGAAGTCCCTGCCATGGACTTCCTCTCTGATGCAGAGAGAGGGGCAGTAGGTAAACGACCCTAAAGTTACAGGTAGGGGTGAGTGTGCTGAGGGGAAGGCAGCGAATCAGCGCTGGACAGGAGGGTGGACAGGAGGGAGGGCCCTGTTTCAGACACTGATCCCGGAAGGCCTCACCAAGGAGGGGCCAGGAGCAGTACCTGGGGGCGCGCCGCAGCCCTCGAGACACGGTGTCACGGACAAAACTGCTGGTTACATTTGTGGCTTGAGATCAACACCGTGGTAGGTGTCGATGCTTTGATCGGAACCCCCCCAGTATCAGCCCCTAATGTGAGGGGCACCCACCCCTCGTCCTGTCATTTCTCTCCTCTCAGCTCTAACGACTGAAGAAAAGCGTCTCCTTTCTCCTGCTTCTTTTTTTCCAGGCGCTTCATTCAAATTTTATAGTCCCTCCTTCCCTCTTCTGGTCCAAAACCACTTTGATCTTTTTGTCCTTCCCCTCTCTAAGTGTTCTGTGGCCCTTTTCTGCAGAACAGGCACATTTTCAGCAGAGCTCGCATCCCCGTGCCCTCTGAGACTATCAGAGAACCACTGAAAGTGCTGAGCACATTAGGGAGGCAGGAGCTGCAGACGGGGAAGGTCGGAGAGAGCTGAGCCGACAGAACTGCTCCGGCACGAGTTCCGAGGGGGTTCGGTGGCTCGTGGGCCGGCATGGCTCTGAAAGGGCTCGGAAACCCAGAAGTCATTGCCCGGATGCCAGGAGCTGGGCCAGCATGTGGCCCGTGGAGCTGTGGTCCTTTCCAGGCATCCCAGGTGGCCCTGAGTTCGGGAGGGTGGTCGTGTGCCTGGGACTCAGAGGTGGCAGAGAAGGAATACCCCCTCGATGGGCCCATCAGCGTCCCTTGACTGTGACGACTCAAACTAGGCCCCGCGGCGCTTCCCCAGCTATCTGCGTGCCTCCAACGAACCTTCACCACGTCTTACCCGACCTGCACAGTGTTTTATGTAAGATTCGACTTTAAATCGACTCACTTACCTTCGTTTATTTCCAAGGACATCTTTATGTCAAGGTCAAAAAAAGGAACACTAGTAATGGGCAAGGAAAAACGTACAATGAAAACCAAACAATGACATCGAGCAGTACTCGTCTGGGCACCGTTGCTGCAAATACACTTAACCTAAGGCTATGTGTTTCAGGAAAATCTCCTTGTTACAATGAAAAAAACAAAACAAAACAAAACGAAGAAAGGTAGGTATGTTAGCAAGTATTAGAGAGGTGTTAGCGCTGTAGTAACACTTACGGTTTGATTTTATCAGAAGGATTGAAAGAGAATTGAAAAGAGGCAAATGTTCTGAGTACTAATTTAATGTTCTGAAATACTCTGCACATTAACTGCAAGAACTGACAGTGAGCTTGGGTACCTGCACTTCTCCTGCTGCCACCTACACTGTGATGTCACGTGGGCTCTGGCAGTGACAGCGCATTGGCCCCACCGAGTGGGGTTCCTAACCCAGGCAGCCCCCAAAAGAGCCCCAATGACCACCACTAGTTACATTTATTGAGCTATTATTATATGCCAAGGTCTTAACACAGAGCGTCTGATTTTATCTCTCACATTAACTCTTTAAGGCGTGTTATTGTTAGAAATGTATGCCAGGCATTTATTTTAGAACTGAAGAAGCTAAAAATCAAAGTTATGTCATGATTCAACCCTAGGACTGTCTTCCTCCCAAGCCCTTGCCCCGTCCACTATGCTCCCCAGTTGTCACACACAAGCTCTTAGAGATCTTCAGAAAACTACTGGTTTTGCTCAGAGGAGTGGTTCTCGACTCTTGGTTTAAACTTTTGCTTCAGTTTCCTATTGTGTAAAACACTGCTGGAAGACACAGTGGAATAAAACATTTTATTCTGAACACAATTCTGAAGTCCATGACAAGGCAAGCAGGATTGGCTTGTCTCTGCGTCGTGTGATGTCTGCTGGAGTCAGAATGTCCAAGGCGGCGTCCTCATGTCCTCTCAATGACTCGGATGGCTGAGACAGCCCCACGGGGGGCGTCTGTCAATGCCTCGGGTCTCCCTGTTGGCTGGTTCCTTGGATCCCTGCCACGTGGTCTCCGAATAGGAGGACTTCTTAGATGGCAGCTGAGGTGCCAAGAGCCCACTTGTCAAGGGAGAAGGGGAAGCTGCCAGTCCTTTTAAAAGCTGGTGCAGCATCGCTTCTGCCACATTCTTCAGTTAAAGCAGTCACAGGGCCAGGCCAGATTCAAGGGCAGGGTCAACCAGCTGTGCCTCTTGATGGGAAAGTGGGAGAATTTCTGGCCATCTTGCATCTACCACAACTTTGAGACCTCGGTGAGGCCACTCTCACATAGAATTTGAATGTGCAATACTGATAGAGGGAAGGAGGCATATTGGTTTGAAGTGGGGACATGGGGAGAGGGTGCAGAGCCTCGCCCACCCTGCTGCTCTCTTGGACTTTGCATGAAACCAAGGTCTTGAGGGAAGGCAATTTTTAAAGACTGGCCTGATGGCATCAGAAGAATGAAACCCAAATCCCTTGCTGTGGGCTACAAGGCCCTCTATGATCCGACCTCTGCCTGCCTCTCTGATCTTGCCTAGATGCATTGTCTCAGCCCACGCCACACCTGCTCTCTGAACTCTGCCCTACTGGCCTTCTCTGTTCTTCAAACACAGTTCTACCGCAGGGGCTTTGCATGAGATGGTCCCATTACCTAGATTTCTCTTCCCTGAGGTGTTCACATGATGGGCTCCAGCCTGCCACTCCGATCCGAGAGACCTTCCCTCGCTAAGGCAGCCCTCCCCAAACCCCTAGTACTTTCTATTGCATTAGCCTATCTTATTTCCCATGTAACACTTGGTACTGAGAATGTACCTTATTAAAAAGTTCCCCAAGGACAGGGACCTCATCTGTCATATTCACTGCTGTCATTCCTGGCACCCAGCACAGTGCCTGCCACTTACTAGGCATTAGATAAACATTCCTTGAACAGCAGCATGATTAATTGAATGTAGCAATGAATAAGATTCTGTGAGAGCCATTCTGCCTTTTCTTCTCTTGTCGATGTGGTCCCAGGGCATCCCGGAAGAGGGTGGATCCTCTGGGATTGTGTAACTGATGTTTCCTCTACAGGCAGCGAGATGACTAGTCAGTCACTCACCTTCCCTTGAGCCCAGGTCTCTCAAGCACCCTCAAGGGCTTTTCCAAATCAAGCAGTCCCGAAGTGAGGCCAGGTGTATAGACAGATCTCACTGACAGGAGTCACACAGGTCCTGAGTAAGAACATTGACCTGCAGCGCTGTGAGAATCTCTGCTAATACATGCTCCAGACATGGCCTTTGTGTAGCACCATGTCCCTGGATCTCCAGTGCTCAGTGAGGGACAAGAACAGGACTTCTTCGTCCTCTCCCCACATGACATGTGCCCAGCTGAGTATCCTATCTGTGCCCTGGTGATTTCAAGTTCACTGTGCCCCGTGGTGATGTGTGTGTTCTAGTACCCGCCCCCCGCCCATGGCAACTCTTTCAGAGAACACAGCTGGGTGAAGCCACGCCTTCCAGGGACTCTATCAACTTAAAGTTCAGAGCTGTGAAATGAGACCTTTGTCCCAGGGACACTATTGATAAAAAAAGAAAAAGAAAAAGAAAGAAAAAGTCGTCATTCCTAGACAGTGCCATCCCTTTGGACAGGGCTCCCCTGAGAAAGGGCATCTTCGTCTGCTGACCAGAAGAATGTGTGAGTTACCAAAGACTGAACTTGGCCCTGGGGCTCTAAGGAAGGCCTCTGTTTAGAATATGATTCTCATGACAAACAGCTTTTGTGCTATCACAGAGCACTTAGCCCGCTCATTCTTAGGGGGCTCTGAAACATTCACTTGGGACTGCCACTCTAATATAAAGATTTCCCTGTTCTCACCCGAAGGAAGAGGTTTTTCTTGCAGATTTCAAAAGATAATATCAGTATTCAGGAATTCCAAAGAAGAAGAAATAGCTCTTGCTTTGAATTTATTCATGACTGTGAACTTCGTTTCCCGGGGCTGTCCCAGCGGTGGTGGGGAATCACAGATGTGGGTTTTAATCACAGCAGAAGTTGCTTTCCAGTCCCTACCCCATGTGTTCCTGGAACTCTGACTCTTCCTGCTTCTGTAACTGTCACCCTAGGGCTGCTGCCAGCCCCTGCTACATCGCCCATGGGTTCCAGATGGTGCCCGCCAACCTCAGCGGCTGCCGATGGCTCTCCCACACAGGGACAGGCCGGGGCAGTGTCGGTCCCCGAATGTAGCGGGCCTTTCAGCCAAACGCTGGCCTTTTGGTCTTGTTGATTCTCCCTGGTGTTGCGGGGTGGGTGGGTGTTTAGTAGGAGACTCTTTCTCCAACACTGAAACTAAATCTAGAAACAGAGCCATATCTTTGCTGCCTCTTGCTTCATGCAGTTCTCCACTTTCCTCAGCCATCCAGTGACCCCAGGGCCCTGGGTAGCCATTATTTCTTTTTCATCTCTATCCTGACTAGTAAATTTCAAGGTCCATTAACATTGTTATCCCAAGAATCCCTCATGCAGCTGAGAATCCTAGTGGCCTGCTTTACAGTCCTCTAAAAGCATGCAGATTTGCACTACCTTGACCTCTCTAACCAGAGGCTAACTAACCTAAATTTGGTCACGCTGAAAACTAGCTATTGCAAATGTGACAAAAGAAAGATTTTCTTTTCCCAGACACGCTGTCTATGTATGGATTGGAAATTTTTTCTAGGTAATAAACACTCTATACTTCAGGGACTAATGGAACCTAATGGGCATTCTGTGAAGGAGCCATAGTTTCAGCACTTCTTAATTTCATACAACCTCCAGTCCCTAACCCCGAACTCGGTAACTCTACCTGAAGGCTTTAGAAAAGACGCCCAAGGTCATCGATTTCGTGACAAAGCTCAGAATGGGCTGGAAAGTGTTTCTCCCAAAGACAGTCAGTAGGTCTTGGTTTATTAGATGCTACCTCAGTCTTAGCCTAGGCACTTGTCCTTTAAGACAGTGGTTCTAAAAATGGGAGCCAAGGATCTTTTGGCTTCGAGCCTTAATCTCCACAGTATGTACTTTAGGGGCATGAATTAATAATTAAGTTGTGATCAATTTACTTGCGATAGCTCTTCTTAGTGTCTCATCAGGAACACCACCATCCATCAGGAGATCCTATTTGTATCCACAAATAGGAGATTTGGGGGGTGGGGAGGGTGAAAAGGGAAAGGAGCAGTCCACAGACTGACACCGTTGAGAGAGCGCTGGGACCCAGGGTGCTATATTAAATGCTGAGGCCTCATTTAGAGAAGGTTTTAGAGTCATTCCTGGGGTTGGGTCTCAGACAAGTCACCATGGGCCAGCCATTCTGCCACCCCAATTTAAAACCTTGGAAGTAGAAAAACCACCATTTGGAAAACACCACGATAATAATCATAGCAGTCCACAATCATCAAAAGATACTGAAACCAGTGGACAAAAGTATGACAAGAACCAACGTAATTACAAGATACTCATTAATTACAAAGGAGAAGTAATAACTTTAGAGTGGAGAAACCTGCCGGAAGCGCCTTAGCCAAGCGATCAGCCTTAATGTCCTCATTAATGGTACTCGTAGACAGCTTGTACCCTGAGAGGAGGCACTGAGAAGGGTGGTCTTGGCAAAAATGTAAAACCTGCACATAAGCATGAGGAAATGTTACACAAACCTAATTTGGAGAACATTCTTCAAAATAACTGGCCAGCGCCTTTCAAAAATTTCAAGATCAAGGGGTTCCCTGGTGGTGTAGTTAGTGGCTAAGGCTTTGGCGCTCTCAACACCATGGCCTGGGTTCGATTCCCAGCCAGGGAACTACCCCACCCCCCACCCCAAAAAAATTCAAGATCATAAAAGACAAAATAAAATTTGAGAAACTGTCCCAAATTAAAGAAAACTAAGGAGATATGGGAACCTAATATCATGTAGGATCTGGATTTAGATCCTGGTTCAGAAAAAAGACATTAATAGGACAAAAGACATAATTTGAGTAATTGTATCCATGTTTATTTCCTGGTTTTGACCACTGTACCATAGTTATATAAGGCGTTAACATTTGAGGAATATATGATTGAAGAGTGTGTGGAAGTTTTTTGTACCACCGAGGTGCCACATAAAAGCATACATGTTTTAGGAGATGGTTTCTAGGTATTACTTTTCGAAGTTGAATTGAATTACAGTAGCAATGTACAGTATGATATTCACTCAAAAGATGGCATTAATCAAATGAATGCTAGGGTCATTGTGTGACAGGCAGGACAGTCAAAGAAAATGGCACAAGCACGGTTGTCTTTCAAGGATCGCAAGACTGTTTGCCAGGACCATGGATAAGACAAGAGGTGCGATTGAGTTTCCCCCACAATCTCCTGACTTAACACCCCTTGACTTCTACCTATGGGGGACCATAAAGGATGTGGTGTACAATGGAAAACTGGCCACACTGGTGGTACTTCGAGAAGAAATTGTAACGGCACGCACAGTGATACAAGTGGACACTCGGTTAATGTTGCTCAAGCAGTAGTTCGCCGTAATCAGAAGTGTCTGGACACTGATGGTCACCACACCGAGCACCTCTTGTCATTGCAGAAGTCAGACGTGACTTGTATTCATCTTTTGTTATCGGCATATGTTGAGTATTATGATTTTAATACAGTTGTTTCCTTTCTTAAAATGTGTATACATTTTTTGGGCACCCTCTGTATTTTTACAATTTTTTTGTACTTCCAAAGTCTGAAAGTACTTTCAAATAAAGGGTTTTGTGTTTTTTTTTTTAATCTTTAAACCAGAAAAATCAGGGGAAAATTAACATCAGAGCAAATTTGCTCAACAAATGAATGACCATTCATTCAACAAACTGAGTGCCTACTATGTGCCAGGGGCTATGCTTGGAGCTAGGACTACAATGAGGGGGACAGTCTCTGCTATCTATGGTGCTTCAGTCTGGACTAGACGGATCCAGACACATCAAATGACAGAATGTTGTGATGATAGTGATATTAGGACCATGGATGAAATGTTACGAAAACATAGAGGGAAAAGAAGTAATGAAAAATTAGGGCATGCCCTAAGCAGGCACAAAGCCACCCGAAGACATTACAAAAGCTTGGGAAAGAGAGAGCCTGAGGAGGGAAAGAATGACTGAATATTAGCACCACCAAGGAGGCATGGAGGGTGGAGCTGAGTGGGAAGAGATGCAGCAAGGCAAGGGAATAGCAGAGGAACACGGGGGAAGTTGAAGGAAGACGAGGGGAGGGTTTGTAGGTAGTGTGAGAGTGTTGTGACTAGGGGTGGACGGGGCAAGTGAAGTTGTATAACAGCTTTGTCCTTTGGAACTGAATAATTCGGAAGTGCCTCAGGAGTCCCTCGGGAATGGGCACACAGTGAGGCCACAGTGAATGTGACTGGAAACAGTAGTTTCGTGGAAGGCAGAGGAGGGTAGTGGCCTCTCAGGCAACCCGTAATTGGTCCAGTGTTGCCTTGGTAACAAGAAGAATGCCAAGGTGGGTAGATAGGCTGATACCGATTATGAACCAAGTGCCCAAGGCAGGATCTCAGGTCTGCTGCTGCTGCTATTCACTTCTCCTCCTGCAGTGCTGACCTGAGTCACTGCAAGAACCAGACCCCTGCAACCCACAGCAACGGGAGCCCCACAAAGAGCAGAGTCTGGATTGCCACCTTTCTGTACCCCAAGGAAAGCTTTGATGAAATTCACTGATCTCAGGAGGCTCAAGGCTCAAAGGCCGAGACCGAGCTTGACCTCTGTGACTCAGTCTGAAATGGCTTAGCTCCAGACAGAAATGAACTAGAGCTCTGCACAACAGCTCATTTATTATCAGTTCTTATATCAACAAGCAATTAAAAAATAGGATGGTCAATTAAGAACTCTTTTCTTTCCTGTTCAACACAGGCATTAGTTAGGAATATCGTGTGTTAGTTACATACCATGCTTATTTGTTCTGTGGGTGAGTTTAGTGAGTCTTAAAGAAGGAAAAAAAAAAAACCCAGTAGGTGCAGTCCCCTGGGATAAAGATTCAAGACTTGGAAGGCCAAGTCTATGAAATAACCAAGCCAGCAAGAAGGGAAACATGTCCAGTCTGAATCGAAGACTTACCTCAATTCCAAACTGAAAGGAAATGTTTGCCTAAATAAGTGTCAACAATTAGGCAGCACTGTGTGACAAAGTGTCATTTTGTTTGAAAATATGTGTGAGGGTACAAGAGAGGGAAAAGTGGGGTGCCCCCTACTGAAAACATTGCTTACAAGTCACAGTTGCTACAAAATGAACTATTTCCTCAACCACATTTGAACAGCCTTATAGTTTTAATTCCTGAATGTGACCAGCAGATGGGGGTAGTTCTTTACTGGTAGATAATAGCTATTCACAACCTATTTTGTAACTTTCTAGGATAAACCAAAAAGAGAAATCAGTATGGTATTGTTAGGCCTGTATCTTCCTTAGATAACATCAAAAAGATGCAAGGTAAGAATCATCACTCCCCAGAGTTCTCTAAGATCTATGGGGTACTGTGTACCAGGTACTGCATTCAGCACTTTAATCTGTACAAACAGCCTACGAGTGGGTATGCACCAGGTTAGGTGTCCAAGGTCACCGAGCTGGTGGGTGGTGGGGCTGGGATCTCCTCCCAGCCGCGTGCCTGCAGGAGCAGCGCCCCCCCCAACCCCCCCGTTCTTGTAGGCCCTGCTTCAGTGTCACTCAAGCTTTGATGTCAGATAAACAGACAGAACTGGAGTCAGGGGCGGGTGCAGGAAGAAGTACGATAACAAAACACACACTGAGGGTTCACAGCAGAGGAAGAATCACTTCAGAAACAGAAGAAAATGTCAGACAAATACTTCCCTGCGAGCTCAAAGAAATGAGTAAAGATAAAGAATCTCTGGGGAAAATAAAATTCAAAGAAGAAATTGGAGAGAGCAAATAAGATTTGATAAGATGACAAAATGCATTGGAAAGTGACATGCAGTTTAAAACAGTAAAAGAAAAAGAAAAATACAAACATTACAAAACTGAAAGGCGTATTAGAGGAATAAGAAGTAGAACAGATGCTGCTAAAAATAGGAAAAAAAATTTAAGAGAGCATTAATAATATGAAGGAAGGTAATAAAGATACAAACAAATCATCAGAGTTAAAGAAAAGTAAGAATGCTAGAGAAGGAAATCCCAGTCACTCAACAAGGGGATAGATCAAGCTGGCCGTGGACCTCTCCACACTGTCCTGCAACGTGCAATGTCGGAAGACAATGGAAGGACATTTACAAAATTCTGATGGAACCTGTGAGCTAACAATTTTAGACAGCATGCATACTCGTACATCATTCATAAGAAGCAGCAAAAAAAATAGACATTCTCAAATATGCAAGAACCCAGGACAAATTCATCCCTTAGGTCTTATAGAAAGAACTATTTGATGATGAAATCCAACAAATCAAGGAATGACTTAAGTTAAATATTCAGAAGTGAAGAAGCCAAATTATGAAGAGTGGTATTGATGTAAACATACCATAATGCTAAGTTACGTTTTATGCTCCCCCAGGAATAGGCAGAACAGAGCATATAGAAAGGATTGTTAAAAAAATTAAAAAGTGGTAGAGTTAACATTGTAAAATCAATGAAAAAAGATGAATTAGCTAAGTCACACTGGTGCAGTTAGTTACATACTTGGAAAAACAAGCTGGTTCACCTCCAAAGTCCTTACACTAAAATAAATTATTAATAGACCAAATAGTTGAATGTTAAAAATATGTAAAAGTGGGCATAAAAATATTAATATATGTATATTTCTTTGATGGAGAACAAATTGCTAAGCATAACCCCCAAAATTCCAAAGCCACAATAGATAAATTTGACAGCACACAAAATTTAAACTTCCTCATGGGCAGAAAATAATCCATAAAATATAACTGTGGTAGGTATGACAGACAGAGGTAATAGTTTTAATAAGAGCTCTTAGAAATCCAAAAGAAAAAAAAGGAAACAAAGCATGAAAAGATGGCCAAAGGACATGAAAAGACAGTCCATTTTAAAAGTAATACAAATATGAATAAATATGTAAGAAGATGGTCCACCACATTCTAACTCAAAAATGCAAAATTAAAGAAGAATGAGGGTTTCTGCTTCTAGTTAGACCCAGGAAGCAAGGAAGCTTTTACCGGACAACTATAAACGCAGAGAAAATAACACACGCACACTGACCCGAAGGCGCTGGGCAGTGAACAAAAGCTGATACAGTATGAAGGAAAATTAAAACTTGAAGAAGGAAACAACAAAAAAAAAAGGTCTGTTTTCATGGCGTTTAGCCTGAGGTCAGACTATAAAGTCAGTGACTTAAAACTCTGATGGATTAAAAAGAAAATTCTTTGTGGGTGGATGAACCAAAGGACAGCATTTAGAGCAACTACAGACATTGGAGAATGAGTGCGGAATTTAGAACAGGGAGAATCTGAGTGGTGAAGGCCCCCAAGTCTGTGTACACATTATACCCAATTCTCTGCACACATCAGGCAGACTCACACAGCCCATATAAAGCAGCGTACTAACTGAGATCTGAACTGCCAACCCAAAGACACAGTTGGCAGCTTGAGTCCTATCAAGTTATTAATAATTGCCTCCAAAAACAAAAAACATCGACACTCTTGGAAGGATATAACAAAATTCAGAATCTATACATCATATCACAAAGTACAAGATACAATCCAAGATTACTTGACATATAAAAAGTGAGAAAAAATGTGACCCAGTCCCCCCCCAAAAAAGACAGTCGATGGAGACCAACCCCAAAGGTTGAAGAGCCGTCAAAGACTTTAAAGCAGCTGGGGTGAAAATGCTCAACAAAAGGAAAGGAAAAATAAGAAATCTCAACAGAGTAATAAAAACTTTAAAAAGAACCAGCGGAAATTCTAGAACCCCCAACAAGTTCTGATATTAAAAACTGACTTGCAGAAATAAAATTTTAATTAAAATTAAAAATTTATAGCAGAATGATGATGACCATGAAAACATCGATAAAACTTGGATATAAATCAATGGAAAATATCCAAAGTGAAGGGCAGAAAACAATTGCAAATAATTAACACAATCTTAGGAATCTGTGGGAAAACACTGAAAAGTCAAACCAACATTAGAAGAAAAGAAGAAAATGGGGCAGGAAAAAATATTTGACTATATAATAGATTTTAAAAATTCTAATTTGATTGAAAATGTAAGTTAGATTAAATAATTATAGTGAAACTCACGCAGGGTAACTACGAAGGAAACTAACGAGGCACGCTCTAGTGATACTGTTGGAAACCAAACATAAAAGAAGCAAAAGAAAAGTAGCTTATTATGTAAGAACAGTGATTCGAGTTTCTGATGCTTTGAATCATAAATTCTGAGGGCCAGAAGGCGTGGAACAACATTAGAGTACTGAAAGAAAAATAGCACAAAATCTAGAATTCTATAACCAAGAAAAATGTTCTTCACAAGTGAACACAAAATCTAGTTTAAGGTTGAAAACAAAACAAGACCAACTGTCACCAGCTAGCAGGGAGACAGCCCAGGAGGCCCTGGTCATCTTCCGGGCAAGAGCGGTGTGGGTGGGTCTCGGGGCTGGGCCGACACCCAAGAATGGTCTGACTCTGGATATATTTCAAAGGACACACAAACAGGATATTGTGACCGATTGGATGTGGGGTGTGAGTGAATGAGAGAAATGATTTCATATTGTTGTTCCTTTTTGTTTGGTTGGTTTTTTGCTCAAACAACTGGAAGGGTGGCACTGCCATCTGCTGAGGTGGGGACTGGGAGAGTGGCGCGCGGGTTATTTGGGGAGAGAACGTCTCAGGTCAATCTTAAATCCCGGTGAGGCCGTACTTGACTATTTCTTTTTAAGTCATATTCCACCTCAACACTTCCCGTTCCTTTCCGTAGTGTATTTTTACAGCATGGATACAAGAGAGTCTGCCTGACCACTGCCCCAGCCCCACCTGTGGCCAGGGAGAACAGGGCACCTCGTGAGCCATCTCTCTGAGGAGGTGTATGCAATGGAGAAGGAGTGTCCCTAAAGGACATGAAGGAGATGCTACCAGGAAAAGGAATGGGAGCTGAGTGGGGAAATGAAAACAGATGTCCATTACACAAGCTATAAAGAGAAAAACCATTCCCTTTCTATTTATTTCTTTTTAAAATCAGTTACAGCTGCAGGAACAAGAAATGTTTTTCCTCTTCTATCAGAGATGTAAACCTGAACCTCATCTCACGGAGTTCTTGTATGCTGCTGCCAATCCGCACCCTGCTTTCTGCTAAAACTGGTAACCTTAGCTAATTGGCATCTTCGGGAAGAGCAGAACCCCTGTCTGAGGTGTAATTTGGTGAGAGGCCAGTCAATAAATTTCATTTTGACTTTAAGAACTAGAATTGGACCAAATGAATACCTTGCTCCATTAAGGACAATCTCAGGTAATGTATCTGTTCATCCTTTTTAGACATTCATCTCTCCAGAGACTGCAGACAATGCTTTTTCACAATGAATATCCATGTAAGTACTGCCTTTTGCCAACTGAGGCAACAAGTCACTCAGTCCTCATGAGGCTGAACCCCTTTTTGACCCTTCAACACACCCACAGCTGAAGGGGAAAGGTCCCAAAATATGAATAATATCCTGGGGCCTTAAGCCAATATATTCCCATTCTTGGTCATCTCTACGTAGCACACCTGGTTGACAAAAGAACATAGAGATTTTCTATAATCCCTGCCAGAGGCTGGGATTGGGACAAAAGCCACAGTGCTTGGGGATTTCACAACCAGAGGTAAATGACTGAGCCAGAGGCTTTAAGCATGGGCCAGCATGACACTCCAGAAGACCCAAGAGGGTCAGTTGCTGCTTTGCATGTACCATCTTAGGGCCTGTTCATGCACATGCAGACAATCAGCAACAGACATGACCCTGTGAGTCTTGGAGCATTTTCTTACTTTCTGACACAACTTAATTTCCCAGGTTTACCTTGTATTTTCTCTGCCTCTGACACTGAGTCAGCCATTTTTCCAAGGAACTCTGTTTCTTTCCAGTGGGGAATGGTATTCAGAAACCACAACCTGGGCTCTAAGTGTGCTCATTTCTACAGGTGTGTGTCCTTGTTTCTAGCCCTTTTAAGTATACATACCAGGAAACACACACACACACACACACACAGGTTTACTTGATACCTCCAGTTCAAATCCATGTGCACAGGATTCTCCCGAGCTTCCCCCATGCCATGTTTGCATCTACGCTACAGCATGCTTGCTCTCGCACAGAGTGAAGGAAATCAGTGGTGGGAGAGAGAAAAAAGACAATTGCAAGAGCAAAGTCTTTGAACATACAGGAGATAAGACTTAATGCACACATGGACTAACAGTTAGTAGAGGCTTGAATGAAAAAAAAAAGGTGATTAATGGACTCTCTTCAAGATGATCAAATCTAAAGTCGGGGGACAGATGACTAAAGCACTGATTAGCATGCAAACCATGCCATATGAACTGTTGTGTCATAAAAGTGCAAGAGCCTTGAGGAAGCACCACATTCTCAATGGTGTGGCTTCGCAGAGCAGGTGGTACCTGCTGGAACGTCAAAGATGAGAAAGCAAATGAAGGATGCTGAGAGACAAGATATCACCCCAGCCTGAGGAAGTAACATGAACAAAACCAGAGAGAGATGAGTTTGCACTATCGCTTCATAAAACTTTTATTTCCACTATAGCCAACATCATACACAAAAAAGGATTTCTTATAAATATTTGAGGTTAAAGTTTATTGACAGCACTCTTAACCACCAGTTACTGGAGGAAGACCATGGTTTATGTCCCTCTCTCTGAATATGTCACTGGTTGGCCCCGAGGGATGTAATGTAGAATCCTCCTCCTGCCGATCTCTTGACCACACTACAGAACATGCAGGGAATACTCTCATCTGCCAGAGAAGGGCAGCTTCTTTATGACTGGTGGCGAGAACCTAGCAGATTATTTAAACTGTTCAAAGTCTCAGTTTCCTCATCTGCAAAGTAGGGATGGTAGCACACAGCTTGTAGATTTTAGTGAGGGTTATAGGCAATAAATGTGAAGTGCCTGCTCCATTTGTGGAACAGAATACATGCTCAATTAATGGTTCGCTCTTTTTGGTATTAATAATATTGGTAGTTACCATGTCACAAATACTTATGATGTGTTCAGTACAGCTCTAAGTGCTTAATAGGTATTAATCCATCAAATTCCCAACTCATCTTATGAAGTAGGCATTATGATTGCCTCCCTTTGACAAATGAGAACTCTAAGCAGCGAGTAGGATGTGAACTGAGGCAGGCTGGCCACAGCGTCCCACGTCTCACCTGCAGTACCACGCTGACTCACTAATAGTAAATGGAATCACACCAGGTCCGGGACCAGACCCATCTATTATTTTAGATCCATTTCTCTTCCTGACAAGGACTCCAGGAAGTAAGCCAATGGAGTTAGGGTTGTTATGCTCTCCACAACCACAGGAGCCACCAAGACGTGTGAAAAACGATCCACACATTTTATTGGCATGCTTTGGTTTGACCAAATTTCCTTCACTCACCAGTTATTACTCTAATAATAAAATGCAACTTACTTTGTGTTTTTGCAGCTTAAAATTTACCATTTTTCAAGGGTAGGTAGAAATATCAAGGAATTTACCCAAGCAAACTACTTGCACTGGCCTGCCAAGAAATATCAACAAAAATATTTTTTGCAGTACTTTTTATCAAATCGAAAAATTAGAAACAACCTAAATATCCTTTAGTTGGAGTCTAATTAAAGTATGCTATACCCATTCAATATTGTATAGTTTATAACAAGAATGAGATTTAAAGATAAGAAAATTTCTTCTACGTAATATTAAGTAGAAAAGCAAGATGCAGAACTGTGTGTCTAATTTGATTCTACTTTTGAGAACTAATGTAAATGTTATATATGCACAGAAAAACAATTCCAGAGAAATAATCAATAAACCCTTAACGGTGATGAGGAAGAAATAAAATAACAGATGACTTCTGACTTCCTAAGTTATACATTTCTGGATCGTTTGAATTATTTATAATACCTATTCACTTTTCTTATCAGATGGAGAAAAACACGTTGTGTAAGTTGGAAGAAGCTGCAATGCCTGTCAAACATGGAAAAAGGGAGGGTACAACCTGAAGCGGGGCTCCAAGCCCCCGTATGTGAACTGCTGCCTCATTTCCTGGAAGCAGCTCTCAACACATCCTCCTGCAGGACTTTGGGGAGTGGGGACATTAGAAATCTCCCTCGAGAGAACTCTAAACGAAGCATAAGAGACATTACAACTTGGAAATAAGACCAAAGGGGGAAATGCATAAAAAAACATCCATCCCCTGTGTCTCTCGCCATGGTAAGGCTGGTCATTCAGCCCAGTGAAAGGAATTAGGATCATTATGAAATCACACAGGTTTGGCTGTTGGAAAAACGAGAGTTAAGTGCAATTCATCTTTAAAGAACTCCATGCCTTTCCATCAGGCCTCAGAACCTACAGAGCCGTAAAAGCAACAGAGATAAGATCATTAGTCACTAGCACAGCTGATACTTTAGCGGTGGTCCACAATTTTCAGAGTCTTTCACATCCATTTGGTGTCTTTCACACACTACATTGTGTGTCTGCCCCTTCCAAAAACTCCAGGAAGCAGGTTTTTGAGGAGAGGAGGCTGCTAGTAAGTGATACGGCAGGACTTAAAGCCAGGGTGTCACACACCCAGTAGCCAAGAGGGTCATCTTGGAGTTAACTGGAACAAAAATGAATACAACTCATGTGTAGGCCAAAACCTCTCTTCCTGAAAAGCTAGGTAAATAATGTCTTCCTCCAAGAAGCAAGACTGATACCAGGGTGAACAATGCAGAAAATGGAGGGGAGACTGAGGCCACAGATGAAGCCATAGATGGGGGTGGGGGGAGCCATAGATTGGTCAGCCTGGCTTCCCCTGAAGCATAGAGCGTGGCTCAGATGCAAATTGGGTGTGGTGACAATGTTCTAGAGGATGTCACTTTTACGGGCACACAGTATGGTTCCCTCCTCATTCTGTCTCCATTTCGGCTGGCCACCATCCTCTTCCCCTGGAGGCCAAGAAGCCACTTCCATGGCCTCTAGGGTAGCCAGGTTTGTTTCACAAAGGCAACAATAAAGATGCAAAATCGTTACGTAAATTGCTCAAGGTGAATCAACAACAAAACCCAGAGTAAAATCTACCTCTTCTCAACTCCAACTTCAGTGCCGGACCTCAACATGGAGATGAGTAAGAACTTGAGAGCAGCCATCACCTCATTTTAGTTCTCATTTTGTGTGCGAGCACTTAACTGGACCACTGCTCTTCCTCTCGTTGACCACCTTGCTTCCTTTTTGTGCTCACACTGTGCCAAGTTCATCACTTTATTAAGCCAAAAAGGAGAGAAGGAATGAACAGACTGACAAAGGTAGAGAAAAAGATGATTTAAACAGTTTCTAAAACAACTATGTACCACATTTTAAGACAATATGTGTCCCAATAATGTTGATGCCTTATTACAGACACAAAACTTCAGTTTCTGAGAATTAGAAAAATACTTTTGCTTCTAAGTCCTTGGCAGGCCCTTTACAGAGGAAGGCCTGCCCCTGCCAGCATTCCCAGGGAAGGCTTTCATGAATGGACATGAAGTTTGAAAACAAGAATAAAAATTACCCTGAATCTGCTTCTCCAAAGTGAACCTAGGTTTTCTTAATGCTTTCTTTCCACCAGCAGATGGGACAGCCTGGGGAGAGAGATGTTGGGATTCGCTGTCTTTTTGTATAAGGACCAGATCGTCTTCCCATAACAGTGCAAGAACCATGGATCAACAAAATGCATATGTACCTCTAGACAATGGAATACTATTTAGCAATAAAATGTGTTAATAATAAGTAAAGGAAACCTCATTTAAAATAGAGGCAGGAATCTCTAAGTTGGGAGCTCTCATGCACTGCCCCCCAGAAGGCTTACTACAGCAAGAGGAAGAACTTGCCCAGGAAAGTACCTCGATCATCACCAGGACTTCTTTAGCTAGTTGCCTTCCAGCCTGGGCTCATGATTATAGCCCAGCCAATGAGAAGCTGCCGACCCAGCCAATGAGAAACCATTACCACTTTGAACTCTTTGAAACAGCTCCTCTCAAGTTCCTCTTTTCTCCCTATAAAAACAAGCCCCTCGCCTGTTCTTCAGACTTGCCTATGATGCACCATAGTTTGCTTGTCCCGAGCTGCAATTCCTCTGCTATTCCTGAGTAAACTCATTTTGCTGGTAAAATAACTGGCTCTTTTGTTTTTGAAGGTCAACAAAAGGACAGAAATACTGATAATCCTACAACATGAAGGAACCTCAAAACATTGTTAAATGAAAGACGCCAGTCACAAAAGACCACACCTCATAGGATTCCATTTATTGATACATTAAATGTCTAGAATAGACACATTTCTAGAGACAGGAAGCAGGTTAATAGCTGCCTGGGGCTGGAATAGGATGGAAACAAACTGTAAACAGGCACAAATGATCTCACTGAGGGGATCAGAACTGCCTAAAACTGGACTGTGGAGATGGTCGCCCAACTCACTAAATTTACTAAAAGTCATTAAAATATGCACTTAAAATGGGTGAATTTTACGGTATGTAAATTATATCCCCAAAAAAGTTGCTTTAAAATATGCAGGAGTTCCTGCAAGTCTCACATTGCCAGATTTAACTTCACATTCCTGCTAGTGTTGGAACCACTTCAAAGAAAATGACATGCATGACATCATTTTATAAAATTATATTATGTTCTGAGACTTGGCACAGAAGAGCCCCAAAAGCAAGTTGAAATAGCAATCCCCTCCCTTTCTCATTTAGCAAAATTGACTATCATCTTCCTATAATACTTCCCCTCTGCTTGCTGAAGGTGACTTTGGTTTTACTTTTCATGGAAAGTTTGTTATTGTCTAAACCAGGCCTGGGCAGATTTTTTTCAGGGCAAGGGCTACTTCTCCAAGTGTCACAGTCCACTAGCTATTTATTTTATTATTCAGGTGGACACCCCAAAATTGCTTAGCAGTCTACCAGTGGACAGCCATCGAGGTCTTGCCCAGCCCTCATCTAAACATTAGTTTACTTGAAAGCTGCAGAATAGTTTACTTTTGGGTAGTCAGATGTGACTTCCAAATGCTAATCAGCATAGGGTCAAATTACTTAAATTATGGCATTCGATCCTGTTTTTCTCATTTGTATTTCATGAAATACAAATACATTATAAGTAAAATAGAAAAAAAAGTCTTTTCCAGTTTCAAAAAGGATTATTTATGGATAATACTTTTTTTCTATTTTACTTATAATGTATTTGTATTTCATGAAATCTGAGAGTATCGATTCATTTATTTCTTTTAAAACATCATGCAGGTGAGTATCTGTACAATGATTTCAGCCTTGTTGTACAGCAAAATACTATTTGTAAATAGGGAAGTGGTTAAATAAGTTACTATGCATCCAAACATGGAATAAATTACTATACAGCTATTAAAAGTGTGAAAGAAAATCTATAGGAACCGGTGTGCCTCTATAGGAGTTGGGACAGAATGCTTATTATGCTATCTTTGTTTTTAAAAGAATATACACATAAATGCTGTGTATGTTTAAGTATCTAAGCATAGACAAATCAGACTGGTAAGAATATGTTCTCACAGAGAAGGAAATCATAGGTATTTGGAGATTCGCCCTGATAGGAGCACTAACATTTCAGTATAGATTCTTAATATTTTGGGGATGTTTATCACGTATGTTATCACCCACTGAAAATGTTTTTCATGATTTACACCTTTATCCTACATTTGGTAAGTCATTTCTTGGTTAGTAAGTTTTTAAAAATGCAATTCAAATACTCTTAACACATTTTGTCCAGACATAATAATAATGACATGTAATAACTCTGACCAAATATTACATAGTTCAGTAAGAAAATTATCTGAAAACTTCAATTTCTCCATCTCTAAAACAGGTATTATTATGAAGAGGGATGGAATAACACATGTAAGATTTTGGAAGATGCAAAGTCATGGAGATGAGGTTTTGCGGAGGCAGCTCACCCTTGGATAATAAGTAAACTGAGTTCAGCTGCGAAAGCAATGGATCTCTATGTACTGGACGTTTGTTACTTACTCATCATTGAATCATTCAGGTTGAATTGCACTTGACTTATGGTGATCAATTATGTCTTTTTGCATTGCAGGACCAAATTCATTATCGGATCCTTGGGGACAAAGTTTAGCATTATATACGTTTGCAGCAGCATACAAAATCATAATCTGCCTGTCAATTCATTCCACTGCCTATTCATTCTTCTGCCTCTACAATTAATTTAGTTGAAGAAACACTAATAAACGTATCTTAAAATTGTGATGGCACATTATAGGTTGCATAACACTCCTACATATTTGATCACAACCGACCCTCTTAGCAACCCTGTGGGGTAGGCAAGACACATTTATATGTCTATTTCACAGATGCTCATAGTTAAATTACTGAGTCGGGAAGCAGAGAACTGAGATTAGAAGCTAGGTTTCCAATACCCAATAACATCTATCATGTTATACATATTTTACAGTGTGTATGTGACATTTCAAAAAAAGGTGTGTTTGTATATAAAATCTGTTTTATGATATTAGAACATAAAGACAATATTTCAACTTCATAATTTCTGTTTTCTTCTGAATGGAATTCATGTAGCCATTGTTTCATTTACAGTCTGAATTTACCTTGACAATTATAATATCTAAATTCACATGGGTAGCCAAAGAGTGAGTGTTCTTATGCGATGGGGACCATTCATTTTCATAGTCTCATTTATGACTCATGGATTTGTGTGGGTGTTGAAGACAAAAATCTAAAGAAAGAGGAATGGAAGAAGATTTCATTCTATATTTAAATATAAATAATAGAGAGAGTCTGAGCTAAGTTATAAATAACCATGAAGTGAAATGTTCTTTGGAAAATCCATGGCAATAGCATTACTGCTACCTGAGAAATATGACTGCTTAAAGCTCTGCTTCAGAAAACCTGTTAATTGTAAAATAAATGCTTTTTCATTGTTGTTATTACATCAGGTCATTGTCCTGAATTTTTCCAGGCTTACAAATGTAATAATTAGTCTTACACATTTCAGTGGTTCAAGATGTATGGTTTTGAATATGTACCATGTATCAGGAAGAGCAACTCGAACTATGACTTCACATGTTGCTCTAGATTGAAGTGAGTTTTCACTATTTTTTTGCAGCAAGGTGTGAAGACGTGTTTGTTATTTTAAATATTAACCAATTATTTTCCAACAAAAAAATGCTATTAGGTTCGAATTATCATGATTCTTATTCTTAGACACACGCACTAATAAAGACATTAAATAGCATCCCTAAAACCAGAATCTGAAAATTCTGACAATATTCATGGCATTCTGTGATTCTGTTGCAGTATTTTTCAAGGTTTAATAAAGTCAAGTCATTTAGTTTGCTTTTGGACACTGTCTAACTTGTTAGCAGAAGCAATCACCTAATGTGGGAAGAAAAAGCATCACCATTCTGTGTAAGTGCTGAAATTGCCTTTCTTTGCAGCTTAGAAGGATACTTGCTCACAGCGGAATATTTCACATCTCTCTTATTTGGTTCCAACTTGCAGTCATCTTGCTTCTAAAATGGTTTCAGAGCCAGAGGTGGGAGGTTTACAAGCCAAGAAGAAACTCCCCTGTCTTTGACTATGTGCTGTTTTAGACTTCAACCTCAAGGGCCAACTGTGTAACTGCATTCTAAATTTTTAAAGTTTCAGTTGTTCTAATGATCATGCACAGTGTTAATAAATAATTTTCGCTTCTTTTACACAGGCGCTCTGAGAATGCTGTGAGCAGTGGGTACAAGGACAGCCAGTGTGGACCCAGTAAAGTGTGAGTGGACTTCTGGTTTTGTTTCCTCTTCTTCAAGGTTGATTTAGCTAATCCAAGCTAAAGGAAAGCTAATTACCTTGTATTTGAGTTAGTGCAAGAGTTTACATTGTATTCTGCAATGTTAACCAACCTCTGAGATGAACATTTACTAGCCTATAATTGAATATTCACAGACACACTCACATGTACAGGGCTGTCTGGAAAAAAGTCCAGCCATAAATGCCTCTTTTTCATATTACATGGCTGGATACTTTCTGGACAGCCCTTGTATATATGTTTATAATTATATATGGTTTTTATTGAGTAATGGGTTATAGTGAGCAGGGCTGCTTCAGGGAAATGTTAGAACTGAAAAAAAAAAAGTCAATAATATGGAAATATAAATCACCAGAGCCACACCACGCAAGAGATCAAAGTCTCCAAGCATAAAAGAGCATGCTGTTATTAAAGACCAGGTGACTCAGGAGGTCAGAAATCTAGGCCGTTCGCCTGTTGTTTAAAGGGAAGTCAGGCACTGAAGTTCCAAAAGCCAGGGCACGTAAGTATGAGCCAAGGCCCACAGGACTGGAGCAGGGACTACAAACCCAGTTTCTTAGGAACCCTTGGTTAAAAACTGAAGTTAAGAAAGGAGGTCCCCAAAGGACTTGCTCGTGAAGTCAGGGTCTTACTCCAGAAGGAAAGACTGACATCATTTTCCTTGTTCATTTGCTTGGCCACTGGGCTCTCAGACTGCCCAAGTGCTTGCAGACTGGGCAAAGTACATAAAGAGGTGGCACAGTAGATGGGGAGGGGGTGCAAGAGGGATCTGACCCCAGCCTCTGGGCCCCAGGTTGGAGACTAGAGAAGAGGAGATTGGGGCTGCAGGGTCACCAGACTGCTGTGCATGGAGCACGGAGGCCTGCCCACTGGAGGAGCATGTGGAGAGGAGTGTCTCACAGGTGCCACCAAAGCCACGGATCTATTGCCACAGAAGCGAAGGGCTGCCAACAATTTCAATGGATCAGTGGTGACAACCGTCTCAAAGGAAACCAAACTCAGGCTTAAGGAGACACGGGAGCAGACCACTCCAGCTCCCACATTCCAGGCCCCCGCAGCCACAAGTGTAGCCTGAACCCAGGGAAGGAGGGAAGGTCTGAATCAAATATGAGCTTGGGGTTTTAAAACAAACAGCACGGAATTTTAATAACTGTGTCACTATTTTTTATGACTGAAATGATGCAGATTTATGGAGTTGAACTGAGATGACGTTAAGGGAGCCTGCCACCCAGCACAGGGCAGAGGTGAAGACAGACAGATGTTGGAAAAATAAAGCATTTCATGTATACACCCCGGTGGGTTGACTAGCCAGCAATCAAACTGGTTACACATACAATGGACATCAGGGTGCAGGTCCTGGTGTCACAGCCCCGGGGCGAATGCTGCACTTCCCAGCTGGGTGACCTTCAGCGTATCATGTGAAGTCTCCCAGGTCTCAGCTTCCTGTTTGCAAAGTAGGGCTAATATATGCTACGTCACACCGTTATGAGACTTAAAATGAAATAATGTCTGTCTGTACACATTCAGAAATAAAGAGGACTTGTGTTTTGCTCCTCCACGTGTCATCTTCCTGGTAGGAAGATCTCCTTCATCTCTGCTCCCTCGGGCACTGCGTCCCGGCCTGTCCTTGGCTGTGCAGACCCTCCTGGCTCCGTGTCACTGATCACTCATGAAGTGAGGTTCTTTCCTGCCTCGGATCCTTCTAGGTCCCCCTCGATTTGACACTGAATCGTTTTCCCTTGCAGGGGCTCAGCCGTGACCACCAGACACATCTTTTTGCCTCAACCACCTTTTCTCTTTCCCTTGAGTACCCCCAACCCTGAGTTAGCGCTCCCACCCAAGGAACTCTCCAAGAGGGGCCGCCCCAGACCCCCACCCAGGCCTCTGACTCTTCTCAGTGTTAGCTTGGAATAGCTGGGTCCCGCCCAGCTGCCCTGCTAGCAGACGCATTTCCAAAATCAAGGTATAATTTATAGTAAAGTGTACAGCTTGATGAATTTCCCACATGCCTGACCACTACCTAGGTCATGATCTTTTAAACTACATCCCCTCAAAGGGCTTCCCCATTCTCCTTCCCAATCAGCAACCTTCTCCCCCAGAGGTAATCGCTATTCTAACTTCTAAAACCACAGGTTTGTCTCACCTATTTTTGAACTTCTCACACATAGAATCGTGCTGTAGGCAGTCTTTAGTACCTGACATTTTGTTCAACATAATGTCTCTGAGATTCAACTGTGCTGCATGTAGTTTCTTCCTTTGAATTACTGAGTGGTATTTCACTGTAGGAATACACAACAGTTTGTGTATCCATTCACCCTGATGGTCATAGGAGTTGCTTCCAGTTTTCGGCAGTTACACAGTTCTCTTGAGTAAATATCCAGGAGGGAAACTGATGGGTCATGGGGTAGGCACATGTTTAGCTTTAGCAGATGTAGTGAGCATTTAATGAATGCTATTTGTTAGAATAAATGCGTGAATGACACTCTAGCTGTCAGACACTAACATTACAATTTTGAATTGGGGGTTAATGATGTTTTATTGCAAATAAAGCCTTTTAGACAGGGCTGACAATGGTTTTAGGGCAGAGCATGATGCTGTGAGGGGCAGAAAGGGAGAGAAACTCCACCCAAAAAACCCGGAGGCAAGTCAGAGCGGGCAAGTCAGAGCGGGCATGCCATAGGGGCTGTTGGGGGTGGGGGTGGGGGCGGGGGGGGGAGGGTGCGAGGGGGAGGGTCACCGCTCAGAGCAGGGACCAAACACACAGATGCGCAGCCCACACACAGCTGTGTCCACAAAGAGCCATAAAGTATGCCTCCACAGGATTCTCGTCACGGTTCCTAATTGGTTGCCTTCACCTTGGGAGTCTTTAGTCATAAAACATTGAGCTGCCAAAACATTATCAATTCAGCCATATGGATAATGTATCAGCAGTGTAATCCACAATTAGTGCAGCTGTCAGTCAAGGGCCACCCTCAGGAATACAATAGGCCCAGAGCCCTGCCCCCTCCCTCGATGTTCTGGCTTTCCCTCCAGGCCCCACTTACATCCTGCTTTCTCCAAGCCCATAGGGCCTGCTCTCAAATCCCTCAGTCATTGCTACAATCACTTCAGTCCTGGCAGGACACACACACCCCCACACCCCCACCCCCATCCCCACACCCCTGCCTCCTGGGAGTACTGGAGGATTTTCTGCATATCAGCAGGCATATCAGGAGGGGTGAAGCAATTGAGATTAATGGTGGAATTTCAGATATTGGGGGCTTGGGGAGTTGAGGAAAGAGCAATGGCGACATCCCAGCCTCCCCAGATCTCACCTTCTATGCCTTTGCACGTGGTTGGTTCTGCTGATAATACATCTCTGTACTTCTGGCTTCACTTTATTAGGCTTAAATTAGAAATCCCTACTTACCTCCAGACTTTTGCCTACTGCTGCCTTCATTCTGGTCACACTGGCCTTATCTTATCTCTGCCCATCACACCCCGAGTTCTTATCTCAGAGCATCTGCAAACATGGCCTAGCTTGCTTGAACCCTCCCCTGGCCCCCGACCTCTTGCTAATTGCCTTGATTCCTTCAGCTCAATTGACTGTCATTTCTGGTCATCCATTTTCTGTAAGGTCTCCCTCAGAGACTTAGTGTCCTTCCCAGCTCTTTGAAAGTGACTTGTGGGTACTTGGTTGACAACTACTGCCCTATTGGAATAGAAACTGCATGTGGGTATGGGTTTTCACTGCCTAACTCAGGGGTTAAGACCTCGTATACGCTTAAAAATCAATGACATTGCTTGAGCCATTTTCCTGCTCGAGCCCGCTCCTACCTCTTTGGAGTATACTTTCTCTTCAATAAACTACCTCTTTGTTTCACCTCTAAAAAAAAAAAAAAAATCTATGGCATTAAGGAAGTGAAGATATGGTCTCTCACCATCATGCTTTTCACTGTGACTGTCACTTTAAGGTAACGTAGAACATTATTGTTCCTATTTTTAATGGACCAAAATATTCCATTGTACAACTTTGTTTAAACTTGCTGGAGAAAATAATGCTAAGTTTGTCTCTTTTCTTTGGAGAATATTTTTTAAAGAAACAAACAAATAACAACAATATGGGTTTGCCTAAGCCCTGGAATTGAGTTAACATTAACCACTAACCCTTCAGGCCCAACTCTCAGCTCTGATATTGTAACCAGCAGGAGGCCCTTGGGCAAGTAGTTCTCAAGCAGCAGCAATTCTGACTTAATCAAATGTAATTCTCCTGTTTGTGGATCATTCAGCTCCGGGGATTTCCTCCTCCCATCTTATGTCGTTCAGTAATACATGTTAAAATTCCCTCCACACGGACAGCCTGGGCGATAATCATGGAGCCTTCAGTTCACCAAAGTGCTCTAGCCACAGGCAGGCAGCACATCCAACAGGAAGAAGCCCTATGCAAATAATTCCTGCTGCTGCAGTTTTCCCACCCCAGACACTGTAATATGGACAGGTTCTCCTCATCCAGGCGGCTTAAGTCTAGAGACTGGTCAATCTCAGGTTTAGTCCCCATTTGGTCACTACGGACCAGTGGTCTTGGATAAGATCCTTCGTATCACCCACCCTCAGCTGATCCCTCTGCGTGATAGATGTTTATTTAAAAGACTATCTGTTGAGAGACCCAAGATGGCAAAGTAGGTAAACACTGCCTGCATCATTCCATAAACACATTAGAATTACAACTAAATTATTGAACAACCAACATGGAGAACCACCTGAAGTCTAGCTGAACAGAAGCTTTATAACTAAGGGTACAATAAAGGGAAGGCCACAGTGAGACTAGAAGGAGGGGCACAGATGCAGAAAAAGCCAAATCTCCGGTGGTGGTAGAGAATCAGGAGGGATAGCTCAGCTGCGGAGGTTCCCTCCAGAGGAGCGAGGGACCCCAGACCCATACCAAACTTCCTAGCCAGAGCACTAGTACTGGAAAGAGAAGTTCCACAACATCTGACTGTGAAAAACAGTGGGGACTCTGACTGTCAGTTGGGACAGAGGGCTCTGGGAAACCCAGATGTCCTCTTAAAGTGCCTGCACAGACACAGTCACATGTGGGTACTCACCCTGGGCTCCAGCAGAGAGACAGTGACTCAGGGGGCATTGGAGGCATATGGGGGCTGACTAAGGTGTGTAGCTTTGGAGTGAGGGCAGAAGGACAGACGCCATGTTTCCTGGGTGCACCCTCCTCCCCTGCAGCTGGTTGGTGGGCACCATCTTTACTGTGTTGTGTCTGCCCCCACATGGCCAAATCTGAACCGATTGGTTTGTTGAGCTTTACTCACTCCACCCTGCTGACTCACTGGGACCCCATCTCACCCAGTTCCACCAATGCCAGAGACACTTTCTCCGTTGAGCAGCCAGCCCCACCCTCATTGTAATCTTCCTTGGAAAACTATTTAAGTCCATATAGGATCAGCATTGGTGTGCTCTGAGACATTAGCTGAGTAGCTCCAGGCACAGCACTGGCATCAAACCAGAATCTACAGGAGCACCCAGCACAGGTGACCAGGGAGACAGTGCCAGGGCCTCACAGGCACCTACTACATAAGGCTATCCAGCAATATTGGCACACATAGCAGATCTATCTAATACACAGAAACAAATACGGTATCCAAGATGAAGAAATGAAGAAATAATGTTTCAAATAAAGTAACAGGAGAAAATTCCAGAAAAACTAAATAATATGGAGGCAAGCGACCTATCAGATAAAGAACTCAAAATGATGATGTTAAGGATGCTTAAGGATCTGAGTGAAAACTTCGATAGAGAGATAGCAAGCATAAAGAAGGACATAAAAACCATTTAAAAAGATCAGTCAAAAATGAAGACTACTATAAACTGAAATTCAGAATGCAGTAGAACAATCACCAGCAGACTGGATGGAGCAGAGGATCGAATCAGCAAATTGGAAGACAAGGTAGCAGAAAGCATCCAGTCAGAACAGCAAAAAAAAAAGGACCCCCCCAAAATGAGGATAGTTTAAGGAGCCTCTAGGACAACATCAAGCACAACAACATTCACATCATAGGAGTACCAGAAGGAGAAGAGAGAAAGCAAGGAATTGAGAACCCATTTGAAGAAATAATGACTGAAAATTTCCCTAACCTGGCTAAGAAAACAGACATACAAGCCCAGGAAGCAGAGTGTCCCACAGAAGATAAACCCATAAGGTGATGGAGAGAGAAGTCACATTAGGTGGTGAACTTATTATACAACAAGTTGACAATGCACTGTAGAATTGTATGCCTGAAACCTATGTTATCCTTGCTAACAGATGTCACCCCAATAAGTCTAACAATAAAAATGAATTTTAAAAATAAATAAATAAATAAAATAAAATAAAAAGAAGAAGAGGCCCTGAGGCCTGAGGGCTCTCAGCGGGTACAGCTGAGGCTCCTCACAACCTGGGCAGATGGAGCGGGTGGTGGGGAAAAGGGGGTTTTCCAGCTGAGAGCTAGAGGTCTTGGGGTAGGGGAGGGAGCCCTCCATGCCATCCAGTTCTAATGCAGAACTCCAAGGACATTCTTCCGGGACATTACGAAGGTCTATTATTAAGCAGTTTATCAGTTTGATTTATAACTTAAAATTTAGACATATGGTATGTGGGCCTCCAATTATTCTCGAGCTCAGAGCCTGACAAGTGTTAGGGACAGGACTGCAAGCATATAGCAGACAACCCCTAAACACTGGCTAAATAAACTATAAGAGAATGAACAAATAAATGAATAGTTTAGGCCCAAACAGCAGCTGGGGGAAGTTTCCACAGAGCATGAAGCTGACCCATCTGGTCAGTCTGGATAGGCACAACCCTAGCAAGGAGCTGTGCTGTGGTGGGTGGAATTGGGCTGTCCTAGGATGGCTGTAGGATGGACTCAGCCTCACTAGTGTCATCAAATTAGAACTTTAGTCAGAATAACCTGTCATTTTTAAGATGGCCTAGAAGGCAGCTTTAAGCTTTTCTATGGATTTACTTCCTCCCGTTCTCTCTGCCTTCAGCCGTTGACTGCTGGTGTGTTTAAAGGAAGACATTAAGGAGCATTATGGCCTATAGCCAGCTCCATCCTAATTTTCTTGAAACTGTGAAGCTTATGGATAAGCCCTAGTAAGATAATATATTAACAAAAGAAGAAAGAAGAGTTAATGCCATAAAACGCAGTAACTGCTAAGTCAACTCCTTTTAAAACATTTTAGAGATTTTAAGGTCAAGAATTAATGGTCCGCTTACTTCAAAAGGAATCAATTTATTTCTTCAGCGTTCGTTCTCAGAATCAATCATTTTGCGTCACCTAGAGAACTTAAGGAATTGAACTTGAGAGCACGTTACCGTAAAACACTCATCAGTCTGTGTATGATTTCCAGCTACTACAAGTCTTTTCACATAAATCCCAAAGACAGTTGATTCCGTGTTGCTTTGCTCTAAATATAATAGTTAGTAATGATGTGGCCCTGCAGAGGCGTTCTAAATAATGGGTAGCACAGTGAAGGTCTTTCAGGGATTAATTCAGACCAACAAACAAGAGTGAACATACACATCATGGAAGCACTGGCAACCAATGTAGGCAGTGCACGCAGAAATATGCATCTAGAAATATTCCTTTGCTTTTCCTCCTGCTAGCTGAGTTATTCCTGCACGATGGGTTCGTTTTGGGTCCTGAATTATTTAAAGAATTATGCTGTAAAGTTGGAGGACACTAATTAAGCACCGGTGTATCTTCGGTGTACATTTAGGTAGGTTTCTGCTATATGAAAACACCCAATCAATTTAACCTAAAGATAGATGTTAATGTCCCAGTGCTGCAACTAATAGATGGGTGACCTTGGGCAGCTCACTCCAGTTTGGATGGATGATCTATAAGGCTGTCTCCAGTGCTAACAGCCTGGAAAACACCGTGTTAATCAACACCACAAGGAGTTCACACAGACCAGCTCTTTGGCTTCAGAAATCAGAACCTGCACATTTACCATTGGGCTGTTTGGCAGTTACATACCCAGTGAATACTGCCAGGAGCAGATTAGTATGAGAGATTTGGAGACAGAAAGCCTTCGTAACTCATGCCTCTAAGTATCCAACTAACTGAAAAGTGGCTCTGGATTAAATAAATATTGCAATTATACACTCATGCCAAGTTGGATTTCAGGCTGAGCATCATTCCTGGAGTCAAGAGATAGCTGCAGCCCAAGGTTACCTGCTCTCTTTAACCTTCATTCCTAATTGGGTTACGGTTATAAAATCTCCCAAACTACCGTGTAGTTCACACTGCATCTGACTGGGTGTACTAATGGGAAACTTGAGTGGGAGCTACTGTTAATTATAAGGGTGGAGGTTGGGGGATCTGACAAACCTCCCCCAAACTCTGAGCAGATATTGTTTGATGATCACTAAGATGCTGTCCACCTCTAACATTTTATAATCTATTACTTGTTTGCAATGAGAATCAGATCAAAATGTACACTTGGGGCAGCCCTTAGAGTAATAAAGGTAAAAATGTAACCGTGGTGGCAGACCTTGGCTGTACTGGAATCACCAGAGTAGTTTTAACAGTTACCGATGTTGGGTTCCACTGAGAGAGTCTAATTAATTGGTCTGAGGATAGCTTTGGCCTTAATTTTAAAAGCTCCCCAGGGTAATAATGCACCTCCAGGCTGAAAACTGCTTCAGGGAGAAAGCTATAGGGGTGTGTGGCAGATGCTGCTAGCTACGGAACACTTACTCATAGCCCATTTTTCTCTTGTCTTCTTCTAATAAAGAGGCTACAAAAACTGTCCTCCCCAGATTCCCTTGCAGCTGAGAGGGCCATGTGACCCAGTTCTGACCAATAAGATATAAATAGGATTCACTGGGTGGAGATCTCAAGAAAGCTTTTCAAAATAGACTGACTTGGCTGGCAGGCCTGCCAGCCTCTTGCCCTTTGCTATCTTTTCTTCTTCCTGCTGCCTGCCCCAGAATTTTTCGATGCATGAAAAAAAATAATCCCCTTACTTATTTTAGCTACTGCCAGTCACATTTCCTCTGTTGGCAGCCCAACACCATCCTTATATGACACAGAGCATGAAAGGTATTAACAAGAACTACTCCACCTTCTCAAGGTCTCCTCAGTCTTGCAGAGACCCACAGTGAAAGACAATTTCCTTAGTTTTAAAATGGCCATTCAGCTAGACCACTTTTACTGTTCAACCAGGAGAAGACGTGTTTATTATTGCTGTAGGAGGCCACCCAAAGGGCCTATGCTTTGATGGAACTATCAGGAGCCTAGTACTTGGTTAAGGTTATGGCTTCTGAAAAACTGTACTAGTACTTGACTACCATCCTGACCCCTACTAGACTCACCAAAGCTGGGTAGGTAAAGGGTCTAGTGTGCTCAAGGGTACAAGAGTAGGAAGCTCAGAGCAGGGTTGTGCAGAACAGGGGCTCAATAAATCTCAAGGGCTTTCTAAAGAGATGCAACCCCAGAGGCTATCATCCTAACAAACATTTTTAAATAGCCTAGGAATCTGTATTTCCAGGTTGAGGGGTTGAGATAGGGGTGGAAGGGCACTTAACTTCTTTTGCTGCCTTGACTTCTTCACCTCTCTAAGTTTCCTTTCCATCCCCACACTTCTGTACTCACAGGAAAAAGGCAAAGTGTTAGCCATCCTATGTCCCCTGCACCTAGAAGAGTATCTGGCAGATAGTAGGTGCTCACTAAATGTTTGTTAAATGAGTGAACACTCATCCTCACATTCAACTCAGACTTATCTACCTGTACCTACTACCACTCCCCCTTCCTGTGCAGTGAGGAATCTAATCTATTTTAGCTACTAAATTTTGTTTCTTGTCTCACTACTGTCCAGGTCACCCTACTGCCATTCCCGCCCCTGAAGCTGGTATTGTGAAAGAGAAATGGGAAAGCAGCAGGAAAGACTTATTTCTAGGTTAAGGAAGGTGATCTTTTGTTTTTAAGGACATGTCTGTCCGCTACTGGCAGTAATCTAGTAAAGAAGAAGAGATTAATAATGAGAAGGAGGGAGGGAGGGAGGGAGGGAGGGAGAGAGAGGGAGGAGAAACAAAGGGCTAAGTTTCTTGAGAAGGTGAAAGGGGACCTGACTCAGGGCATGAGTGGAGGGCTGACCTATGAGAGGACAAAGGGCACTTCCCCCACTGAAACAAGAGAGAAGACAGGCCTTATGTTAGTAGACTTGTGAGTTTGGCTTGTATTTTCAAGTAGAACGTCAGATCCTCAGCTGAGCATAACAGTAGAAGTAAGGTAGACAAGGTTGAGAATGAGGAGTAGGTGTGAGCCCGCCATGACTCTCTTCCTCATTTCCTTTTCTCCTCCATGAGCCAGCCTGCCCATGGCCTGCAAACAGGCTTTGGATGACTGGTATAACAATTGGCCTTGGCCTCGTTGGCATAGATTATGACATCTGATCAATCTATCAGTCTGTTTTGTCTAATACCAACTCACATGGAAAATGGGCACAGAGTTATTTTCTCAAACTAGATAAAAGTTTCTGCAATTTCTCCCCTATATTTTAGTATCACCCATTTCCTGGTGATGGCAGGGGGAGGAGAGGCAGAGATTCTAATTTGGGCAATAGCAGGTGAAATGTGGGAAATTCAGTGAAGTCCAAATGAGGCCACCCAGATCCTAAAATACGGTGACTGAGAGAAGCAAAGATTTAGCAAGTAGTTTTGAGGTCCCTGGGCATCCTTTGGCAAAGATTCCAGTGCTCTTATAAGATTCATTGTAGAAATAATAATCTCAACATACCAAGATGTTTATAACCTTATCTTAGCCAACGATGGCATTCATAGGGATGTCCTAACATAGGGGGGTGGGAGTGTAGGAGTTTGGTAACAAGCTATAGGGGGATGGGGAGGGAGAGTGAACCTTTTCTCTACATAAAATTCTCCAGGAATACCTCCTGGCACACTGCTGGGAATCTGACACCAGGCAGGAAAGCATCATCTGCAAAGAGCGGGTAAGTAGGATTTGGGCACCATCTTCCTGCAACCAAGAGTGGGAGGGGCCTGAACACCCGTCTGATCCTGGGGAACCATGACTGTTGACTTCAATGGGAGCCCAGAAAGAAGAAGGCTATGAGGCCCACATGGTTCTGTGTGCAGAACTGAGGAAAAATACCAATAGTTCTCAAGAGAGCCACATGCCTATCCCTTGCTAATTCAGCGCGCATCGTAATTCCGTCAGCTTTTCACCTTTGTGTATGCTCCTTACAGTCAGAGCTTCTACAGCTTTTTCTTCTTCCTCATAATGATCCTGGGGAGAAATTTAGGGAACTCCTAATTCTCAACACAAGTTTCAAATATTTGACTATGTCTCTTCCTCCATCAAAGTGACCAGCACTCATAGCATGGAAAATTCAAAGTTTCCTTGGAAGCATCTTGAGGTGAGTGCATGCCTTTGCAAAGCATTGGCTTAAACATTATGGAATTTTACCCACACGAGAAGACTGCTTTTTATTGAGGAATTAAGATGAATGAGTTTTCGTGTTTTTACAATGGGAAAGGGGATAGATAATTTTGCAATCCATATTTCGCTTTCTTCTATTAAAATATAAAATCACACAATGGAGCATCTGGTTGGTCTCAAAGCAGTGGTTGGCCAGAGTGTGGGGCTCAGGGGCTTTTTATGGTGCATATTTGTTTTTAAAGGAAAAATTCAAAGAAGGATGTTAAGTTGAGAAATTTTACGTCATGGGAAATACACTCGCTCACGTGGGAGTGGAAACCCAGTATGTCCACCCAGGGTGGCAGGAGAGAATTCTAGGGAATTTAAATGTAGAAAAAGAAAGAAAAAATAAGAGTGGAAAGAAAACAACAAAGCATGTTAAGACCCCACACATGTATGCCCTTGGGGCACAATGTCCTCTGCCACCGGGCATCTAACCACCCCTCCCTAGTAGGCACCCATCTCCCTTCACCTCTGGCTTTTCAGTGATTCAGGGTTGTGGTTAGAATCCCAACCGGCCTTGTCCGATGGTCTTCAATCAGGACCACAAGGAAAGACAAGCCAAGAACCCCATTTGTTCTGCCTATGCTTGGAGTACCGCCACATTGGTCTAACTTTCCATTAATGCCACTGCTTAGACTGCTGGAAGGTGAATGTACAAAAAAAAAGGGGGGTTCTGTTATCAAGCATCCTAAGAAGCTCCTTGTTATCGTCACCAGATCTGAAATTATGTGCTGTCCCATTTGTGAGCGCATTAATCTCTGTTTTCCGGTGGGAGCTGTACAATTACAAAGAGCTCCTCAGTGGAGATTGTAATAGCTGTCCAATTGCAGCATCACCACAGACACACTTGCCTGAATGGAATGGGAATGAGTCTTAGGGGGCAGGGAGGGCAGGCAACAGGGGGTTTGAGCTAATCAAAGCACAAGGCTTGTTTAGGATGTATTGATGTGTTGTTAAATGTGTTGCTGCTTTTCCTAGTATGATGGCTGTTTATTTATTGATTTTTCAAAAAAGCTTTCAATATTGTGGTTTGTCTGTCATGGAGGTTTGAGCTGTTGAAAGCTGACCTCAAAATAGATGTAATTAACTGCTTTTAGTTTTCTCTGTTTAATTGATGTTGAATTGCAGGGGAGAAAAAGATGTGTGTTGGGGGTGTGATTTTCCAGTTAGTTGGATGTTGTTTTGGCATTTAGGGCTTTCTGGTTACTAAACAATAACTTTCTAAATGTTAGCTCTGCTCTGATTATTAACTTTATGATGATTACTTTGCCATTATGCCTAATCAACAGCTGTGCGGAAACTCATTTCAATCAGATTTTTCCTGCTTAGAAATTAGCAGATGAAGGATAATTACTACCAAATAGCTTCAGAGTTCTGACTGGCTGCTTCCTGTCTAACCTTGCCCAAAATAAAAAATGAAAACTTAAAGAAAATGTAAAACTTTTATTCTTGTTCATAAATAAAGTATGAATTCTCGGCCTCATTTTCCATCTACAGGCTGAGAATGAGTTGCTCATTTTTCTACCCTGAGACCAACCATTTACCTAATCAGTTATTTAATTAACAAGATTAATTAAATTGGATTAAAGGTGCTCTATGTGGCATGTGACTTAAGCAGAGAGTGTTATGAAGGATGCCAACGTTTCTCAATTCCCTCTCTACAATTTAAGTAATGGACTTTGGACTTTTCCTTTCTACATATTTCACAGAAGCATCAGGACTCCTCTTCTCTTCTTCTCTTCTCTTCTCTTCTCTTCTCTTCTCTTCTCTTCTCTCTCTCTCTCTCTCTCTCTCTCTCTCTCTCTCTGTGCGTGTGTGTGTGTGTGTGTGTGTGTGTGTGTGTGTGTGTGGTTGCAGCAGGACTTTCAAAGACACCAGGGCTACAATGACTCAGAGAGACCATCTATTCCAGGGCTTGCCTGTGGACCCGGGGGTGCATGTGTACATGTACACATTTTTGGGGAGAGGAGTCCTGGCATCCAAAGGTTTCCAAGGGGACCTGGCTCCTAAGAAGTGAAGAATCACAGACCAATCCCAGCTCTCTCATTTCACAGAAACAGAAGCCAAGAGAGTCTCAGAGTCAGTGGTGGCAGAAGTGGGATTGAGAAGCAAGATTCTCAGACTTCCAGCACCTCGTTGCCTGTCAGAGAAGCTGCCACTTGCCCTAATCCAGCATCACTGTTAGCGGTCCCTCCTGAAGTCTCAGGAATGCCCTGTATGTCACTGCCCAGGATGTGAATGATCCTTTTGTTCAGCATATCCAGGCTGTATACACTACCTGCCTGTTAGTCACTTAGTAGCTATCTCAGTCATCAGATCAACTGTCACAGTACACAGTGCTTGTGTTCAAGTAACACATATTTTACTTAATAATGATCCCAAAGTGCAAGAGTAGTGATGCGGGCGATTCAAATATGCCAAAGGGAAGCCATAAAGTGCTTCCTTTAAGTAAAAAGTTGGAAATTCTCAACTTAATAAAGAAAAACAAATCATACACTGACGTTTCTAAGATGAAATCTTCTATCTGTGAAATTGTGAAGAAAATACAAATCCATGCTAGCTTCTGAGAGAGAGAGAGATGGCATTCACATAACTTCTATTATGGTATATTGTTACAGTTGCTCTATTTTTTATTAGTTATTGTTGCTAACCTCTGACTGTACCTAATTTATAAATTCAACTTTATCAGAGGTGTGTGTACAGGCGAAAGCTTAGTACGTGCAGGGTTCAGTTGTATTCGTGGTTTCAGGCACCCACTGGGGGCTTTGCAACATACTCTCTGCAGATAAGGGGGGGCTACTGCATTCCATTCTCTGATATTCTTTTAAGCACCTAATATTTCAGTGTAAACTCCAAATAATATCTAAAAATATATATTGACTTACTGTAACTACAAACCCAAGATGCAGTAAACATGCTCAGAGGAGCTTGCCAAAACGTTACTTCTAAGATCCTATTAAGGAGCTTTAATATTTTATTTTGGATTATGCAGATAGAGTTTATAAACAAAGCTATTAAAAAATAATGGGGATGAGAAAGCCTTCCTATCTCTTTTGTTATATCTGGGTAGAGAAAATAAAGTACAGTGAGACTAAGGCTCCACCCCAATGGGTGAGAACTGGGGCCATTCCAAACCCTTCTCTGTCCAGACTGACACAGAGGCGCTGTAATCCCACGTGGCTTCTCAGTAATGACCATCATCTACTGAGAGCTAATCACACAGGAACCACTTTACATGCAGTGTCCGCCTGAACTCTCACGATGTTGAAGAGAGGTGTCATCACCATTCCAATTCCACAGAGCTAATACGTGGCTACACTTGGATTTGAATGCTTATCTGCCTAATTCTGAAACTCACGCGCTTTTAATTACCTCACACACACACCCTCTCTGATGCTATGGTAGGTCGGGTGCTAGAGTCTTCTTGGGTGAGTTCAGTAGGACAATCACCAAGCAGGCAGGGATCCCCAACACAGGGATCTTATGGTTTCCCTACTGGGACTAGCAAGATCAAAGCTCGAATCCTAGCTCTTATTTTTTCTGCAACCTTGAAAAAGTCACTCTTCCTGAATCTCATTTTCTTCTACAGTCTCTAAAATAAGGTACTTATTATTTACTATGCATCAAGCACTTTTTGGATTATTTTATTTAGTCCTCATATAATCTTCTAAATTATATTCTATTATCACTTCCATTTTATAGAGGAGGAAACAGACTTGGAGCTATTAGGTGACTCGCCCAAGGTTACAGGACAGTGGCAGAGCCATATTTAAACCCATGTCTGTCTGACTCCATGGCTTGAATTCCTAACCACCCAGCATAATTGTTCCTACTAATACTTTCCTGACCCATCTTGTCGCTGGATCAGGATGGTTTAGGTGCAAGCATTTTGAAAATAACAAAGTATAAAACAAATGTTAGCTCTCATAATTCTGGTTTTTATAGGAAAACTGTTCTGGAAGAGGGAATGTCAATTCTCTGGGAATAAGTGTCCACATGAACAGTGGAATCTAGAATTCTTTGGCCAGTACCACTGTACTCTCTGGAATCAGAGAAAAACACACAGCCAGATGCTATATTATTAGATGGTTCCACTTAGCAGTTCAGCTTTCAGAAAAAGTAAATCACTGTTAAATTTCTTTCCGAACTTCTTTAATTATAGATTAGGCTTGTCAATCTTAATGAAATTATTTCTCGTGTTTGAGGTTTATATATGGGAAAGTGCTCAAAAGTAATTACTTTTGTTTTCCAAGCCTGTCATTTAAAAAAATTCTTATAGTCACAGCTTAATCCCTTTAACTCTATCCTCAGATTCATTTTTAATCTGACTCCGTCTAAAACTAAACTGTGGCTCTATGATACCAAACAGCTTACATGTCACAATAGTAACAGTCATTGATTTTATATTTCTGTCCAGACTAGTAAACTTTAAGCAAAAACAGGGAGGGCTCAGCACTAAAAAATATTCATTTACTTCCAAAGAATCTGCTTTTATTATTACAATAAGATGATTTTTTTTTTAATTAAGAAATCTTCAAGATTCTGGATTCTAAGGAATGCTCTTAATTGATGATAAATAGTCCTCTCCAATCTTGTGGATTTATTGAAAAAGTGGCACTTGCCTACCTTATGTAGGTAAAACCCAGTCTATAGAAAATTCACCTATATTGGAGAGCCCAAGTTCCTCAAAATATTAACTGCAGTTTCGGTTTTAAAAAAAATAGCAGTGGAAATTTTCTGTACGTAGGCATTTCCGAAACTTACTTGACCACAAACCCTTTTTCTGAATAATAATAACATCTCATAGCACGTATGCTCTACAATACTTTGGTAATTGATTCTGAAATAAAAATGACTGAGGCATGTGACCAAACCACTTCAACTTTCCAAGACAGTTCTGAGAAATATAGCTACCTAAGACTGCAAATGTTTACCTTGAAATTAATTTCCAAAAACATTTAGTGATGCAGAATAATATACTGATGGGAAACTCACATCACACTCTAAAAATCCTACAAATTCAGTGTTATTTATGTATGTCACATTTTACTCTACCAAGAAGGTACCGTATCTTATAACATGAATATAAATGGCAAAATCTGAATAGAAAATCAAACAAAAATAAATTGAATTAGAAAACCAAGGCCATATTAAAGTAGAAACATAAATGGGGTTGGGGGGGGGACCAGCACAAACATTATAACTCAACTTTAAATTTAGTTCTGAGCTGACCAGCAACCAAAGTAAAAAGAGGTACATGGCCATGCACATAATTACCCTGATGAAAAAGAAGAAAAGTTTAACAGGTTCATAAGGAAAACAAGTCTTGTTTTTTTTTTCTTTCTGAATTCTAAAATAAATCATTCAAAAGGGAATACTTCATAGGAGACATAGGGCTTACAACCATCTTCCAAATGCAGCAACAAATTTATGTGGCTAATTTTTATAGCATTGCCAATGATAAAGCTCAGGGATAAATATTAAATTCTACAAAGTTAATGGGTTCCATTTGTCTTTGGCTGTTTCAGGAAGACAAGTTACAAATCTAATAAAGTCATGATAACCCTAAGACAAATTAGCTTTTAACTTCACCATTTTCAGAATCAAACTAGCAAGCAAGAGAAGATAATGCATTCTTTTTGGTCAAATAATAATAGCTAACACTTATATAGAACTCACTATGTGCCAGGCAATATTCTCAGCACTTTATATGTATTCATTCATTTAATTTTCACAATTTTGTAAGGTAGGTATTTTGTGAGGAAATGCAGGTCCAAACAGTAAGTGCCCATGGTCACCTGGCAGTACTGCTTACTGTCACTAGCAGAATCAAAGCCAACTTTTCCATGAGGATGGGCAGGAGGAGTGGGACCAGTCTCAGGCAGCAGAGCAGGGAACACTACTCCCTTCAATGTACAGAATCAACGGACTCACATCATGTGTTATCTTTGCATCTCTAGAGCTGGAGAAGGTGGTTCAGAAACACTATGTTGTCAGTCAAGGTCCAGCCAGAAAAACAAACCTCTTTTGAGTATTTATAATGAGGGAATTCAATTAGATACCAGAAATTGAGTACACAGGAAGAGCTAAGACCCCCCCCCCCCGGAGGTGGGAAAGCAGCCCAACGATTAGCAGCAGTGGTTAGGGGACAATGTTTTTAGGGGAGGCTGGGGCTGAGGTTACCCACAGCAGACCTTCTGCGGGAGCCTTGGAAGGGCCCCCAGGGCCCCCAGCACTTACCCACCTCCAACCTCCCGCGGCCTGAACCCTGCCAGAATCCTGAGGACAGAGAAGTGTCCCTGTAGGCATCACCCCTCCTGTGAGACAGGCAGAACTATAAAGGTTGAAGAATGGATCCAAAAGAAAAAACGCCCAAGACTGGCCCAGGTAGTGACAGTATAAATGTGAAATTGTGGGCCTCAGGAGGCAACTCTCTGGGTAAGTAAAGGCTTGTTCTCAAAATTCCTGCTCATTAAACAGGGGGAAGAAGTCCTCTTTTTGTTTGAAAGAATGCACAGATAAAATACCTCATTCTGCAGGTAGCAGAACCACGGAACTGTTACTCGTGAGAGGAGGACATGATGGATATACAAACAGATTCATAAACTTGGGTAAGTTAATTGCATAAAAACGCACACAGCACCTGCTATGTACAAGCGGCCAGGGCAGAGGTCCCTGCATGGTGCGGCCGTGCATTCTGGAGTCCTGTGAGCGCTTGCAGGGTGCATCCCAACTCTGACTGGCCCATGCTGCCCCGGCGGAGCCCACACATGTTGTGAGGAGGCCTGCCCCACGAAATGATGAACAGAGTGGGTCCTGTGACGTGTTCAGCAGGGTAAACCTTGCTGCAGGAGGTAAAAAATGTGGCCAGCAGGCTCTTGAACCATTTTCCTGCTCGAGCCCGCTCCTACCTCTTTGGAGTGTACTTTCTCTTCAATAAACTGTCTCTTTGTTTCACCTCTAAAAAAAAAAAAAAAAAAAGTGACCAGCAGCAGCGAATCGGAACTATAGGAAAGTGGGCGTGATGACAGGACATGTGAGGACTTTGCCTCATGAATTCCTAATAGAGCACAGGCAGGCAGGGCAGAGTTGCATTCAAACACAGCAATGGGTGGGGACAGAACGTGGGTCCAGGGAGCCCCAAAGTGGTCAGAAGGGTGCCAGTACACAAGCCATGGAGACTCACTCTTCTACAGAAGCGCAGACACGAAGCCTACTGCCATGAGCTGATTTCGGGAAACCCTAAGATTAAGGTACATGAGTATACGTAACCACTTGAAATACGAAGCCGAAAATGAGAATTACCCCAAATGGGAGACATTCTGAGGAGAGAGAAATAAATGACTTCTGGCTGGGAAAGGTAGATTTGGGGTGTGTGTTATAAAATTTTAGAAAGGAGGTGACTTCGGAGTTGCATCTCATATGGTTTTGACCTTCAGCGACGGGGAAAGAGAATTCCTGGTGGAGAACGCAGCCAAAGGGAAGGGACAGCACTTGTGCGGCGGCAGGGCTGGCAGCCGCAGCAGGCAGAGTGTGCAGGAAGACAAGGGCTGCAAAGCAAGGGGAAACAGGAAGATCAAGGTTAGCCCCGAAGGGCCCTTTAACCATTCATGGTTGGGTAAAACTATAAGGAAAATTGCGAAGGGAAACTGGAAATCTGGGCTATGTTCATCATCTTTTAAGGCAGGTGTCTTAGAAGACAGTTGTTCTATGACATTGAATGTTAGAAGGATGCTGGGTAGAGGGACCACAGAGCCATTCAGCAACGAGTGGCCGGCTCAGTCAGTGCCACTGGTCCTGCTGCCCTGTAACTGCAAAGTCATAGGCGAGATGCTGAGCAGGAAGAGGCACCTCACACTCCATCCAGGCTCACGGAGAGTATCAGGAAGGAGGTATTTTAGCCCGTGTGCTGCCGGAGCGAGCACGGAGGGGGTGCCAACAACCCGTGTTTCCTCGTCATGAAAGGGGGGCCAAGAGAACATGACTAGTGTCAGCTTTAAATAATGGGGTGTAAACTGTTTCACCTTATAAAATCATTTCATCGTATGAAGTAATTTCATGCTATATGATTTGTCTGCCAATATGAGCATTTGGCTGGTTTATCAGCCTACTGACAAACACATTCTAACTTCAACCATCTCGCCATTTAAAAAGCATGAGTGAGAAAGAAATTCATTCAACTGATATAACTGGAATTCTAATTTCAGATCTTCTTAGCCTCACTAAATATGTCTCATAATATGTATGGTTTGTTTTATTATATATCCAGCAATAAAGAGAAAGTTTGCGATGAGAAATTAAGTGATAAAGTGCTACAAAACAAAACTTAAGTACAGAAGGTTAAGTCATTGATAGAGAATACTGTATATTCACTTCGTGTTTTAGAGCCCAATATATCTTTATTTTCCCAAGCACATACTATTAGTATATATTGCTGAACATTAGATGGCTTAGTTCATGTATAAAGAGGGTAATGTAATAGAGGGGATTTTTTTTTTTTTGCAGAAATGCATACGAAAATAACTCACCTGTCACATCATTACCTAAAACACTACTAATGGGTTAGCTTTATTTCCTCAGGAAAATCTCATATTCATAGTCCAGAATAGAGGGCAGCCCGACTCGCAGTCAGTGTACTCATAACTGGCCTCTGAAGGCACCAGAAACTGTCAGAGGGAAGACAAGCGCCTCCCCGCCATGGATCCCGAGGACCCAGCCCCCGTCAGCGAGCAAGTGAGATGCTCCCCCACCCTTCTAAGCTAGGCTGGGACCCGCAGCCTTGGACTGCAGTTTCGGCACTGCCACCAAGTTGCTGTTAGTCAGGTGTTTTAACCCCTCTTCACCTAGAGCGTGGATTCCCAAGTGGTGGTACCTACCTCGGGGGTGCATGCTGGGCCATTCAGGAGTGCACGGAAAATAATCAGTGATGGCAAAGAAGAAGTAAAAGAATGCAAACTGTTAGTTATGGGACAATAAATGTTAAGTTTGAATCACCGTTAATGGAGACACTTCAAAATTAGATCACATTAGTGAGTGATGATTGGTGAGGGCGTGGCTGTGAACCCTTCCCCCAAACCGCTCTCTACCAATCATTACGCACAGTTTCAGAACAATCCATTTGTGATGGTTCTAGAACTTCCTCAAACATATAAATACATCTGTAGCCACACTGTTTGGTCAGTTTAGTTATTGACTGAGTAAAGGTAAGTGTGTTGTCTTTAACCATGATTCTTCTCAAGTAGTTCTTTTTTAATGTTACAATACTTGATCATCATTATTGATATTTAACTGTGTTAGGAATATTGTAAAATTAAATCTGTGGTTTCTACTTTTAGTGCAGTAATTTTTCTTTCCTTCCTTACTACCTCATTTCCACTATTTTACATTAAGATAGGCACTGAACAAAAGTATCAGTATTTAAAACAGCAGTTTTACAAAAAAGGGGTACAATTTATAGAATGTGTTTAAAAGGAGTACATAAGTGGGAAAAGGTTGGGAATCACTGACCTAGAGGAAGAAATAATAATAACCAATTCTTCTCAAAAGAATGTAATAAGGAGAAAACAAAACAATGCATGAGGAAGTGCTTAGAAAAGTTGAAAGGACAAATACAAATGTAGAAATTGTTTTCATAAGCACCAGAAAATACTCAACCTTTTGTTTCTTAACATCAAGCATGGAAGAAAGAAAGATTTCTATTTCCTTTTGTGCCTAATTTGAATAAAAGACACAAACCGTCTCACTTTAACTTTACTCTAGTTCAACCATTTGGAGAAACCTTTAGTCAGCAAGCTGCCAGCTCATAATGTTGAAAGGAAATCCAAATTCCACTCCAAGTCGGGGGTGTGGAGGTGGAAAGAACAAGAAACATTTCTGGAGCTCTCCTGGTCTCTAAGGGGAAACTCAGCAGTGCTGCAGAGGCCACACAACATGTGGCAGATGTCTGCAGAGAACCAGGTTTGGTTTAAAATTGAACAACAGCAGGGGTGGCTTGATCCTACTTAAAGCTAATCTAAGAGCCAGTCTCAACTACTGAGGTACAAATTACAGAGGTTTTGCCCCACACCTAAGAGATGACAAGGAAGGGGTCCCCTCACCTCAGGAACTTGTCTCCATTAAGTTTCCTCGGACTGGGACAGGCCCTTCCTCTTTGCCTTGTCCTTTCTTAAGGAGCTTCTTTAGGGAGGTCTGACAACCCCACCCGCCCCAGTCCAGATCACTGCTAGTGTAAGAACCCAGAGGGCCCTCATTTCTCCTTTATAATCACTGGCCATTGTTTAGAATTAGTGATGCATTGATTTGACTTATTAGTATCTGTTGTTCTCTGTCCTCTCCCCCAGTAAGCACCCTGAGGATGGGGCATGTTTTGACTTCATAGTGTCCCCAGGGGAGAGCAGAATGCTCAGTGAGCCCTCATTTATTAAGAGTGGTGAGAGAGATACGATCTGAAAAGAACTTCAGAGCAGATTATTTCAGATCACAAATTATTTCTAGGTGGGTACATTTATACAAATATATGTTATTTACAAGAAAACCTTTCATTTCCTGCTGCTCAGGGAGGACATGTTGCAAATAAAGGGAAATCATAAAATGAGGTTAATAAATCCATTTTAATGCCAAGTTAGTGGTAAGGGCCTGTGCTGCACACCCCGTCTTAGGGACTGGATGGTTTGTTTGCAAGGTCCCAACTGCCCACGTTTAGACTTTTTGAAGAAGAAACAGGAAAAGGGCAGAACTATTGCTTCCCAGGCTCGAAGCCCTGCGCTCACAGTCAAGGACAATGGGGAGAAATTCCCTCTGGTCCAAGTACCATGTGCTGGAACAGAGAGCCGCACGGCGGGGCTACACGGTCTTGCTCAAGCTCTCTGGACAGCTTCCAGAAAACAGCAGCCAATATTGGCGCATTCTGTTTACTTTATTCTGTCCTAAAAAGTTGAAAAATATGGCTAATTTGGCATTCACTCATGTGAGTGCAAAACAGTGAGGAAGGTAAAATTTTCAAAATAAATTATCCAAGCACTACAGCAATGTAAAGCGGTTAATGTTCTTAATTTGTACCCAGCTAGACTCCAAGAGACCTTTTATTTTTGAATAAAAGTCAATCCCCATCCCTCTTCCTGTTTCTCTTACACACACTTCTTTACACACAATTTGGTGCCAATTTTCAACAAAATGAAGTTTCTTTTTTATTTTTATTTTGTGATCATCCTTACCTTTCAATTATTCTATGGAACATATAATTAAATTCCATCTTCCTCACTGAGGGGCTTGAATCCATGACTTTCTGGGAGCTAGGTGTACTCCACTCATCTGTGTGTCAATCACATATAAAGAATAAGGGTGCTGAGTACTGAAGATCATGTCTTTTCTGGGGCTTTTAAAGCTGTAAGATTTCTTTTCTTTCCTGCAAAGGTTGTACACAATACATTACACTGCAAATAAAAATGAATTACGTGAGGCTGAGAGATCAGAAAAGAAATAAAGAGGCGCCAGTTTCTGTAGAGGGTTTTTCATGGATGATGCTTTGGGGCTATCAATTTGGGAAGAAAAAAAATCAAATAAAAGTCCATTCCATCCTTATTTTGAAGACCTCATCCTTGTCTTTGTTTCCACCATATACGTAACTCTGCCAGTGGTTTGTTTTATGTAACGTCTGTGTTGTTCTGTGTCCTAATATTCTACAAACAAATTATAATCCTTAGAGGCAGACAGAATCAACCAATTTAAATGCAGTTGAATAATTTCAAAATCACAATAATTAGGCAACTTTCTCCTAAGTGTCATCAACCATGCAACTCCCCCTTTACTTTGGTTATTGCTCCAACTACTACTAGCAGAAATCCCAAAGTATCAGATAATAAAAACCCAAAGAAGTCTTTATAATTTTCCAATGTAATACTTAAATCCCATCTCAGGCTATGAACTGCCTTCTTCCATGAGATTGTGTGAAACTCATTAATGGTGTTTTTTCCTTTGAGAAAGTAAGAATAAGTCAAGATCAGAGAGGAAAGGGCCATTTGTTTCTCTCTGTGAAATCTCTCCTTGACTCCATTTAGAAGCAGCTGGGAGTGCAAATTTGGGTTTACTCCACGCTGCGGGGGGGGGGGGGGGGGGGGGGGGGGGGGGGGGGGGGGGGGGGGGGGGGGGGGGGGGGGGGGGGGGGGGGAGCAGAGGCAGGGAGAGAGAGAAAGTCATTTTTCTCTATAATGGGGAGCATCTAGCAGAGTTCCTCGAATATAGACAATATTCCAGGTAAATCTGGCAAAAGAACGGGTGAGTAAAAGAATGATACAGTTTTCATTGTTTTAGAATGAATCATTCCTATCCCATTATTTTACTACAATGTGAAACCTTTTGTTAACCAGGCTTTAGGGTTCAGGCCTCCCTAGAGAAAAGTAGGCCACGCCACAGAGATACGTGGCTTTTGGAGAGCTGAGGAAGAGAGCTCTGTCAACCAAGTTTCCCATGAAGTATCTGGTCTGCGTGACACTGAGGAGCCTCCCCAGGAGAACACACGGATTGTTCTGCAGTGCAAGGCAAAGCAAGGCGTTCCCAACAGCAGAAATAGTTTAAACGTTTTCACTTAGGCGAGGCAATAACCTGTCCACCTTACTCCATGACTACTTGAGAGAAACATGACTGACCCTGAGAGAAGTCTGCTTTTACCTGACCTACTGTTGTCTATACTGGTATGGGCCCTTTGCTTTCACTTTTTTCTCTGAATGACTGTGGTATTTCCCGTTTGGTTTCTCTATAGGGGTTCTAGTATTTAAAGGGTGAAGGAATGAATAAATCTTAATCCTAAAAAGACCAGTTTCAGCCTTAATAAAAGCGCAAGCTCCTGGCTTCTCCATGGTGTCGCTTTAAGAGGTTGCTTAAGGCCACCACCCAGCAGAGGTGCCTACCGGTCAGGGTCTGCCCTAACTCATCCCTCCCTTGGGCACGAAGGGGCTCCCCTCGTGGAGTGGTGACTTAAAGGAAAGCAAGGTGCTCTGCCCCGTGTGCTAAGTAGAAGCAGACTCCATTTAAAGGCCAACTTTGCAAATAAGAATAACCTTGAAAGAGACCCTTTAGCTACAGATCAATGCTCAGGAACGTTTCCAACCACTTCTGACTCCCGTGTGACATTTCACAGAAGTGGAATCTACACTGTAGGAGAAGCCTCCTTCCATCCCGAAACCCAAATCCACGCTGTCTCTCGAGTGCAGTGGGGCCTTGGATGAGCCTCTGGGAAGGCAGACATCCCCTCTCTTCTCCTTGGTCTACGTGGGTCGCTTTGGCAGAAGGCTCCCCCGCCCCACTAGGGGTACTTCTGTGGTGCCATGACCTGAGCCTCTCCGGGGAATTCTCTTATTCGCTCACGAGGTCTCAGGAGGTGCCGGCTTCCAGGCCCCTGGCTACGCCTGAAAGCAGAACCACCGGCGGTCCCCAACCCCCCAGGCTCTGGGACGGCTGCGGGGCTGCGCTAGCCATTAATGGCCATCATCCATTTTTAATCAGAAAGATCACAAGAAGGATGGTAAGCGAATCCCAGTCTCTAGTCAATTTAAATAGCATTCCTGGGGAAATCCAATCACTTAAAACTGAGACACCTACGCAGGAGCCCCCGCCCGTCTGGAGGGGAAGAGCGCGACGGCTGAATTAATCAAGATCGGGATGCTTCCGAGCTGAGCGCGGAGCGTTAACCCTTCCAGCCCCGATGGGTGACCAGGGGGTCTCGGGAGAGCGCCGCCGACCGGGGCCAGGGTGCCCGCGGCCGCCCCGCGCAGGCCGCCTCTGCCATCTTGGGCGGCTCCGGACGCCCCGCGCCGGGCCCCGGCGGCTGGGCGCGCGGGGTTAAGGTCGGAAGCTCAGGAAGCCGCTCGGGCTGCTCGGAGCGGCCGCCTCCCGCAGCCTCGGCGCGCCTCGGGCTCCTCCTTCCGCCCAGGAGAAGCCAAGTGAGGACCGCTCCGGCCGCAGGTAGCGGAGGCGCGGCAGGCAGCGCGGGAGCCGAGCGGAGCGCCCGGGGAGGGGCCGACGGACGGGCGGACAGACCCCCGCGCCCCGGACGTCTGCGACGGTCTGCGCCGGCCATGTGGGGACCCGGGGTCACGGCGGAGGGCCTGTCGGTGGCGCCGGCGCCGCCGCCGCTGCTGCCGCTGCTGCTGCTCTTGGCGCTGGCGCTGGTGGCGCCCTCGCGGGGCGGCGGGGACTGCGCGGAGCTGGCGTGCGGCGAGCGGGAGCGCTGCTGCGACGCGGCCAACGCCACGACGGTGCGCTGCTGCAAGCTGCCGCTGCACGCCTTCCTCGACAACGTGGGCTGGTTCGTCCGCAAGCTCTCCGGGCTGCTCATCCTGCTGGTGCTCTTCGCCATCGGCTACTTCCTGCAGCGCATCATCTGCCCCAGTCCCCGCAGGTACCCGCGCGGCCAGGCCAGGCCTGGGCAGGCGCGGCCAGGGCCGCCTGGGAGCGCCGGGCCGCCAGGAGCCGCGGGGCCGCACGACGACGACGACGACGACGACGCGCCCGCGCTCCTGCGGGACGAGGCGGCCGCCGGCTCCCAGGACTCGCTGCTGGACAGTGGCAGCGGCGGTCGGGGCCGGGGAGGCGGTGGCTTCTCTGCCCCCTCCTGCGCCTCCGAGCACGAGCTGCGCGTCGTCTCGCCCGCCTTCCTGCAGCTGCCCAGCTACGAGGAGGTCAAGTACCTGCCAACCTACGAGGAGTCCATGCGGCTGCAGCAGTTCAGCCCCGGGGAGGTGGTGCTGCCGGTGTCGGTGCTCGGCCGCCCTCGAGGCGGCGGCGTCGGGGAGTCAGACGGCGGCGAGGGCCGCTTCCCACTCATCTGAGCGCCCGGGGCCGCTCGAGGACTCTGCGGACAGGACTGGGCTGGGAGCTGCGGGGGGCATGCAAGGCGGGGGTGGCCGCGGCCGCCACTGACTGCCTCAGACCTCGCCTGCCGCCCTGGCCTCATCGCCCAGCCCCTGGCGACTGGGTTGGGATCACCCCCATCCCGCTCTCCCCTGCGATCTTAAGTTTCCCTACGTTTCATTCGGTTCAAGGAAACCTTAGGCACGCGTGGCGGGGGCGACAGCAGCAGACCAGCCCGGAGAGCAACTTGTCACGGAAGGACGGTCCCTGCCCTCAGATTGTGTTCACTCGTAAGTGCCTGCTTCCTGAGTCAGAGAGGACACGTGAGCCCCTTCGTGCGTGGGGAGCAGGGCAGTACCCTTTAGGCCTGAGAGAAGGCACACAGTTCCACTCCTTTCCCTCTCCCCAGGACAGGTCTCCGGGTTAGGCAGAGGGCGAGGAGCAGTGCGGGGACAGCCGCAACTGGAGACTGACGGCGAGGGTCTGGGAAAGCAGCACGTGGGTGGGGCCGAGTGCTCCCTGAGAACCCCGGAACGCGTCTGTGTCTTCCTGGGGAGCAGTCACGGCTGGTGGCCCCCAGTTTGGTGGGGATGCCTGTGATATCTAGTTAGTTGCTGTACTTAGTCAAGATACAGGAATTATGTGTATCCAAGACCATATTCATAATAAGGTACAGTTGGACTTTGATTTTTCAATAACTGAGAAGATATTTATATTTGTCTTTTATTTTTATATTTTTAACCATGTATTGAACGCATCAAAGGTTATTTCTGCAATTCATGACAAGATAATTGTCTTATCACCCTTTTTAGGCCTTAATGGCTCAGAAATTGCCCACACTTTGTCATTATTGTTTAATAAAATGTTGGACATTATTTCATTTACAATGGGAAAAAAAGAGGCATGGTCAAACGAAAAAACATGTGACATAAAAAAACAGGAAGGATATCTTATTTTCACTAATTGAGGAGAATATATTTTATTTTTAGTACTGTGGCATAATATATCTTTTTATAACTGTACATTATGTAGTCTAGGTCTTAATTGTATCATTTATCACATACTTATATGTAAAAATGACTGATACATAAATGCCATACCATGAAGCATGATGCCATGCACTTTCCCCTCCATGTTCCTCTTGGAATCCATTCACAACATGATACAAAATGTAAGAACTTGTTGTGACTTGTTAACTTCTGTTTAAACCCGTAATTGTGCAGTAATATACTACAGAAGGATTCAGTCAACCTACCTTAAGAATAAAGTAAGTATCATTGTATCAGTTCTACCATTCTATGAAATGTCCTTAAAGCAACGGTAATATAAAATATTAAAACACATTATGTATAATGTACATATGCATATTGTTTATGAACGGTATACGCATTGTACACCATACAGCTTATGATTATAATGAAAGGAAGAGAAGGAAAACACAAAAGTTTCCTCTGCTTGAGGAAGGATGAGTATTACGTTAAGGAAGATGATGCACATGGACCTCACACCTCTATCTACAAACATTCTTATACTTGAAAAAGTCTGGCAATCCTAAGAAATCTTAAAGTACCTGAATTGTATGAGAAGAAAATGATTTGGTTACTTTAAACTTTTAAAAGCTGGGTGAAAAAGTTTTATAGTTCTAAGAAATCTTAAAATGTCTCAATTGTAATAAAAGAGAATAGTTTGTTCTAAACTCTTAAAAGCTAATGACTCTGTCATTAAAATCCCCCGAAGTGTATTAAAACAGAGAAACATTAAAATCTTTCTCTGTGCAAATTATGTGAGATGTGTCACTATATGGTAGTGTATCAAAACATAAAATGTGTATCTTTGTCATTTAAAAGCAATTTTAAGCTGTCAATTGACAAAAACACCAGGAGTTGAGACTATATTAATTGAGAATGGTACAAGATTCCATGAAATCACATTACATTGTGTAATTGCATATATTAATGTTACTCAAACACTAAATTTTTTTGTGACTATCAATACCACCTACCATTCAAACAAACTGCAAAGTTGCCATATTCTTTTAAATGATGTATCCTTTGAGAGTACAGTGTTTTAGACACTTCTTAAAATTTACTCATGGCTGAAACATCAATATAACTATCTAAATGCCAGTAAAGAAAGTATACTCTACATGTTGTTGCTTCTAATGTCTTGAACTTAGAACAAAATCTTGTAAAGATACATTTATAATATGAATCAAATATGTTTCCCTTGTATCAACTATGGAACATTTCTTTCCCTAAAATTCAGAATGTCTATGTGACACCAATCATGCAATGTGATTCTCCTGAATTTTAAAATTACAAGAAGTTTTACATTTGTTTCTTCCCTTATATATCACACAAGCTTTTTTTCACTTCCCTCAGTTCAATAAAAATGAGCTTTACTCTACCTTTTTTTCTTGCAGTTCATTGATTTACCAGGCACGATTTGTTCAGGCATAATTTTGTGGGGGAAAAATAATCCTCAAAAACTATGTTTATTAGTGATAATGAACGTGTGTCATGGTAATATACACACATATAGAATAAACGATGTTATTAATGCACCCAGAACCTACGTGTTCACAATGCCGGATGAAATACCTAGATAGAAACATTTGTAAAGCGCCTTACACCCTATCTGGGTGTTCAGTTTTAGATTTCACCTGGAAGTTATTTATCACATAGAACTAGTAGAAAATAGAAATGTAGAAAATAGTTGTTAATGTAGAAAATAGTTATTCTCATATATATGACTATACAGTCTGTGACTGATCATTTTTGCAAGGCTGCTGCATACGTACACATCTTAACCAAACCCACCTGAGAGTGCCAGGTTCACCAGTACTAAACTTGCTCCTGGTTTTCAATTCTCAGTGTCATTCACACACTAAAACATTTCAAGCATATTTTATTCTCACTGACTTCTCATGAATAGGGAAATAATAGTCCTGGATATGTGAGAAAACATGATTGATTTTCTAAATCATGTATATGTTTATTTAATCACCAATTGCTTAAAAGCAATTTATTGGCATTCAAATAACCAAAGGGGAAATGCCTTCTTGAGATAGAATAATGGTTTTAAGGGACCATTAATTGCCACATTCTGCAAATGTGAGTGTGCATCAACCATGGAAAATGGCATTGGCAGTTATGCCAAAGGGCACGAGGTGTACTATATAAGGAAAACAAGATTCAATTGTAAAGGCCAAAGGGGAAATTCAGGAAACCGCTTCAATGGTTTACAAGGCAATATAAGTACTTTAATGTTGTCTTCTATGTATACAGTTTCTCTCAAATGGAATTAATAAAGGAAACAATTTAGAGCTGAAACTGATATGTTATAAACGTGAATGTGGTATTCAGGTTTATACACTATTCTACACTGACTTTTGTAAAAATTTCATGAATCATAATTAATTTGGATTTCCACTACAGGACTATAAACATTTCTCTTTGTTTTTATCTATAGAAAATTTCTCTGTCACACTGGGCAAGTAATCAAATGTTTGCATCTCTTGTAGCAAGGATTTTAATTTTTCTGGATCTCAAAGCCCAAAACTCTTGATTTACCTCTTTGTGCTTCCTCATTTACCTTTTTCTGGAGGGACTGTCCGCACCCTTCCTCTCTTTTCCTAAAGAAGTGTTCTCTGCTATATTTATAAGACCAAAGAATCAGACCCTTCATCTTAGTAGTGACAAGGACCTGATTTTGGCTTCCAAACCTCAAGCACATTATTTCTCCACTCACTGCTTTCTTTCTGCTTCTGGATTTTTCTCACAGGCATCTTTGTGGTTCTTTCTGTCTGCTGTTTCATCTAAGGAATGGGGAACTGTTTTCTCCCCATTATTACTGTCAGAGATTCTCTTTGTTGTGCTAAATAAAGATCATATGCCCCTTTACCTTTGTAGGGAAGACCTTATTTGAGCCTCTAGACCTTAAAGATAGCTTGATTTACCATTGATTGTTGCTATCTCTTACATTCTTAGGGGTTTTCTGCATGAACTTCTCAACTTCCTCTGCATGTGATATCTGTTTTACTGGGATGCTAGAAGATACCTCTAACTTTACACTTCTTTTATTCCTCAGAGAATCCCCACTGTGTTAAGATTTTATCTGAGAAATTGCCAGTAGTTTTATCTTCTGCTTCTTTGTTGGCTATATTTGTTTCATCAGACAAAGAATTAGAATCTTCCAGATTTATTTCTGCTTTATACAGGGTCTGGCAGAAGTAACACCCTTTTCTAGGAGCTGGTGATCGCTATCAAATCTTTTCTTACAAAATCATAAGCATGTAATTCTGTAACACAACAGTATTTTAACTAGTTTAAAAAGGGCGTTACTTCTGCTGGACCTTGTATTATATTGGTTTGTGTGAATTTTCTCTTCTGTATTGACCAAATATTTTACCAAATGAAAGTTAATTTTGATTCTTTTCCTGGGTCTTAAAAGTATCTTCTCTTCATTTATAGATTTGTTTTCTTGCAAAATCTTCACTGGTTTGTCACCTCTCTCCATGTGCATAACCCCTGTTGAACCAGCCCTGCGATCAGATTCCCGCAGACTTATACCAGTTTCATTTCTTCCCCGGATGTGACAGCCTCTGTCACAGCTTCATCTTCTGAGTTTTTCTCTTGGAAGCTCTTGACAGTATTCATCTTTCTTCATCTAAACCTTTTCTGTTGATGCAAGCAACTGAGACTCAAGTTCCGTATCTGTGTCTGGGATGTAGGGACATTCCCTGACTCAGCTTTTCTTGAAACTTAAGCTGATTTCTTTACTTTCATCACTACTTGCATGTTACCTGTTTGACTAGGCAAATGTTTAAATTCTTGAAAATCTTTCTTGTTTCGTAGGGTAGATCTTGTTCTTTCCTGAAATTTATAGTACTGTATTTGAGTTCTGGAGATTCACTTTGACACATTAAATATCATTATTGCTAACATGTTCTGACTTAAAATTTGGTAATAACTGACAGAAACGTTTCATGCATAAGAGAGAAATGGTCAACAGAAACAACTCAGTGGTTTTTTTCCATTTCATTCAGCCCATTCCTTATGTGCCGAGTGTGCTCCTTTCCTAGCATGACTTCATTAACTTTAAAAATTGAAAAACATTTCTTTAAAATACCTGGTAAATCTTGCCCAATATTTTATAAAATGAAATAGAATGGTTTTTGTATGCTCAGCATAAAAACTAGAATTGTGGAGTTAAATACCCAATGCCCACCAATATTGAAGGATAAAAATAGCTTCCTAAATTAAGGTTCTGTTTCTATTCTTGTGGTAGAATATGATTGTTTCTTAAGACAATAACATACTGGTTTAGAGTTGGGCTGCCTGGTCAATCTCTGGACTCTAGATTTTACTAGTTATGTGACCAGAAGCCAGTTGCTTAAGTTCTCTAAGCTTATTTTCTTACCTGGAAAGTGGGAGAGTCCCTATCTCAGATGGTTGTAATGAATATTAAGTAATGTATACAAATCACTTAGCACTGTGCCTGGGACATAAAAATGTATTTCAAGGGACAGGGTACACAAGTTGGTTGATACTGGATTCTTGGTATGAAAGTCAAATAAACTTGTGGGAATTCAAAAACATTTCCAGTTAATCATGGGCATTAATGATTTGAATTAAGAATAAAAACACTTTTAGGAAAAACAAATTAACTTAAAGAAAAACTGTCGGCTGGTCTTAATGACTGGTTTTAGCTGAGGCAGTTCCCTGTAGCTGGAAGCCTGGGTAGAAAAAGAGAACTTGGGTTTGGGCAGGCAAGGAAGGACTAGCATGGCAGACTAAATAAAATGGAAAGGGGTGAGAACATGGCTTCTTGATGTTGAGGAGCAAGTACAGTGGGAGGAAGGGAAGAAGAGCTAGAAAGATAGGCCATTGGAGTGGGAGATGGGAATATTGGATCTTGAGACTTCATAGAGAGACACACTGTGGGACAGGACGAAGGTGAAGCAGTGGTCTTAGACATGGGTTCTGGATATGAACATCAGGGTTATAGGAGCAGAGGAGGGTGCAGGTTGCTGAGGAAGAAGAGGAGGGCAAATGAAGCAATGAAGGCAAATGCATAGCCAATCGACATTGAAACCCACTTCAATTATGGTGCAACTGAGTCTGATATAAAGACGTTTATACAAACATTTCTGATTTTTAACCTGAAGAAGGGACAACCAAGGGAAAATAACTGTTATTGGATACTTAAAAGGCCAACTTATAGAACTGCAATTAATTCTATTTTATAGGACTCCAGAAGATAAAACCTGAAGGTAAAAAAAACCCTACAAATACATTAATTGATTATCCCATCCATCCATCCATCCATCCATCTACTCATCCATGCACCTATTCATCCATCCACTCAGTCATTCTTTAACTTACACCGAAACAGATTTAAGACTGTTTACAAAAAGGACACACAAAACAAGGCCCTCAAGAAGTAAATTATAAAAAAACAAAAACAAAAGGGAAAAGCAAAGTGGGAAAAATAAGGCCATACCTTAGTTCTGACCTTTACAGCAGAAAATACAAAAACAAACAAACAAACAAAAAGCAGATCAATTAAAAGATTTCAGTGTTTGTAAATAAAAACCAGAGCAGCTGCTTGAGAGAAGCACAAATCTTCTGGTACTGAGATCTAGGAGAAGCTTCTCCTGTGAGTTCTCATAAAGAAGACACTATAATATCAAGAATAACATATTCAATCATCTTTACACTAAATATAACCCATAGGGCTTCTAAAGATGAGATCCTCAGTATAGACCAATAGTATAACATTGTAGCTCACTACAATTTTTCAAAAATGTAATGCAGAAACTCTTAACTCCTGATTCTTTGGTCCAATCCCAAAACAGGTTATCTAGAGGAATAGATGACTACATATAACTTTAAAATTATTCTCAAAAAATGTCATTTCTCTCAAGCCTTTTAAAAGCCATTTTGTTGATTTTATAAATTACAGAATATTTAAACACACACAATGACCCTAAAGATTTGTACCAAAAACAGTGAAATGAATTCACTCAAGTCGCAGGACACAAAATCAATATACAAAAATCAGTAGTATTTCTATATACTAATAACAAACTATCAGAGGAATCAAGAAAACAATTCCATTTACAACTGCATCAAAAAATACATAGAAATAAATTTAACCAAAGAAGTGGAAGACCTGAACAGTTCCCATCACAAGAAAAATAAAATCTTGTAACTGTGGTGAAAGATATTAACTAGACTTATTATAGTGATCATTTCATGATATATACATATATCAAATCATTATGTTGTACACCTAAAATTAATACATGTCATATGTCAATTATATCTCAAAAAAAATTTAAAAAAAGAAAGAAAAGAAAGCCATGGGCAGAACAGATTCTGGTATCACAATGCTGAAGCTCCTGACCCCAGGTCCACTGCTTATTGGAGCGGTGATTCTAGCTAAACTGCCTGACCTCTCTGTGCCTCAATTGCTTCTTCTGAAATGTAAGCTACAAGTAGTACGTCAGAGGGCAAAGCAGAGCCTGGCACCCAGTAAAGACTATTTATGAGGTGGTTGGCATCATCACTGCAAATGGATTTGAGAGTGATGAATCCTAACCACTAGACCACCAAGGACACTGGATTTGAAAGAGAGGAAGGGTCAAAGGTGACTAGAGGCCATGAAAATGTTCTGCATTAAGCTCTAAGGAGTCCCTGAATTCCAGAATGTGTCAGAAGCAGAACTTCAGTAGTTACAAAAGCCTTAAAATGCACATAGCCTTGATCAGCAGTTAGATTCTCCACTGAATGTATCCCACGGAAATAATCTAGATCCAATGCAAAGATCTGATTACAGAAAACCTGCCGAAGCACTTCTGTAATGGTGAGGTCTGAAAACTGTCTAAATTATCCAATTGTAGGATGTTGATTAAATAAATTCTGCTCCATCCATATGAAGAGACATTCTGCAGCCTTTAAAATATAAAACATCTATTAACATGGAAATATGTTTATGATGCTATTAAGTGAAAAGAACCAGTGATAAAGCCATATTACAATATAAACACACACGTGAGAAAATTCAGTTTTGAAATTCATCTTCTATGCCACTATACTGAGACACTCCAACAAACGTATAGAAGCTTCTAGTCCTTTTTGCTCAAATTACAGTTACTCAGGCAATAACAAATACATCTTCCTTTTACAAAAGAGAAAACATTACCACAGAGGTGCCCTCTAACACCCAACCCTCAATCTCCCAACTTGAGTTAACCACTGTGTAGTATCCTTCTAGAATAGTTTCTGTATATTATTGCTGCATATAGAGGTATTCACAATAACTATATAAAGTTGTGTCCTTAAGGCTTTTGTTTCTATGCAATTTTATCACGTGTGTAGCTTCATGTAACCACCACCACAATCAAGATACAAAACTGTCCCATCTGCACAGAGCTTCCTCATGCCACCTATACAGCCTTTAAACTACATCTACCCTCTTCCTCTCACTAATCCTTAACCTCTGGCAAGCACTTATCTGTTCTCCACCTCTATATTTTGTTATTTCAAGAATTTAATCCTCTAGCACATTATAAATATTAATGTCTATGAGGTTACATTCTAGCATTTATTGCTAGACATGTGGAGTGTCTTGCTTGCAAACTCTATTATTTTCTTGTAGAGGTAAAGATTATTTGTCACTAGCTAAATGAGCTCTCTGGTATAGTCTTAGTTAACTTGAGAACAAAAAAATATACTTTAGGTAAATGTTTTATTGCCTCTGGAGTGAGTCATTTTAAACTATTTTGGTGGTAATACTCCCAAATGGAGGAGATAAGCTTATAGCCACTTTATATTTGTCCTACTTCTATAGAAAAAGCGTTTTTTTCAATTAAAAAATTAAATATGAATGTTTCTTTATAGTAGAAGAGTATTAGAAGGTAGTTTTCAATAATCTAGAATATCTGGAAATGTCTGAGAAGTTGAATTGCTCTAAATTGTTTTGGAATGGTTGTTTTGACATGGTCTATTTTAGAAATCACTACATTTAAATAAGTATGCACAATGTATGGTGAACACATGACCCATTGGGTTGCAAATGGCCAGGCAGCTCAAGCCAAGTTGCAGGGACAGAGTAGCTTTAGAGTAAAGTGAAGAATGAAAAATGACTTTGTTAGAGGTGATATAAGGTTATGAAAATCTCTTGTTTTCTGACCCAAAGGTCATTCACCACTAAGCAAGAGATACAAAAGATACACAGGCTGCGGCAAGAAGATAATGATGAGTCTTTCCAAAAGAGTTACTTCATCACCTTCTCTCTGGTTTCTGTAGATGTGTTTAAATAAATCCTGACAAGTTATTTTGCCAGTCCTATCTGCAGAACAAATAAAAATTCATATATGTTTATTACTGCATATTACCTTTTTATATTGTGTACATTGTAAATCCCGATTTTTTCAGTATAAGAATTAACAAGGAAAATGTGTTTGAATTATTTATCTAAACAGGATTTATATAGCATATTTCATTTGCAGAAAGGTATATATGTTTTGTATGTACAAAGTGACAGATATTTGAAGATATTCATCAGTTAATACTCATGGTAATTGTTTACTGCTGCAATCTATTTTCTAAAATATGTTTGCTTTAAAACTTATTTATTTCTTATAACTTATGTTCCATTTTACATACCACATCCTTCCTCTGTGATGAAATATTTTGGGGGGGATGATCATGCCCTAAAAATATTATTAATCTGTAACAGGGCCAGGTCCCAGGCATTCTATGTAAACAGTTTTCTCTATTTGATATGTTTATGAAATACACACAAAAAAGTATACCTACATACAAAAGCACTGAATTATGTCAAGTCCCCCCCCCAATATCAATATATAAAATTATCAATGTTAAACCAGCTGAGAATCTTCTATAATAGATATTTTAAAATTGGGTTGCAAATGTAAGACAAAAAAAAATCCTATAAATGCACATTCAGTATGATTGGGAAAGAGATTGTGATGTAATAAAGAATATGCCTGGTCTTTGTCCCCAGTTCCCAGCACAGAGCTTTTAAACCTCTTGGAATTTCCCAAGTGCTACGAGTATGTGTGTGTGTGTGTGAGAGAGAGAGAGAGAGAAAATGCGTGTGTGTGTGTGTGACAGAGAGAGAAAAAAATGCGTGTGTGTATGTGTGTGTGTGTGAGAGAGAAAAAATGCGTGTGTGTGTGTGTGTGTGTGTGTTGAGGGAGCTAGATAGCTTCAGGATGCAGCCTGGTCAGAAGGCTAAACTTTTCAGTACCTGACCTTGGGGGACGGAAGAGAGGGTCTGGAGATGGAGTTCAATCACATGGCCAATGACTTAATCAATGATGCCTATGTAATGAAACCCTGATAAAAACTCGGGACAGCAAGGCCTGAGGGAGCGTCCTGGTTGGTGAACACAGTGGTGTGCTGGGAGGATGACGTGCCTGGATTCCTTGAGGAGAGGGCATGGAAGTTCTGTGTCTCCCCACATCCCCACTGCTGACCTCTCCTTTCTCCCAGACCTTGTTCTATGCGACTCCTGCATTTGGTTGTTTCTGAGTTGTAGCTTTTATAATAAAACTTTAAATATAAGTAAAGTGTTTCAGTGAGTTAGGTGAGTCATTCTAGCGAATTATCAAACCTAAAGGGAGGGATCTGTGGGAATCCCCAAATTTGCATCTAGGTCAGACTGACGTGTGAGTATCCTGGGTTCTCTACTTGTGGCTGGGAACTGAAATAGGGGCAGTCAGTCTCCTTGGGGATCATATCCTTTACCTTGTGGGTCCTGACACTGATTCCAGCTAGTAACAGAATTAAATTGAATTGTAGGACACCGAGCTGGTATCAGAGAACTGCTATGAGAATACACACATATTTTTTCCACTTTTAAAATTCTAGTAAAATAAACATAATATAAAATTTAACATTTTAGGATGTAATGTACAGCGTAGAGAATAGAGTCAGTACCATCATAATAACTATGTAGGGTGACAGATATTCACTAGATCTAAATGATGATCACTTTGTAAGGTATATAAATGTTGAATCACTGTGGTGTACACCTGATACTCACATAATATTGTATGTTGACTATAATTTAAAATAAATTTAACAAACTTTTTTATTTAAATATAATGTAGAAAATATATGTAAACTTGTAAGCTCAACTTATAAGCAAACTGCTCAATCATACTTCACAAACTGAACACACCCGTGCCTAGCACCTGGATGAAGAACAGAATATTCCAACATGCCAGAAAAGAAAGAGAAGTGTGTTGAAAAGACAGAAACATTTTCATAAAAGAAACCTAGATATTTTAATTAAAAAGGGGGTGAGAGAAGCTATCACTTTCCCATGCATTTGCATATTCCCACTCTATCATACCATTTCTAACAATGGCTACATGGACTTTTGAAGAAGTACTAATATTAATGTTAAAAAGCTTTTGTGGCAGTAATTTTTGGGACATACTGAATTAAGACTAGTCACACAGCTTTGTCACTGAAGGAGATTTTTCATACACTCAGACATCAGGGTCTAGTGCCTGTCCATGCTCAAGTCAGGAGGGAAATGAAGAAAATATTTCCTGCTCATTCTAGATATATGTGTATTTCTAAAATTATGGTAAAATATATAAGGGCTGTCAGAAAAAAACCCAGCCATAAATGCCTCTATTTTTCACATGACATGGCTGGACTTTCTGGACAGCCCTCCTATGTAATGAAATTTACAATTTCAGCTATTTTTAGGTGTGTAATTCAGTGGCATTAAGTACATTTACCAAGTTGTTCAAATCACCACTATCCATTTCCAGAACTTGTTCATCACAAACAGGCATTCTGCACTCACTAAACAATAACTCCCCTATATTCCCTTCTCCTGGTCCCCGGCAACCACTATTGTCATTTCCGCCTCAGTGAACTTGCCTATTACAGATACCTTATATAAGTGGGGTCATATAATATTTGACCTTTTGTGTCTGGCTTATTTCACTTAGCATAATATTTTCAAGATTCATCCATGTTGCAGCAAGTGCCAGAATTCCATTCCTTTTTTAAGGCTGAATGATAGTCCACTGTATGTATATACCACATCTTGTTTATCCATTCATCTGTTATCCACTCATCTTTTTTTGTCCACCTTTTCACTGTTACAAATAATGCTGTTATTAAATTGGTGTGTACCTGTAGGTATTGTTATACATTTTCATAAATCCATCCTCATGTATTTTTGACTTATAAATAAACTTTTAGAGTACTTTATGGTTTAGTGATCCAATATAAATGAATGATAACATACATTTTAAAGAGTCCAATGTTTTATTATCAGCATTAATATTTGCTCATGCTGAAGATTCAGGGATAAAATAATGGACAAAAACTGGAACACTACATAGGTGTATTATAAACATACAGGAATATTTTATAAGTTATTGGACTAAAAATATAACAGATGAAATTACATCAGTTATTTTGTGCTTAGTCTTTCTGAGTATACTTTTAGTATTAAGCACACAGCAAGGGCGTGGATGGCCTTTTTCTTTAGCAAGGAGCACGTGCTTTCCCTTGGTGAATCAGAATTAGTTTCAAAAGGTGAAACTTCATAAATGTGTAAGCACGGCATTTAGGGCTTTAGATCTATATTCCTGCTAGACTGGCTGCTTGATGATCGCTCTCGTTCTTTAGTAATTTCCATCTCAATTTTGGCTTCGATTTTCTCCCAATCTATTTCAAGCTGCAGCAGAAGAAAAGAAGAAACATGCTTATGTGACTTCCAAAACAGAGAAAAAGAGGGCAAGAAAAAAAGGTTAAGAAAAATTAATGCTTCAAAAAGCAAAATACTTTAAGACCAAATGGAGGAACAATTAGTACAATAAAAACCAAAGACTCTAATTGTGGTTCAAAAGACCCATATCTCATCATAGTTGTGAAAAAGTTACATTTAAACCGCGCCAGGGAGGATTCTGTACAGGTGCCTCAGGGACACAGGAGGGAAGGTGGACGGCTCCTCTCCAAACAAGCGGGAAAATGGACAGGGCCTAGACACCAGGCTGCACTGCAAACGGTCAGCTCTCCCCCACTTCATGCTGGGGTTTCCCGAGAAGCCCAGCCACGAGGAACGACGGGCAGCGTTTGCTTCCTTCCCGAGAGCACTCTACAAAAATGGATCCTTTGCAACAACTCTTACAGTAATGTAAAGACAAGGTGGTGGCGAAGACCATGATGAAAAGATACCAGAGGAAGCAGTGGGAAAGCAAGGCTGGGAGACACATAAAAGGAAGAACTGAAAAGCGACAACGTTTTTATCTGTTTCCTTCCCTTTCATCCTGCCCTTTCCCCACCCCCAAGTTCATTACACTGGGTGTCAGGAATGGACTCTGTCTGCCCTGAGTTCTATCAGCAGTTTCTTTAGGAAAAAATATGTTCTATTTTAAAAAGTCTGGAGATCACTAATTTAGGAATGTGTGTCCTCTCAGACAAAACACTGAAAAAACTGGGTCCCAGATTAAACGAACTCTGATTGGCTGTGAAATAAACCCAAACTCCTGAGACCCAGTCAGAGAGAAGAGGTTTCCTCGTCCATGTGGGGAATGGAGTGGAATAAGTACTACAGTATTAAAACTGACTGAAGGACTACTTGCTGCTTGAACAGATTTACCTTAAGTAATGAAGAGATTAACTTCACCTGAACAGAAATTCATGCCCTTTTTGTTTTGTGCTGGAAGTGGATGGAGTGCAATGTTTGGTTCTTTTTTTTATTCCAATATCCTTTACCCAAATCTCTGTGAATTAATTTGTGGACATTTTTGGTCACTTTTTAGAAAGATAATTCCCTATGCTTTTTCTGTGATGTACCAAATAGATGATTAAAAGAACCCTTCTTACTGAGAGAAGATGAATGCCTGTGCTAAGATGCAAATGACACAGCTCAGGGAAAGGCAAAGCAAACATCAGATTATGTGAAAGCCTCATTTTTCAACCAGGCCAAGACTCGATATTTTTTAAATGGCAAAACACTCGTTTCTATGTCTAACAAAACATTTTCAAAGAGAAAGGCAAAACTTGATGAATGCTTTGGCCTTCTTCCAGTCTTAAATTGACATCCACATATTTCTCAAATCGATCACAATAAAACCATATAGTGATGGTACACTGCACAACTGTTGCTCTGTTGCACCAAGCCCATCAGGTAAATTGACGACATATTAGTTACTTGTTATAGTACAAATGAGGGTGTCAGTTGATAGCTATCCTACTGAAAATAAATGTTTCACTTACACTTTGGCATTTATCCAGTTTTAGAACAGAGTATTTTTAATAGTGAGTTTTACATTAGGGTGTACTCATGACAGCTTTCAAGTGACTTCTATACTGAAACACATCCTTCTCTATAACAGGGAGTGCCAACACTATTCGACATTTCTTATTCTAGTTCCTAGTCAATTCTTCATTACAAAGAAGTAATTTCAAAATCATACTGAATGGCTCTCAATCCTCTAATCCATCTCTCTTACTCTCAGCTGAAAATCAGCTTTGTACTTTTAGGCATAGTGGTCATTACGCATGAATTCCCCTAATTTCCTTCCTTGCATTCACAAACTTACCTCTATCTGTATCCACCCTACCTACTTGCCTTCTGTCTCCAGCCAACCTATTCACATAAGTCCCTGATCTCATCTTCTTGGATTCTTCTAGGACAAGCTTGTCCAATCCACGGCCCATAGGCCACATGTCCCCCAGGATGGCTTTAAATGTGACCCAACACAAATTTATAAACTTTCTTAAAACATTATGAAAATTATGCATGGACCTTTTTTTTTTTTAGCTCATCATCTATTGTTAGTGTTAGTGTATTTTATGTGTGGCCCAGGACAATAATTCTTCCAGTGTGGCCCAGGGAAGCCAAAAGTTTGGTCACTCCTGCTTAGGGACATCTGCCTTCAGTTATTACTTACATACTCAATTTCTTTTTCTTCACTGGCAGCCCCTTGTCATCTTTCCCTTCCTATTCTGTCTCCCTGCAAGCCACCACCCTGCTGCTTCTCAATGGCTCCCATTCCACACCACTGTAGTACGACTGTGTCCTCAGTACACTTCAGAAACTTTTTGCTAAGTGTTTTAATTTCTCTTCCTATAGGCCTTCTCTGTACGACTCAATTACACCTTCAACAGATATTTAGTGCTAACTATATGCCAAGGATTATTCTAGGTGTAAGGACTTAACAGTGAACAAATAGGTAAAAATCAGAGAGTCCAGACAGGTGTGAATATGGTCTCCCACCCAAGTGGACAGAGAAGACTAGGGACAAATCAGTCCTCTTGCCATTATGCTGCCACTGAGCCTGGCCCTACAGGCCCAACACCTGGCATCTAGAGCAACCAGTGTAGTCCAGCGGCTCTTTGGAGCAGGGTGATTAGTCACTCAAAGTTAAGCTTTGAAATGTTTAGGTTTATAAGATGGAGGCTCTGGGAGCTCCCTGGTGGTGTAGTGGCTTAGGGCTTCGGCGCTGGCACTGTCAGTGCTGAGGCCTGGGTTTGATTCCCAGTCAGGGAACTACCCACATACAAAACAAAACAAAACAAAACAAAACAAAACCCCCCCCCCACACACACACACAGAAAAGATGGCGGCTCAGAGCCTCAGTTCTTCAGGCTTATTTGACACCTAAACCTTGCCAGAAGCACTGAGTCAGGATAGCTTGTGGTCTTTGCCAACTCTTGGACCCAAAACTATTGTCTTTTTTCTCTCCAGGGTCAGGCAGCTTTTCTTTATACCTCCAAAACACAAAGAATCTGATTACACCCTTTTCCCTAAATTGTGGGGCTACATACTCATATCATCCTTTTAAGTGAGTAATAATAGTCATGATAGTACTACTACCAATAATAGTAGTGGCTCGTCATTACTCAAAAGTGATTTATTAAAAGAAAAGATAAAAATCACTGTCTTCATTGAGAGACAAACAAGGCAAGACAAATAATAGTGGAAGAGACAAAGATAGACAGACAGACAGACAGACAGATAAGATAGATAGAGATGGACAGAATGTCCGAAGTGGCAAGGGTTTTGGAAATGGGGAAGGAAGACAGTGGTAGTGAGTGATGGGATGGAGTTGGGGGCGGGGAAGGGTGCTGTATTCCAAACAGAGGGATCAGAGAAGGCCTCCCTGAGCAGCTGCCTTGAAGACCTGAAGGGGAGGAGTGAATGGATCCGTGTGCACATCTGACAGAGGGAAGAAGGGGCCCTGATGTAGGAGCATTCCCTGATCCTGCTGGCAGCTGTTCTGTGAAGAATCTCTCATGTCAGACTATATAATACCCCTCCCTTCTGGTTTCTGCTCCCCTTTCTAAATGTCCTCAATCTTTTTTTTTCTCCTATATCCTTCCCCTAGACAAGTGGTTCCCAACCCTTTTCCACTTGTGTACCCCTTTTAAACTCATTTCTATAATTGTACCCCTTGTTTTAAAACAGCTCTTTTTAAATACTGACCCTTTTGTTCAGTGCCCATCTTAATGTAAAATAGTGGAAATGAGGTAATAAGTTAGGAAAGAAAAATTACTATACTAAAAGTACAAACTATAGATTGAATTTTACAATATTCATAACACAGTTGATGATGATGATCAAGGATTTAAACATTAAACTAAAAAACTACTTGAAAAGACTCAGGATTAAAGTCAATGAACTTAATTTTACTCAGTCAATAACTAAACTGATCAAACGGTCTGGCTACGAATGCATTTATACGTCTGGGGAAGTTCTAGAAATGTCACAATTGGATTATTCTGAAACTGTGCATAATAATTGGTGGAAGAGGGGCTTGGGGGAAGGGTTCATAGCCATGCCGTCACCAATCATCATTCACTAATGTGATCTAATTTTTAAGTGTGTCCATTAATGGTGATTCAAACTTAACATTTATTGTTCCATAACTAATGTTTTTGCATTTTTTCACTTACTTGTCATTTTTACCACTATTATTTTTCATGTACCCCTGAAAAGCTCAGCATGTACCCCTGGGGGTACACATAGCACTGCTTGGGAACCGATGCCCTAGACAACTTATTAACTATTAGTATTCACCAGGGTTCCAATTACAGCTTTTTCATATGTTCCCCATAAGATCTCACCAACTCATATATCTTCAACTAGGCCTAGATGCTCATAACCCTAAATTTATCTATCCCTGATTTCTCCTTTGTCAATATCCTCAATGTTCACATTTCCAACTTCCCACTAGGTATCTAATTCAAAAGGTCCAAAACATGTATATTCTCATGTCCCTTATCTAATTAATGACATCCCCATCTCCCAGTCACCACACTAGAATGCTGAAGCCACTCTCAAATGCCTTGCCTTATCTTGCTTCTCCTCTGACCCCAAACACATGCTCCCTTGATTTTACTGCTGAGATTTTTGCTTCATTAATCTTATCCTTTCTTCTCCTGATGGGACTATTACAGTAACCTCCTGACTGGTTTCCTAGTCACCTTATCTTGTATCCATCTTCCACATCAGGAATTACCTTTCAATGCTCTTGATTACATACCTCCAAGTCTTCTCATTACCTTCACTATGAAGTCTATTAGCATAGTATTAAGTCCCTTCCATGTCTAATACAAATCAATATTCCAACCACCCAGAACCCAGAATCCAAAGTAGTTACACTGTACTTCTTCCCCATTATTTCAAGACCCTATGCATTTGCTCTTATTATCATATCCTTTAACTGACAAGATCCTACTCAAGATAATTTTGTGGAAAATTTTGAGTCCACTTATATTTAGGAATTGGGATTTTAAAAGGGAAAGGTGATCATGGTATTTCCTTTTAATAGCTTCACATTAACCTTGGGGAAAAGTCCAATGTATCCTTAATGTGCCCTATGAAACCAAGCCAGCCTCCCCTTTGCTGTTTACTCTTTCCCTCCTCAAAGCCTTCTCTGCCCAGAACATGCCCATTCCCATGCAGCACCCTCATCCTTAGTCAGCTTCTATTAGTTGCCTGTAGAGCTCAGCTCAAATATCATGTACTTGGCTTAGAAAAGTCTTTGCTGATCCCTCCACACTGGGTCTGGCTCCCCATTCACAAAGTCAAGCAGCATCATGTACATCACCTTGAAGGCAAGCATCACAATTGAAATTTGTAATGAACTATCACCTCTATTTGAATATAAGCTTCATGAGGCCAGGGTCAGTGTCAGCCATGTTTACTATTATATTCCAAGCACCAAGGAGAGTACATTGTCTGCAGGAGGCACACAATAAATATTGAATAAATAAATGGTAACTAATTACCAAGCAAATGAGATATCACTAAACAATCTCTATTTTCTCTCCTGGGTTTTGTATCGCAGGGGCTTGTAAGACTATAAGTCCTTGAAAGCTGCAAGACCTAAAGTGGTTTATCTGAAATCTAGAGTATGGACTCTTCTGGATCTTCTTCAAAATTCTATACCTTATGAAATGCTGCTCATGAGGTGTTGGTTGGTTGGTTTGTCTTTCACCCTTTCTTCCTTTTTCCTAGCATAATGTTTTAAACATTTCCAGGTTCTTCAAGAGAGTATGTATTCAGTAGATTAAATATATTCCTCAAGTAGATTTTATTTGCTAGACTTACAAATTGTTTTACAAATACTACTGAACACGTTTGTAAACCAGGTACAATGACTATAATAGGGTTCTTGGAAGACAGTACTCCTTGTAAGAAACCCAGGTTGCCATATTTTAAACTAGAAATCCCCAAATAGTATTTCTGGGCTCATAAATATGAACGTCTATCAAACTTTTCACATGTAAACTTTCACTTTATGTATTGTGAACCAACTAGAATCCAAAATACCTAGGATAAATTTTTCAATTTTTTAAAAAATGATCTTTTTCTATTCAACAGTTCTGCAATAAGAAGTTCATGTAATCATAATTTTAGCTAAGACAGATAAATAGTGGGGAACTTTTAAGTCAAAGATAATTTTTTTCTTAAAATACTGCTTTGTGATTTCTAGTTAACTTCCAAATTACATTTATGAAGAAGAAAAGTAGGAATGTAGAACATAGTGCCACAGGGAGTCAAAGTAACTTATACAGTTTCAAAATTAAAAGACAACAAACTACGTAAAAAAGCCATGTGCTGATTATCCTACTTTGAATATTTCTGCTACTCTTGTGGTTGAAGTATTACATTTTGGTAACAGTTGAATACATATATACTTGTATAATGAGAAAAAAATTAAAATGTTAAGTTTTTGCTATCTAAAATATAATTTTCTTGAAGGTGAAAACTGTATTTTCTATGTTCTCAAAAGCACCAAATGTGAAAATATTGAAAATAAAATACTGATGAAAATATGTTGAAGAAGAAACAGAGTATTAACCTGCTTAAAAATTATACAATAAAGTAAACTTAAGGTGGGTGCTCAGTTTAACATACTGTCATATTTTCAAAACTGTGACAAAAATATCAAGGGGTCTGTTGAATGTCTGGTTTGCTTAGCACTGTAGTGGTGGTGGCTGCTGTCACATTCTATGCTAAAGTGCAGCCCTCAGAAGTCCCAGAGCCTGAGTTTATCTTAATGGAAGAAATCCTCACAGCCTAAACTAACAGAGGATTCATTTCAGTAATAGACAAGTTCTGAATGAAACAAAAATTTGTGGAGATTCTATAAAATACATTTCTTTCCACCAAGAAACACAACTTGTGTCTCTCCTGAATCTAGATAATGAAGTTGCAATAGAGAACTCTAAGAATGTCTGTCCCCAAAGTCTTCACTACCGTGAAAACCGTTCTGAAGCCCAAAAGGGTAGATCATGACATTCAGTATTCTAAATGTGGTAAGTGGATAGTGTTGGCTTTAGTAGGAACTATAAGGGCCTTCTCCCTACCTATATTAAGGAAATGTTTCTTTTTCACAACATTCCCCTAATAAACTCTGCCCCATTAGATGAATCAGAACATTCCATTTTCCTCTATCCCCAAGGAGGAACCCTCCCACATATAAGCTCCACAAAGACAGAAGCCATATCTAATTCAACACGTAGTATAGTACCTGGCCCAGAGTGAGCACTTATAAACATTTTTTAAATAAATAAATGAATAAAAGGTTAAGGTAATCAACTAGTTCACAGAGTTGGGAGCAAGGTTGCCCTGCCCTGGGATTAAAAGTCTCTTGTCTGTATGGCTAGCAGTAAATTCTATTCCTGCAGTCCGATCCTAGACTCATGTGTTCAAGTGGCCAAAATCAGTTCTGCTCTAGGTCCTGGGCAAACTCTCTTGTCCTGGCTCTCCTTTTGGGCTAACGTGTACTGGGATGACTCTCTTCTAATTGGATATAAAATCTGAGATTCCGGTAGGAATCTGAGAGGCAAAGATTTAGCTTTCTTCAGTCCTAGGTGGTCAAGTCTACTTAGGCTAGGCATCTCTGGAAGTGCAACCTAGCTCCCTAGAATTCTATAAAGTGACAAAGTACCCATTTTCTGGCAGTGCCCTCTGCGCTTATATACTTCCCTGGAGCAAAAGGGGCAGCTGGTAGAAGATACAATTCAAGAGCTAGAAGAGTTTATCTCAGCCATTTACATTGTTTATCTAAAATATTAATTAACACCCAACCTTAACACAAATTGGATATTATGAAAACAGACTTGAGTTAATCAAAACACGGCTGTATGATTTTTAAAAATCAGTAATATAATTATATAGTCAAAATAAGACTTCAACATTATAAGGCAAAAAGTCATCTTTTTAGATTAAGGTTTATATTATTCAAATTTGGTCTCATTAAGAGGAATATTATATATAATTATAAAACATATACATTATTATAAAATACAGCATAGTACTTACACCTTCTGCATACTGCAAGTATCGTTTATTAGTTTCCTGTTTACCAAATGTCTCCAAAAACTTTTGACGGTAAGCAAGTACTGTATCAACATGTGTTTTGTATTTCACAGCTAATTCAAGTGCCCTGTAATAAAAATAAAACAGATTATAAGCATTGCTTGTATTGACCTCCATGGGCAGTAGAGTTTTAGGATGAGAGAAAGGGACAAATGGCCTATGTTGTTCCCACGACTAATCCCTCAATATGGAATGATAGTTATCCCCTACCTCATCCATCTTGCAAATTCCTATTTCTACTTCAAGGTCCAGATCAAACATGATCTCTTCTCCCCTTATAGAAATAAATGACCATTATCTTATCTCTGTTCCATAACATTTTATACATACTGTTATTACAGCACTGCTTACCATGTATTATAATTACTATCTTTAAGTCTTTTTCCTTTGCTGACCTATACATTCATTGAAGGGAAATTTGGCTTTCTTTGCTTTTTGGTGAGTATTACAGAGTGTGTGTATGTATGGTAAATGTTCACTGAGATCATAATAAAATGCAAGTAAACTTCCCCCGCCAATGGCAGTGGTTCAACTATCTGGACCATTTCTGTAAGTCTATAATGAATTTACTCTGTTCAATATTCAATTAAATACTGATATCCTTATGCTATTAATATAGTAAATTCACAATATTATAATAAAATTTGAGGATAATAAGTCTGACAAATATGCCTTTGTCATTTGATTCTTAGAAAAAGTTAACAGCCATTTAAATTTGGTAATCTAATTAATATCTATCTATATAACTAAGTTATTTTTAAGGTAATATTTAAATAACACACGAGAACTGAATGAATTGCTAAAATCAGTGACACAACACCAAAGAAATAAAATCTACATATTGATAATTTGGTGGGAAATTAAAAGATTAATACTTAGTTCCAGGCCGATTTTTGCATGTAGGATTTAGACAGCATCTCAGCCCATGATCCTGTGCATAATTCATATTAGTTGAGTCAGGAACAATTCAATGGAGTATAGCTTTCCTACACTGTTCTTTGCCATCTTGTTTTAAAGTATGGAGAACAGCCATCATAACTGTCAAAGTACAATATTCCTCAAGTTTCCATGCTTTCTATTATGACATATGACTTCTGAGTAGGCCAGTCACGATGTATCAGAGTCAACTATTATAAATCTGCTGTTTTAGACAAGACTGACTACTAACTCGATTTTTTTTGCAACGTGTGACTCTTTAGTAGGAAAATTTGTTTCAGTCTTAGCATGCTTTGGTTTGATTTAACCTAAATAATCATTTTAAGAGTTATTTTAGATATGCTGTGTGTATTGACAATTGATAGACAATTGAGAAATTAAAGACTTAATGTGAAAAATTATAAATGTAAATCAAGTCGAATACAAATGATAATGCCAAAATTCAGCACAATTTCTTGTAAGAAATATATTGGAATAAACTATATTGCTAAATCCAAGGGTATTTGCTACTCACAAAGTTCCTTCATTCCTCTTGTGAACTTACATCTTTCAAAGAAAAAGAAGATATACAGAAAAGAATGTAGAGGTCTTAGAATATAGAAGAACAAAAGTGGAAGGTTAAAGAAGGCAAAAAACAATCGATAAAGGATCAAAAGATGAGAAACAAGTAAAGATGCCTTAATCCTCCTGTCTCCCACATCACCCCTCTGTCTATTCCTAAGGCTCTGATTCTATCGTGCACGTGTTGAGTGGAGACTGTGGTGAACCACACTTTTGGCACCTTAGAAGTTCCATTTCCCACTCTTCCTTTGTGATTGCACATGATGAAAGAAAGGGTTCTTGCATGCACACAACCGGAAGTGTTCTACATGGGGAGTGCATGAGCATCCATTCTGGCTTGGAGCGTTTCAGAAATTTCCAGAGATACTTTGTTATGATCAATATATTTAATTATGTAGAAAGGGTAGAATATGATGTTTAATCCTGCATTTGGGTATAGTATTATGTATCATTATAGTCATTATTATTATAAAATATGTATTAATTATCTTATTGAAGAGCAATGGGTAAAGGTAAACATTCAAATGATATATGCTATTTTAAAATGGTCTCTAAAAGTACACTCTTGGTAAAAAATGTTTCCTTACCACATTTAGAAGGGGATTCACTCCAAATTATTTAAGACTTATGGGAACAGTATGTCTCCAACAAATGGTTATTTGGCAAGCAAACAAATGTGACATTAGATTATGGGGCTGGAATAAATCCATGTATCTATCTTCTTTGATTTTAAATAGAAGGAAGTGATATAAAAAGATAACTCAAAAATATGAGTTTTTATATAACTTGAATGAAGCAAAATCACTTTATATAACTGGTAGAAGTAGAGAAATTATTTTCATTAGTACTTACATAAAGGATCAATATGTACACCTGGAGTTTTTAGCTTCTATCTCTCTTTTTAAAAACTTGTTTATTGGTTTACAAGAGAACATAATGCTTAGATATTTTCAGACCGTATATAGTGATAACCCCAACAGGTCCATTTCCCATCTGGTACCTTACAGAGCTATTACAATACCACTGACTATGCTGTACTCTACATCCCATAACACAATGGGTAGAAATCCATATGATTTATGAAGTGCTCTCCCTGATGGATCCAGTGTCCACTTGACACCATGATAGCTTTTTTGGCATTATTAATTATATTCCCCATACTATACCTCACATCCTGTAATCATTATGTGACTACCTCTCTTAACTTCAGTTTTTCAGAACAAACCGCCACTAAATGTCCAAAGTCAATGTCAAGTAGGTAACTTGCTTACCTACAACTCTTCAAGGTCTGCATTTTATTAGGTTACAGGCAATTTTCAAATTCAAGTAGGAAGGACAGTGAGGCTGTGCTTCTCAAATGGATTAACACATTAAAATAAAACCTGTTTCTTTCTAAAAGTTTTAAACAAATATAGAAATTCAGGGATCTTAAAAGCAATCTATCATCCAATCCATTCTTTTAATTAAACTGCTATAAATGGATTCTTATATTGGATCCAATTACATATCCCTCAGTCCTACCTTTTCATCTTAGCGATACCATTTAGAGTCAAAATTGTCACCACAGAACTTGATCAGTTTGTTTATTGCTATATCCCCAGAGCCTAAAACATGGCACACAAAGAGACAATAAATATTTAAAGAATGACTAATAGGTGTTCGCAGTCACCACAGTGCCACTGTAACTATCTAAGCCGCCTCTAGCTTGCCCAGCCCCAGCAGAGGGATAAAGGGAGTAAGTAAGGAGGTCTCTACACCATGGCTCCTGCAAAGCAGGCTGCCTGCAAATCTACCAGTGGTAAAGCACAGAGGAAGCAACTGGCTACAAAAGCTGCTGGTAAGAGTGCGCCCTCTACTGGTGGGGTGAAGAAACTCCATCGTTACAGGCCTGGTACCGTGGCACTTTGTGAAACCAGACGTTACTAGAAATTCACTGAACTTCTGATTCACAAACTTTCCTTCCAGTGTCTGGTGCAAGAAACTGCTCAGGACTTCAAAACAGATCTGCACTTGCTGACTGCAGCTATTGGTGCTTTGCAGGAGGTAAGTGAGGCCTATTTGGTTGGCCTTTTTGAGGATACCAACCTGAGTGCTGTCCATGCCAAATGTGCAACAATTGTGCCACAAGACTTCCAGCTAGCATGTCACATACATGGAGAACGTGCTTAAGAATCCACTATGAGTAAAACATTTCATTCTTTAAAAAAAATTTCTCTTCCTGTTATTGGTAGTTCTGAACGTTTGGTCCCCCGGCGTGCTACCCCACCCCCTGCCATGGGGTCAAAAGATACCTAAGTATATAATTGCAAGTGGAAAAACAGGGGACAGAAATCAACTATTGGCAGTTTTGCCATTTTCATTTGTGTGTAAATTTTTAATATAAATGCAGGGACATAAAGCATTAATGCAAGTCAAAAGTTTCAGTGAACAAGTTTCAGCAGTTCAACTTTATAATGATTATAAATAAACCTGTCAAATTTTTCTGGACAATGCCAGCATTTGGCTTTTTTTAAAAATAAGTAAATTTCTTAGTGATGGCAACTAAATAGTGTTTGTAGCATTTTTATCATATGGTAGATGCCATCCATTCGCTATACTTTTCTGAGTTATCCTATGTGCAAGTACAATGTTTTTAATGTTGTCTGTCTTCTGCGCTGTTCCTGTAAGATTGCCATTAAAATACATTAAACTATTATAAGAAAATAAATAATAGCTACCATTTATTGAAGGCTTACTGTGTGTCAGGCAGTATGCTAACAAATTTTCACGCAATATTTTATTTCATCCTGACAATAAACATAAGGTTGTGGTAATTATTACCATTTTAAATATAAGGAAACTGAAGTTTACAGATTCAATTTCACGGAGTTAGTAAGGGCAGAACCAGAAATCAAACCCAGCTCTGATTCCAAAGCCTCCATTCTTAACCATTACATTAGCCCTTTCCCTATTTAACAGCCTTTTGAAACAAGTACACTTAAAATAACACTTCAAAAGACTTTTTTTTAAAAGCAGATCTCCATGTAATGTCTAAATATGCCTGATATGGCAGGCACTCAATATATATCCACTGAATGAATATGCAATAGGAGCAAGTATTCCAAGTGGTTTCAGAAATATCTGTAGAACTTGGAAATGAATACAATATGAATACAAAATGAACACATAAAAGTTTCTTAGAGTTTTCTTAGCAGCTATAACTTCTGCTGATTATTTGAAGTCATTTCTTACCCGGTCCTTGATTATTATACTCCTGGATCATTATTAGGTAGACACAAAGGTCCAGCAGCACTTGACCAACCCACCAGTTTATTGTCAAGATAAAAGGCAAGAAGCATAAGAAAGGGAAGATGCCAGATAATGGGGGAAATGGAGGAGCATCCAGTGTTCACTTCTTCCTCAGTGAATCCTTCTTGCCTCTACTGTTTCCCCTCTCCCTGAGATCTACTACCTTAAGGTAGAGTCATTTATTGAAAATAGGAGGTGGGGAAGAAAGGAAGCACAGGGAGCAGAATACAGAAGTAACGGAAGATTTGAAGTTACAGGAAAATAAGTATGGCACATGAAATGACTCTCAAAGGATCAGAGATTTTATAAGCTAGGGAAATAAAGATGAAGGAGAAAAAAGGATATCAACTCCAGTCACATCCAGATCCTAAGGAATGGGGAATTGGAAAGAATTAACTCTATTTGAGAAGGAAGATAAAGAAGCATTGTCCTCTTGTATCATCTTGCCGTAAGATACAAGAAATGTTCAGAGGTCATCATATATATATGCTATCAATAGAAGCCAGAAGAGGCAAATGTCCTCATCTTCCTGCTATGACACAGACATACTGTATGTATCTACGCCTAATGTTTGCAGAGGAGCACTGCAAAATGATTAAGAATATTGCATAAAGATTAAGAGTATGAATATTAAGTACATACTGTGTATATATAATATAAAATATTTCTGTCTTCCAATAAATATATCTGAAAGGTGAAAGATGATGTTAATATCTGCAAAGATGAAAGAAATAAACAGCAACCCAATAAAAATTATAGGTAGGTACAAGCAGTATATAACTATTGACACTTGCTTGGTGATACTTAGATAATTCAGGTCTTCTTTGATATTAGAAGACTAAGTTCAAATCCTAAACCTGCCACCAGCTTATGAGTAAGCCTCAATTTTTCTCTTTTGTTAAATGCTGTAATGACCAAATGCAATGACATGTGGAAAGTGTCTAGCACAATTCCTGGCATATCATAAGCACTCAATAAATACAGACTTTACAATATTTTTTTACTGTTTGTAATTTTATTTTCTTTTTCTAATTAAATTACTTAATTTAATTAAGTGAGATGGCATCACATTGTGGTTTTGAACTGCATTTCCCTAATAAGCAGGGATGTTGAACATCTTTTCATATGTCTGTTGGCCATCTGTACATGTTCCTTGGAAAAGTGTCTATTCAGGTCCTCTGCCAATTTTTTAATCAGATTGTTTGTTTTTTTGTTGTTGAGTTTTATGTGCTTATGTAATTTGAATATTAGCCCCTCATTTATAAATGTCTTCTCCCATTCCGTTGGTTGCCTTTTTGTTTTGACTATGGCTTCTTTTGCTGTACAGAGCTTTTTAGTTTGATGTAGTCTCATTAATTTATTTTTGCTTTTGTTTTCCCTGCCTTTGGGGTCAAGTTCACAAAAACACCTCTGAGGTCAATATCCATAAGCTTATGGATATTGTTTTTCCTTCTAAGTACCTATGTTTTTTCTTCTATTTGTTTCAGGTCTTATATTCAAGTCTTTAATCTATTTTGAGTTAATTTTTGTGTATGGTATAAAACATTTGATTTACTATTATTAATGGCAATAAAATGCAATTCCTAACTAGGCTGTAAGCTTTTTAAGCTAAAGATCATTAAAAATTTTTTAAATATTGTACAGTGTTCACAGTGCTATACAAATGGTAGTGTCTAACATTTATCAACATATTTTCTCAAAAATACTGTAAACAATATTCTTTTCTATTTCTCATGGAACTCATAGCTTGGTAATATTATACACAATTTTTATTAGCTATTTAATATAGAGTTTTAAAAATATTACTCCTACTGTGTATTTCCAAATTAGTTACTTTAAAATTTATGAATTAAGAATAAATTGCAGACAAGGACAAGGACTTATTCATGTTTGTAGAAATGAAAATATCTTTCATGATCCTTTGTACAGTTAAAGAATGATAACAAATTTGTGCACATAAAGGACATAAACAGTGGCTGAATTGTGTGAAGAGAATATAGATCATAAGTGCACAAATTAGAGCGATTACAGTATGTCAATGACAAAATTAACCATCTGCCATTTTTGTTACTTGTATTCAAGGGAAAGATAGAGATAGGATATCTATAAACATTCTAATTAAAGTAAGGGGGGCTATAATTGAAAGATTTAGGGGTTATTTCTGAGGCTGGAGAGAAACAAAGATGACGAAAGACATTTCCAACCTGGAAACACAGGCATGCCAAATTTTATAACATACCAACTTCAGGTGTTTAAAGCACTACAACTTTGCTCACTGAGAGAGACATACCTGAGAGAATGAGTGGAGGAACTCAATATGTATGTCACAGAGAAGACAGCATGCTACTCTCAGAAAGCAATCTGTCTCGAAGCGTAATGGCCAGGGAAAAGTTAACACCAAACACTCCTTATTACAAATCCTTTTCTTCCTTCCTTGGCATCACAAATCTCTCTTGGCTGACTTCTTGCCTGAAATCTTCTCTCTGCCTGCCTGCTTTATCCCAATCATTCAGTGGGTTTCTCTTCTTTCAACCATACCATAAATGTAGTTGATGTCTTCTCACTCCACACACTGTCCAGCCAATTGCATCCATTCTTTTGGCTTCAACTACCAACCATTTCATGAGGAGTCCAAAATCTGTATCTCCAGTCCAAATTGTTCTCATGAGTTCCTGACCCACTTAATCAACTATTATCACATATTTCGTCACAAATATTTCAAATTCAACATGCCTAAAACTCACTATATTCCCTTCCAAGTCTGCTAATATTAGTATTTACATCTATCCAGTTACTGAAATCAGAAATTTAGGAGACATCCTAGACTTTCTTTTCTTCTTACATCCCAACTTCTAACCAATCACAAGTTCAGAGAAGGCACAGATCTTTAATAGTTAACTACTCACAAATATAAACAAATACATTTTTTTGTGGTACTCAGAAACTATTAAATATAGTAAAAAAATAAAATTTACTAAAGTGGTAGGTAAAAGAATAAGATCAATCAGGTTTTGAAATTGATAAAAAACATTTTTCTTACCTTTCCCAGTTGTAGAGATTAATATTGATCTGGATTGCTTGATAAACAAGGCCAGCCTGAAGAAGTACTGTTTCAGCCTCCTGTATGTTCCCACTGAACATTAACATGTGAGCCATTTTTGATTCTTTAGATGGAAGATCTTTTATAGAATTGATGTATTGAACCTTATCAATCTAATAAAAGAAAAAATATTTGAAATGGACAGTAACAGAAATACAACAAATTATGGTAAGAAGAACACACACACATATACAAATAAGTTAACATTATTTACTTCACCAATTGCTGCGTAGGCTATTTCTGCTGTAGTCATATCTCGATTAGCAACCGCCATAGCAGCTAGACAAGCCCACAGGGTTTGCTCCTAAAATGAAATATGAAAACAATGATTTCAATTGCATGGCTGAACGGCCTTAAAATAAACTGATTTAAAATATAATATATTTTAATTAAAAATAAAAAATTACTGAGCATGGCACTGAAAGAACTAAGAATTCAATAAATTAATGATGTGGAAATTTCACTGTGGTTACTTTGTTAAAATATATTAATAATACACAGAGAACTTCTTCTGAATAAAATTTCTGTAAATTTTCTTTTCTAATTATCAAAGATTTATTTTTGAACTAACAATATACTTTTAAGATAATAAGGTTTAAACCCTCCAGTGTTTTTGATGAGATGTCAAAGAATATAACTTACAAGGAACATAAGGAATAATAAGGTTCTTAAGCAACACTGTTATAGCAGATTGCCACCAACAACCCATTGTAAGAAAAAGCATCGGAAAGTCATTCCACAAAAGTGTATTCTAAGGGATAACCAATGTTCAAATAAAGAGTTCTGTGATTAACCACATTTGGAAAATACTGGATTCAACCAAGTTGGGAAATGCTAATCTAAAGCAGAGATTCTTAACCTTAGCTGTATGAATAATCTGAGGAACTTAAAAATTATGCCCAGGACGCTCCACAGATTTAAGAACTCAGAATCTCTGTGAGGGTAGAAGTTGGGAACCTGAATTTTTAACAAAATTCCACAGAAGACTTTTATATGTATCAATCCTAAGAAACTACTCGTGTCAATTTTAGCTTCTTCAGAGAATAAATCACAAGGCATCCAACCTCCTGTATTGTTCATGTCTTCACTTACAAAAAGACATGATCCCGATTGCATATTTTCCAGCCCTTAACTGTTATCATTTCTCATCTTCACAAAGATACTGTGTAAACTAATATATGCTAATATAAACAACATATACACAACGATGGATCTGAAATGTGAAGTACCTTAACAAAGCGACAAAGTCTTACAGCATCTTCCCATTTTGAATTGCTTACATATTCGTGGAGAATAGCAGGATATGGTGATATGCTGATGTGAACCAGTGAGCCATCAGCTCTTCTTATTGTTACCTGATTTCCAACAAAACTCACAATATGGGGATTTTTACTAAATTCACTATTGAGGAAACAAAAGCAAAGTGCAATTTATATTCTGAGCAAAATTTTTCATGTATGTTAAATTTGGGGAGTTGATCCCTGACATACAAGGGCTGTCTGGAAAGTCTCCAGCCATGTCATATGAAAAACAGAGGCATTTATGGCTGGATTTTTTCTGGATAGCCCTCATATACATGAAGTCTTCAGCCTCCAAAATGCATCTCCAAAAAAGTTAACTTCAGGAAAAATTTATGTACTATTCAAATAAACATTTGAATCTAACTTGCTATATATACTTCAAGCAAAATATACATACATGGCAACATTATTACATATATGAGAGTTATTCTTAAAAGCATGTGAAATGAACTTTTTTTCTCAGTCTTAAGGCAAATCACACTAATGATTACAGCACTTAGCTTCAGCTTTTAAAAGTATAAAGGATAAAACATTAAAAATTAAGCTGGGGAGTTTCCTGGTGGTGTAGTGGCTAGGCTGTGGGGCTATCAACACTGCAGCCTGGGTTCGTTTCCCAGCCAGGGAACTACCCACATGAAAAAAATATATATATTAAGCTGATTTCAAGATTTTCTCATTGGAGTTCCCTGGTGGTGTAGTGGCTTAAGGCTTTGGCACTGGTGCTGTCAATGCTGTGGCCTGGGTTCGATTCCCAGCCAGGGAACTACCCACATACAATAAATAAATAAATAAATAAATAAAAAATATTTTCTCATCATAAAAGAGGTGAACTTTTAAGTAAAGGGCCTAACTTCTCTTCATTAGTTTAAATGCCTTTTAAATGTTACCTCTCCGGTTTTGGTAAGGTTGTAAACTTGAATATTAAAGATGAACTAGAAAAAAATGAACTCAAAATAGATTTGCAAGTTAAGCTAAGTCTTAGAGTTGAGAAGCCTTTGTACTCCTATTTTGTCAAGAGTGAGAGATCTTGCTATTACTTAATTTAGAAATATAAATGCATTTCATTTCCTGAAGAATATACATTTTAAAAAGCTTTTCAGTAGTAACATATTTTTTCTATCTTTAATATTAATTTAAAAATTCAATTCTTGATTGCATTCAATTTTAGAACACATACATTCCTGAAAGTCTTAGGGTCAGTGATAATCTGGGACAGAGTAAATGTTGTCACAAACTTACAATGAAAAATATTAAGAGTGCCTACATTAATAATAAAATTACTAAACATACTGAAAAAAACACTACTTGAGTTACCATTAAACAACATTAAGCTGGAAATTATATTCATATAAAAGAAATTATATTAACATAAGGAACAAATAGATAAACATGATAGTATTAGACAACACTTGCAACTTGGTTCCTTCACTTAAGTCTCACTAGGCTAGCTTTCGCTGAACAAATGAGTTGACTAAATAAAATGAAAGATACCTTGCAGGATTGAAATTACAGGCAAAGACATGACACTCTTATAGTTTTATTTACCACAATAAACAATTCTATGCAGTAAAATGTTACCTTGCATCCCTTTCATATAATGTTTTAGGCAAAATGTCTCTGTCCACGTAAACCGTATTGGGGTAATACCACACTGTAAATCGAGTATCCTGAAGTCCACAAAGGATATTGCAAGTATCATTCCACGCCAAAGTATGCACCATTGTTCCTTATTTTTAAAAGAATGTTAATGTACTATTAGTTCCACTATACTGTAAGTATTAAAAATATATCCTTAAAATCTGCTGTCATACAAGTCACCATCTAATTTCTGGTAGGTATGACACTATTTTTTTTATCATACAATGGTAAAAATATGTACAAAAATTCACATAAGAATTTATGGAAATATCTGAATATTCTACTCAGAACCATTATATTTTTAATTTGCAAGACTTAATCTTTAATGCCAATTTAGTTGTAGCAGCCAAAGACTTGCTGTTAAAATGGAGTTAAGTCGCTAATAAATGTTATGAGATCAAAGCATTACTTAGATTCATTCAAGCAAGTAAGCTATTAAATTTAGTATACTATATGACATAGTAACTCCAAGAAAATTGAAGGTAATTAAAATTTTGAATGTATTACAATTATTTTACCAAGTTTGATAATTTGTTCTTCCTTCCCAAATCTTTTCACTGAGGTGATATAGAGATCTCTATTTTTATCAATGAAAGCAATTTTTCTGTCATTGGTAAGTCCTTTCTGATCCAGAGCAAGCTCCAAAATTTCATTCTAAAATTTAAAAAAATGAAAATACTGGATTAGTTTTAGTGCTTAACATTAGATCATTTTAATTATTTAAGGAACATTTGTTTAAAGATTAAATATCACTCCAGTACTAATAATGATAAAAATGTTCTTGTTAAATATTTTTAAACTGCTACTACACTAATAATTCAAAAGCTATAGAAAAACATGTACTTTGTTTATTTGTTTACCAGGGAAAGATGTTCCTCAAAACACTATAAAATAATGTATAGTTGGAAACTCTGTAGGTTGAGAAACATTTGCACCTTAGTAGTCAAGGTGAAAGGGGAAGGCAAGTCTGGGCATCACTTGAGAGGGTCAACTGTGATTAAGCTTCTCATACCAAAATTTTCTCTAAGTAGATTGCCTATATTTTAAAGATTTGTAAGAATTGATTTATGGAAATACCTTACATTTTTAAGAGCCTTAAATTTTAAAGATTGTTTCCTATTCATTTTTTATGAAATAGGAAACAATCTTCTGATGCAGATACTATACTTACTTTGCAGATGAGAAGACTGAAATCCACAGCCATTAAGTGATTTTGTTCAGAAAAAGCTGGTAACAAGCATATCTAGAATGTATAACTCAGACTTCTGACTGCACAATTAGTGATCTGTCTACAATAGCAAAGTGTTTCTGGCATATTGCATCAATCTATAATATTATTTTACTAGCTAGTGAAATGAATTCCCTTATAATTTGGAAATGGTTCAGTATGGATTTGTTTCATTCAATTCAATCGAAGAGAGATTTGTTTACTGCTTACCATGTCTGAAGATTTGCTAGAATCTGTGAATTCAACAAGAATCATGATCACAACAAGTTACTATATCTAAGTATACTATCAGGACATTTTTAAAAAACAAAACAAAACACACATATACCCTTCTCCAAGTTGCTGGATCAGGATAAGTCATATGCCAGTTCATAGTACATTAAAAAAAATCTTCTCATCTTTGGAAATACCATGAAATTATACTCTAAGGAAGGAAAGAATGTTCCATGCATACCAACGTATGCATGGAATGGAATTCTAGGTATTTTCAAAATGGAAACCTTTCATAACAAGAGATCTTTACAATAAAGAATTATTTATCATCCCCATCAAAAGCGTATTTTTTTGGAACACTGTTAAACAGATATGATTCTCCTCTCTAAGAAATTCAAAGTCAAAGACTGACAATAATAATACCGTCTCCGTTCACAGTGGGGGAGTCCCCCTCCTCCTCCTCCCTCCCTTCGTTCAGCGGCACTTTCTCATTTTCATCCTGTGCAGTCCCATTACGTACACTTTTGTCCTGTTCCTCCTCGGTCACCCTTTGCAGCAGGACATGAAAGCAGCTTCATGTTCACTTGAACCTTCTCCCTTGCCCTACACTAACATTCATGTAATAAAAGAGAGACTTCAGTCCTAGTTTTGGCTCTGTTAATTATTTGGGAAGATCTTGGGTTTTATTTTCTTCATATACTATAAGACAAAATAGATTGAGTGATTTTTATTTCTATAAAAAGCCAAATTTTAAAATCTTTTTTTTTTTAAATATATAATACAAGGCAAAGAGATAAAAATGCCCTGTGCAACTGAGTGAAGTGTGAGATGAGGAAGTCATTTCCATTCCCACAAAAATGAAATTGTAACTTCCTTACACTTAGGAAGTGTTCTAGAAAAAGAATTATCACATTAACAGAAATGTTTACTAAACCTTACTAAATGACTCTCATTTCAATGCTACTAACAAAAATAATGACTGTAACTTGAGAAGCTGAGAAATTTACTCCCTTTACATATGCTTAATCCAACTGAAAAGGAAAAATTCTATTTACATAGTCTTGATTTAAAATTATTATAATGGAGAGGTTGTGGGGAAACAGGCATCTCATGTATTACTAGTAAGAAGATAAACTGATATAATCTCTTTGTAAGATAATTTATTATAATAATACTTACTAAAATTACCAATGCTCATATCCTTTGACCCAACAACAAAATTTCAAGAATTTATCCCATAGATACACTCACACTTGTGCAAGAAGATAGTATAAATGCAAGGTAAGTCAGCTTAGCAATACTGTAATAGCAAAAGACTGGAAGCAAATGTCCATCGTTTGGGTACAGGTTAAATAAATTCTGATAACCTCCATAAAATGTTATGGGGCGGGGGAATTGGAAAAGCACTTTATGTACTGATATGGAAAGAGCTCCAGAAATAGTGTTGTGTGAAAAAAGCAAGGTATAGAGCTATTGTACAGTAAAGAAGGGAGAAAATAATAGTAGTTTTATTTGTAAATTCACTAAAAATCTCTGGAAGAATATATAGGAGATTAATAACAGTGGTTATGTATTTAGTGGAAAGCAACTCTAATGAGAAACGGGTGTAGTAGAGAGACTTTATCATTGTATAATTTTATATGCTTTTTAATTTCTGAACCATATGAATGTGTTTCTTCAAATTTAAAACTAATAATTACAAAAAGAAGAAAATATATAAAGCAACACTTCACTAGCAGCATTGAACAATCAAGTTAAAAGCATCTTTAGATCTTAATATATCACTGACTAGAAAGATAATAAAATGTGCTTTGTTTATATTAAGGCTAAAAATCAGAAATGAATAAACACTTTATAATTCAGGATATTTTTATACTTCTACAGATTTTTTTTTTTCAATTTAACTACAGTCTTAAAACCTAAAGAAAATGCTGGCAAAGGAAAGGTCAATGGAAAAACTACAAATTGTTTAGAAATATAAACACATTTTTATTCACTGATAGGTGCAAAAAGTTTAATTAACATTTTATTGAAAAGCCGTAAAAAGCCTGGACAATTGACATATAAGTCAGATCCTTTATTCAGTTAATTTGCTTATGTAGCTTCTTATTACAGAGTTCGCTAGTGCTTAGTCTTTAACTGTGACATTTTTAGGCAAAATACTGGGTCCAGTACAAATAACGCTCCTTTTTTATGAACATGTATTCATAAAACCTGGAACACAATGGTTACTAAAGTTACTAAGACAACACATCGTTTCTACCATCCTACTTAAAAAGGGGCACTACTTCTGCTGGACCCTGGACCCTGTAGAATGCACACTGGTTTTAAACATAATACTAGTTTCTATGATTTCTTCCTAAAATAATTTTTAAAAGTAAATAAATAGGGGCTATTTATATTAGAAATAGCTAATGTCCCTTACCTTATGAGAAAGAAGCTTCCCATCACCTAATGGTTTTCCAGTTGATGCCTCAAAGAGGAAGATTACTTGAAAAAAAGCAGAACGTTAGTTAATGCATTATATTAGAATTTTTATTGGTAAATTTCAATGGAATTATCATAATGCTCATGAGAAATTAACTCTGTGGCCCATAGCGTATCCATTGGCACAGAAAAGCAGCAGTATCAAATTCCTATTTATTAACAAGGTCATAATTCTTATGAAAACAGTGGGACTGAATACTACTCTTCCTCAAAACATACATTCCCTAATTTGAATTGTTATTAATGGTATGGCATCAATTCTCCATAGGATTAACAATGGCAAGTCCAAATCTGAATGTAACTTATAACTTTGATAACTCTGATTTAGACAAAGGAAAAATGTGCCAAATACCTATTATATATAATACTAGGCAATGTGCTATGTACTGCTCTGTTCACTGTGGTCAGTATATCACTGTGGTATAATTAATTTGTCCAGTTTTTGTCCAGGTTCCTGGCAGAGCTTGAACTCTTGGAATTTCCTTGCTAACAGGGGTACTTCCTGGTAGAACAAATGCTGTTTCTGTCCCCATTTTTGTTTTACCAAAGGTATCTCCTAATCTCTAACATGACAGTAGTATTAGTTGCTGCTCTATTCTCTTCTTAACCATGTTGCTAGGGGGAAAAATGTTGTTGAAGTGTTTGTCTTCAAGTAATTCCAGAATGACTTCAGCCCACAATTCATCCCAAATGGAGTAATTTTATATGATTAAACATACACATAGGATTACAAAAATGTAAAGAGGGAAATGGCATGAAAAGGCAGCATAGTCAGAAAAAAATTGAACAATTTGTAAGATCATAAAATGCTAAAATATGTATAACATGGTATTTAAATTCCAGAGGATCACATTGTTAGCATACTGATGATTAGCTGTTAGTAAACTTTATGATATTAAGTTTGAGGTCACTGATTATAGTCACAGACTTCTAAGATTGCCAAGTATGCTGATAAAGATGAAAAAGAAAAATACATAACAGACTTTTTAATTAAGTGTAGAAACAAAATTAGAAAATTCTGGATTCCATTAAAAAAAGTGCTTTGGGCGTGGCTAAACTCAGTTATTTTCAGAGCTGTACAAACTAATATACGTGTATTAAAAAAAAAAAAAAAAAGCCTTCCATCCTTTTGCTGATTGCATGTATTATAATGAGCTGAAGGTATAAAGATCAACTTGTCTACCTCTTTCCACAACCATAAGTGGCCCCGAACTATAGGAGGCTGGACCTGTAGTTTAGTGTTAGCATGTAACAGAAACTGACAGAAATACTAAGGAGCTGGAACTGAAAGAGTTGCTTCTAAACATAAGTAACTGCTCTCTAACTTCTACAGCCCCCACACCCAGACATTTATTTCAAATAATTGCCCACACTAATAACATCGTGTATGTGTGCAAGGTGGATAGGGAAAAGAAGGAAGTCTAAAGCAATACTTCTACTACTTAACCAATCACCCAATGGGGTATTCAAATTCATTTAACGTGTATTTATTGAACACCTACTATAATATAGAATACTGTGCTTGGTTCAAGAATCCTGTCTATAAAGGAACTCTCAAATTAGAAAGGAACCATTGATTTCATTTGTGTATGGCCCCTTTGATAGGACATTTTAGATACCAAGTTAAAGATTTAGGTACTTCAACTGTGTTTTCTACTGCTAGTATATACCTCTACTTAGCCATCAATGAGTACTAGTTTTTAAAAAAGGGAACATAAGGTAAATACTTTCGCTCTCATTTTATATCTGTTCTACAATAATTTTATTTTACTCATTTTGATTTTCTATTTACAGCAAAACAAAATTACATCATTATTTTGTTCAGCAATCAAAGTTTCTGAACATTTTTCTGAAAATGTTCATAATTCTAACTGCAAAATACTACGAATTGCCAAAGGATTAAAGAATAATGAAATATGCTCCAGATGTAAATTACTTATAGAAAAACTAAGAACAAGGTATGTTCAGTTGGAAACGTACATACTTATTAAAGCTTCTATAATACCTAAAATATGTAGTGTTGAATAAGAAAGGTATAAACAATTCAGAGTCATCATTGGAATTCTTCAAATCTAAGTTTAATGAAGACAAAAATCTGACTTCCTAATTATTATTAACAATTACTCAGACATCTTAACTCTGTCAGCTATCTAGATACTATTTTATTTCATTCTTTTTTCTTCTTCTTTATCTAGAAAGGAAGTCAGAAACAAAACAATTACCAAAAATCCTCTTCTCAGAGAAGGCCTAAGGCATGAAGAGATAGAACAGCTTTATTTAGAATTATATTTCCTCCCAGTATGAGAGGTGATGCTATATAGCTCAAAGTTCAGGAATTATAAATGTGGGAGTTTTGTAGTTCCTGAATTAGGTCTTCCATGGAGTGAACTAATAAAATTATTTGGTAACATGTCACAATAATGAACAATGTTTAGCAATATGTATTAACAGAGAAAAACAATTTAACATTTTCCCACTAGTCTTCAGGGATAACTCACTCCCATTCTTCCCTCACTGGCTCTTCCTCCTCCTCTTACCCATCCCTAAATATTGATGTGCTCAGTCTTTGGTACTCTTCTCCTGGTGATTTCATTCAGTGCCATGGCACCATCTGCACACCAATGACTCCCAGATTTATATCTCTGGTCTCCACCTCTCTTGTTATCTCCACCTGGACTTGTTATCTCACTGTTTGCTCTTCATCCATGCTTAGATGTCTAAGAAGCACTTTAACTTACCATGACCAAAATGGAACTCTTGGTTTGTGGACCTCTCCTAAACTTCCTCCTTTGCTGTCCTCCACCCAGTTACCTAGGATAATAAGCTTGTCCTCTCATTCCCTCATGCCCACATCCTTACCATGGCCAAGTCTTTACATTTACATGATCTGGCTCCTGCTTCTCTCTCTGTCCTCTTCTCCTGTGACTAACTCAAGGTGACTTAGTCACATGGCCTTCTGGTAGTTTCTTTTACATGACAATCATTCATTCCCACCTTAGAACCCTTGCACTTGAGATCGTCATTCCCCTCCCCTGCCCCAAGAATTCTCTATTCCCTCCTTCTGCATTAGTTTTCCTCACAGCACGTATCATTAGCTATTTGTTTATATTGTATCATCTACTTCTAGAAAAGTACTTGGCACACAGTAAGCACTCAAAAATATTAGTTGGATAAATGAAATTGTGATACAGCAATGCCTTTAATAAAATGGTTTCACTATACTATGCAATTGCAAAATACCTGACATTTATTTATAAACACTAATGTGATCTTCATTTTTATAAGAAAATTTAAAGTTATTCATAATTTTCCTCTTTCTTAATTTAAAATACTGATTTAAAATATGTATGGGCAAAATACATACTACCATGAAGCACAATATTTACTATGTTACCAAATAAAGAAAAAGGGAATATTAAAAAAGATCAAATTAAAAATCAACATACTCTTTTCAAACTCACAATCTTGAATTCAAACTCTCTACCAACAGCTACCAAGTATGTAAAGATTTATTCCTTACCACTAAGCTTTGTTATTATTGTGACACTGTTTCTTCCATCAATGGAGTAGCATTTACGTGTAGCATGACAACTACAGTTTGTTTCATTAATTCATTATTAGGACAAATTAGGAAGCTTATAATTCTTTCACATAAAGTTAACACATTAATAGATGAGAAAATCAAAGTCAATTTATAAAAATTTTACAGTGCTTACAAATTTCATGGAATTGTGACATAGAAGATTATAAAAATATACTTACTTTTTTCATCAGCTTTATCTCTTATTGCTATGGTATCATTACTCAGAGACACAGTTTGTGCATTCAGAATATCTGTTCTCATTCCAGGAAATTTTGGAGAAGAAATGAAGCGCCCTTCATAAGAATATAAATAGATACCACTACCATCTACAAGAAGAAAATGTCTAAAAAATAAAGATAAAGAATAAAAATATATCCTAAAATAGGAGTTTACTATATTTTTATATGGGAGAATAATTATCCTACAGAATGAAATATATAAATAACCTGAAAACTCAACACTGGTTGTTTTGATTTATTTCTAGGTTTTTGTTTTTTGATGGAGGTAGAAGAAAAATGAAAATGACCATATAAATCATCATTCTATATACTAAAATTTTTACTTCTTTACTTTATACTTGCAAATCATTTCCTTTCTTAAAGAAGCATCTCTACAAAAAGGCAGTAAGAAAATCTTACAACTTAAAATTCAGTCATTTTAATGCCAGATGCTATTTGTTTCATGAAACAGTATTAATAGATACATCGCAATTAAAGATTATGCTAAAGACAGTTAAAGATTAAATATTGGTTAAAGTCTAAAACAGTGAAAATGACTAAAAAAATTATCCGGGCCAACATTTATTAAAATAAGATGCTTTGACTTTAAAATAATATGGTGAATATCAATAAATGTATTCATATCTAAAGCAACACAGTTTTTTTTTTAACAAGGACTAGGATTCATTTGCTGTATTGACAGCTATATTCAAGGCATAAGGGTTCTGTGTAACTAATTTTTAAGTCAAAATGTAAATATTTATGGCTATTTTTTTATTTGAAAATTTATAACTTGGCAAAAAACAATGCAAACAATACAGAGAAAACAGAAGATCTCCTGCAATCCTACCTCCATAAAGATAACTTACGACAAACTCATTCCTTTTTTTTTTTTTTTGCTTTTTGGTATGCGGGTAGCTCCCTGACTGGGAATCGAACCCAGGCCGCAGCACGGACAGCGCCAGTGCTGAAGCCCTAAGCCACTACACCATCAGGGAACTCCCAGCAAACTCATTCCTAATGAATGTTTATGTCAAATTATTCTTTTCCTTTTTTTTTTTTTTTTAATGTGGGTAGTTCCCAGGCTGGGAATCGAATCCAGGCCGCAGCATTGACAGCACCAAAGCCTTAAGCCACTATACCACCAGGGAACTCCATATGTCAAATTATTTACTGTTTTAAAGAATGTCTAAAGTCTATACACATCTCTGCATATCTACCTTATTTATTTCCTTAGTACAACTTCAAGAAATGCAATTATTGGATCAAAGGCCTTATACTTTTAAAATTTTAATATATATTGTTAAACTGCCCTTTGAATGCTTGTATTGATTTACACTGTAATACTGCTATGTTGGAGTGCCTATTTCCTCAATGCTGAACACATTATTACTTTCTTTTAATCTCATGTTCAAGGTTTTAATATCCTTGATTCAGAACTATTTCAATGAGTCAATAACTATTCCTTGACTCAAGGAATTGCTCATTGCTCTTTCTTACTACGGAAGTAAATAGGAAATAAATAACAAAACCAATGAAAAGTTATATATAATGAATACCAAACACACTCTAATTAAATTAATACTAGAGTATTAGTCTACTTTATTTAATTGAAGGGTTTGGGCCTTACACATCAGTATATGAAAAAAATATTTGCTAAACTTGACAAAGTGATATGTAATATTAGTATATATTCTTTCTTAGTCTCACTATGAGAAGCATTTTCTCTTCTAAGCAACACACTACAGCTTTTAACCTACTTGTGAGTAAACACTATGTTTTAAGGAACAAACATATCTAAATCTAGCACCTTAGACCACTCGGCCATGCTACCTCCAAACATATCTAAATGTACAAATAAGACTAGCAATAGGCAGCAAGTAAAATATTCTTTAATTACCTAACTATTCCATTAATATATGTCTTTATTAAGAGCATATTCAATAAATACATATTTATAAATAATGTATAAATAAATATATTTGGAACTGAGTAAAAAGAATTTCAGAAGTTTGAAATTTTAAAATTTCATTAAATTTATTGAGGTGACATTAATAAAATTACATAGGTTTCAAGTGTACAATTCTCTAATACATCATTTGTATATTGCATTGTGTGTTCATCACCCAGTCTTCTTCCATCACTGTAAGAAGCAGGATTTTTTAGATAGCTGACCTCTTACCTCATAAGTAGCAAAAATATCTTTCTGTTTTAAAATTTTATGATATGACTAAATAAACAAATCATATTTCAATTTTATCAGATGATACAAAATTTGATGCAGTTATTTTCTTGATTACTCAAGGTCATCAATATGATGATCATACTCTCAGTAACTAGTTAACTGACAGCTTTGATACTCATGAGAACCTGCTGGTCCTCAGAATGGTTGTGCCACTCAGCTGCAGCTCTGTGCTTTACATTTTCCCTATGCTCCCTTGCCAGGCAGTCACTTTTCTACCTGTCACTGTGCCAGCCTCTAACAGGCCACTAGCACCATTCTTTTTCTGTTTCGCTATTTTTAAAAGGTTGTGGGCTAGAAAATCTGGTAATAAATACTATTGAGAGCTGCTTAGGTGGTAAGTAAAGGGATAGGGAATAAAATCATACATGGTTTTAGTGCAAAGATTTTCAATGGTAGCTATTTTAGGTAACTGTCTATTATATTTTCATATTTATTTCAGGTTTTATTGGGTTGTAGCTAAGTTTGACTTGTGATCAGTAGCTGTCACTGTACTTGATAGACTGACTGACAGTTTTTATGGATGCTTGAGTAACAACTATTCCATGCTTACTCCACTTAATTGGTCCAGAGTTTCTTAGTCCTGTACGTATATACTGACGGTCTTGGTAGAGAATATTATTTTTCAAACTTCAGGTCACAGCCTAGTAATGGCCCATAAAAATCAATGCGTTTCAACCAGTATTTAAAAACAAAAACTAGAACAGAATGAAAAATAAAGGAACCATGAGGTCAAAACTATTTCATAGTAATTTGCCTGTTTCATTCTCATTTTCTCATGCCATTACTCTGATATTTACTTAGGAGCTTATTTTCATCATTTTTAATAAATTAATAACTTTTATATCTCAATTTTAATTTCTAATACCGTAAATGGTGACCATATATGTAATCCACATATAACCCTCAATATCTTTTAACTATGTAAGGTAATTCTGAGTCCAAAAAGTTTCAAAACCATTGACCTAAGAGCTTATTCCTTCACATTTTTTCTTCTAAAATGGTACAAACAGACTGATTCCAAATGACGAATGTACCATTCTGTAAAGGGCATGCTTTAAAGAGTGCTTTACTCTGATCTAAAATATTTTAACCCCAAATTCAACAATCAAACATGACAAGCAAATTACCTTTCTGCCTGCAGAATTAAACTAACAGTTCCTTCTTTGAGATCAAATATAAGTGGTGTATTCCAGTTCTTCATACTAAAAGACAAGGAGATAGGCACTCATTTTAAATAGTCTTCAGTTTCAGAGTAACCTTGTATGTGTATTTCTATTACAGCAGTTGACATACTGTTCTGAAATTATTCACTTCATTTCTGTATCCCTCACTGGAAAGCAAAGACTGTGTCCCCAGCGCCTAGTACATACTAAGCAGTCAATAAAAGTTTATTGTATGTATCACAATAAATGAAGTGAGGAATCTGAAGTATAAGTCCAAGTTCTGTAATTTATTAGCTTTGTGATTTGGGCAAGTCATCTAATGTTTCCCATACGACTATCAGTAGCAACACAGCATAAAAGAGGATGGTTTTTGGCTAGACGGATCAGAATTAGAAATCTGGTTTTACCACCTGTCTGTCATATGATCTTAATAAGCTTAACCCCTAAGCATCAGTCTCCTTGTTTGTAAAATGACAACTTATAAAAGTGGTTAACTAACTACTTGTTATACAGCAGATACTGAACAAACAGAAACTTTGATAACAATAACATGATAAACATAATTATTTTTCCTACAAGTCTCCCAATGCTATTGTTGGGCAGAATGCAAAGATGTTTTTGAAGTCTTCTGTATACTATATAAATGTAAGCTATACCATACTTATTGAATAAATGGATGAACAAATGAATAAATAACTCCTTTGGTTTTTATAGTGTAATTATATGATTCAAAAATAGGGATAAGTGGAGAGAATATTTACAAACTGAAAAATCTATCCCCAAATAATCAGTTGTTTCACAGTTTAAAATGTTTTATTATTCCTATATATTCTGAATCTCTCTCACTTACTTTCATAGAGGCAATGCTTTAAATCTCATATTCAGATCCAGAAGATGAGGGAAAGGGAAGGTTGCAGTGAGTAGACAAACAGGTGGGAAATTAACCATAGCTAATGCAGTCTGATTTCTATTTTGGTAAGTCAATGCATGCATAAAGTAAAACAATAAATTGCTACTAATAACTAGTAAATCTGGGGTTCACAAGTATGGTTAAGATATGTGCTTTTGTATTTTAGAAAAAATATGGTACACTTAATTTATCAAATAATTAGAATTAAGCAAATTATTTATATCTACGCATCCATACAGTGGCAATACTATATAATTCTGCTTTCAGTGACACCACATTGGTAGCTTGAAATTGACCACAGAAGTATTTACATCATAGAAATCAGTAGACGACACAAATCAAATGTGTTTGTTTCAAGAAAGACAGTTGTTCAACATATATTAGCACACAATGAGTTACCATTTTAAAAATACCAACTATTAATAGTATGTTGTTAAAGTTTTGGGTGCAAGTTTCTTGGATGTATTGAATCATCTCCTGCTTTCTAATACAAAGTATACTCAATATGTTTTCTTTCATCATTGCTGGACAACTCTGGATTATCAATATGAACATCCATGATTACCCTGGGCTATGATGCTAAGCCTAAATACCTTCTTGTGTTCTCATCAAATATCTTTCAGCCTATTGTCAGGCGACTAGCAGTCAGTCCCCTCTTCCAATGGGTTGAGGTTCCTTTTCCCATAATTTATCAGTTGTTCCTAAGTACTCTGGACTTTGAAATCATACTAAATTCCTTAGAACTGTGAGTAAAGTAAGACTAAATACCATCTCGGAGAAGGTATTTTCTATTATAAAAGCAATTATTAACCTTTAATACACAAACTTTATTAGATTTATTTTCATTGCTTGCTTTTTTTTTTATCATGTCTTATTTGGGATTAAATTCATAATAAATGAGATTTTGAGAAAGTTAAGTTTAAACCAAACCATGCTGATATGAAAGCTTGAAAATTAACTCCTCATCAAACATAAAACTTTGGATTTTTAAGAAATGCAAGATGCTTACGAGAATACGTAACATTGAAGAGACGTTGAAACAACTAAGTGCGCATAGTTCAAAGATGCTTTAATGACTCTATCACGGAATTCCAGTAAATCCACTGCATCACTAAGAACATCACGAACCTAAACAAGGAAAAATGAAATACCAACAAACAACCTTAAAATACATCACCCTTTTAATTAGAAAAGTCAGAAAGATTTTGAAAAACAAAAAGATTCAATGCTCTCTTGATTGCCCTATCATATAAAAAAGAATTCAACAGAAACTAGGCATAAAATGAGATATTTGGGTATAAAACTCAACCAACGAAAGTACAGACACAGAACACTTCTTAGAAATAAGGAGAAAAAGGCCTATAGATATTTCTAATCGGCAAGCTTATCTGAATGATGTAGCAATGGAGGAATAAGGTGGAAAATGCTATAACACTGAGACACAAAGGAATGTGGTATATACGAGTTAGAAAGAGACCACTGTATAATTTCTGACAAAACAGTAAGAATATATCTTTTTAGGATTAGGTTTTTACTTTAAAATTTAAGCTAAAAAGAGGGAGATATAACAACTTTAAAATTCAAAAGTAGTGTAGGAGTTATTAGTAAAGAAACCAATTGCTTAGTGAAGAATGCAAGCTCCACAGAGAAGGAGAAAGTATTTCCACCTGTAAAAACACAGAGGTAATAATATATAGCAAAGCTAAGCACCAACTAACAAAGAGATTTGCCTTTGATAATCGAAATTGTTATAAAAATTTGTAACAGGATAAAGTTTGCAAGGAGTTTAACACTTGGTAGTATCAGCTGAAAATCTTGAAGTTGAACAATCTGCAAAAATTTAGGAAAAATATTGGGCAAGTTAAACTTATCTAATCTCTGACCAATACCAGAATGGGTAAGATATTATAGTAAGAGCTAAAAAATAGAGAAAAAGAGTTTAATTGTACCTAGACATTAGTATTTCTTTAAATTCCCTTCAAAATGCTATCTTCCTTCTAAAAACAGTATAAGGAGACAATTATAGTATTAATGAAGAATGAAAGGATATTAAAAGAAAGGAAGATAAAGTCAAACTTCTTATGAGTACTTCTTTGACGTACTTCTATTATATTTTATTATATTTTCATTATCTGCTCCTCAACTCCCATCCCCACCAAACTATTACTTACCACCATGACAAGAGAGAGAGCAAAATTACAAATACGTATATTCCTTGACCCAGAAATCTTACTTCTAAAATTCTATCCTAAAGATAAACAAGCAAAAGTATGAAATAACATACACATGAGGCTATTACTACACACAGTACTAACAATATCAGCAAAAGACAAGAAACAGCCCAAATGTCTGTCAATATTGGGTAAGTTGAATACACTATGGTACATTCACAAAGTAGAATACTATACAGCTGTAAAAATTAATAGAAAAGACCTATGGAATGATCTCCAGGATGTATTGTAAAGTAAAAAAAATGCAAGATGCAAAACTGTGTAGAGTATGAAATCTTTATCTGCATTAAATGAAGGGAAGGGTATGAAAATATATGGATTTGTTTATATTAAAAAACAAAACAAGAAATCTAAAACAGTATTCAGTAACATATTATTAGACTAGTACTGATTTCTTATTTGAAACTATATTTTAGGATATATTTTAGGATATACATATATATTTACACACACACACACACACACACACACACACATATCATCATTAATGTCTTCAGGAATCAAAATTTTCTTGTAAAAGAAGAGCTTCAAATAAAAAACCAAGAGTAAAACTCTAATCTTAAATTTGAATTTGAAACCTGAGTACACACTCATGACATATTTTTATCTGTCAAAACAAAATAAATTTTATCTTGAAGGAATTATCAAACCAGTAACAGTGAGCACACTTAACACATAGATTATGGTCTATAAATAACATTTCCTTCCAAAAAGAACAAGACCTTGGAAAAATGGCTGATTCCAAGTTAGGGACAGGAAATGTATAAGAGGAGCCTATAGAACATCTTGTCAGAAACGCAAGCAAGCTATTAAGATAATCTCAAAGAACACAGGAGCCAATTGGCCAAAGTCTTTTGAGCATTAACAGGAATAATGACTGTAGTGTATTGAAACACATAAAAAATATTAAAATATGCAAATTACAATGATAATAACAATAACAACAACAAAGAAACTCATTGGGCATGCTAGGAAATTGACTCATTATGCAAAAACTGGTAAATAAAGGAAAATAGTTCCAAATTTGTCTCACCTCAGGGTAACTACATGGTTGATGAGGCAAGTCTTTGATAAAAGAATTTTAGCTAATAAATACACAAGAAATGATAGAATAACAAGATTAATATCTTGAAACCTGCAGTGAAACACGTATCAACTACAGCTGATAAAAATATTAAGTTAAAAGACTAATGGGGAACTATATGACTGAAGAATCAGAATGGTAACACCTGAACACACTTACCAAAGTAAGCATCACCGAAAGAGAGCTAAGCAGACATACTCATATGTGTCTCTTGATGTGGTACGATAGGAAGTGCACAGCATCACCTACTAAGTATTCTTTATACTTATCAAAGTTCTAAATCCAATATAGGAGTTTGATGAACACGTTAAATGTAATAATATCACAGGGATGCAAAGAGGAAAGTGGGTAATTCAAAAGAACAAATGACCTGATTTCTTAAACAAACAAACAAATACAAAGGAGGAGGAACTGTTTCAGATTTAAAAGGAATGAAGAGACAAATTAATTAACTAAATGCAAGTATACGGTGATGGAAAGAGAACTCACACTGGGTGGTGAACACACGATGCAACACACAGACGATGCACTGGAGAACTGTATGCCTGGAACCTATGTAACTCCTGATAACCAATGTCATCCCAACACGTCTAACAATAAAAATATTCCTATATATGAAAAAAAAAGAAAATAAAAAAGGAAAAAGACTGATGCCAGGACTAGTGGTAAGGAAAAAGACTGTTACCTTCACTCTTCAATGAGTGGGGGAAATGACTGCAAAGTGGGAGTAGTCTGATGGCAAGTGCTTCAAAGGATCTGGAGTTCTTCAGGGAAGAAGTTATTGTGGTGTGGAATTAGCAATTAGGGGGAGAAAGGGCCCTATCCAAACTCCAGACCCAGTAATACTTGGGATATAGAAGAAAAAAAACACCTTTACTTGAGAAGGTTGTAGGAGAAACACTGGCCTAAAGAATCAACCAGTTTTTACTTAGACAAAAATGTGAAGTGAATGCTTTCAGTGAAAAGACCACAGATGTGTGCTGCGGGTATGTACTGCACAACTCTAGGTCAAAGTGAATTAGCCCCCTAGCACTGAGCAAGCCATGGCTATAGGTGGTGGACCTGTGGGTCTCTCTTCAAATCCGAGGTATTTCAAAGTCTTCTTTCATGAAGGGGAGAAGAGAGACACCACACAGACGCCCACGCTCTGATTTCAGACAGAGACCTAGATCAGCCCACTTGTGTTACATCATGTACTCTTTAGTTCCAGTAGTCGGCAGGAGCCACTGTCCTCACTGCCTTTGTCTGCCTGCTTCTGGACCAGGAGTCAGGCAGATCAAAGATGTGACTCTACACTCTGAACTTTTGTTCCACCTCTGATCCACAGAGATGTTTATTTTGTTTTTGAATCCAGACAAGTCTTTTTTAAAAATATTTTTTCATATATTATTGATGTCTTTGGAGCCAAAGGTATATCTATTCCTTCCAAGTGTGAACTTATGACACCATCTTTACCAGAAGTCTGAGCTTCCAGAGACTTTTTAAAAGGTCCAAAATGCCATCCTCTTAGAAACATTTTAAAGCTAATGGAATGAAATAAGCTTTTAAAGGAAGTTATATGGTAGTTTCTTTATAGCAACATGATACCCAGTGAAACAAACTAGCTCTTAATAAAGGTTTAGGGAAACTCAATATCTAGAAATTCAATTGTATGGGCCTCTGCCATTATTCAAATTATAAACAGATTTCTTAAAATTCTTATTTGCCTGAAGAATCACATGGGGGAATTCTCCTTTTTTTGTGAATGTGGAATACTACAACCAAACACAAATAAAACATCCCAGCCATAATAACAAAACTAAAAATATTCTGGCAATTTCTGTTATAATTTCAAAACTGTAGTGGATCCCACATCTAAAATGTTCTGTGCTGAATTTTAAATTGCAGCCATTACTCTGTTCAATTCAGGGCAGCTCTAGGATTAATTTCTTGATACTTGCATCACCTAATATGTCTGTCTAACTATAATATTTAGACTCCTCTGACTGACATCAGTTCAAAAATTCTGTTTCCACATTTCCAAAATACTAATTTAATCCTATAGATAGCTATAATCATAGCAAGAGCTATCATAATCTTTGTTTTACATAATCTCATTTATACCTCATAATCATTCTATTATTAAACTCTTATTTTTGCAGAAGATAAAAATGACTAAGAATCAAATAATCTTCAATTTTGGCAACCATTAAAAGCCAAAGCTGTGCCCTGTGCTAAATTTAAGAGTGGCAGGAAAGAGGTAAATGTGAGACCTGAGGAGTCCTTCAACTTCTCCACTTTCAGGCACTTCTTCCTAACAAGAATGATCCACTGGGATCTAGCCTGGAGGCAAGGAGCAGATTAAGAAACATTCTCCCTCAGGTTATTGAGTCACACAAAAGCTGAGGAACAGGGCAATGAAGCCTATTGCCAGGTAGCAACTGCCTGGTTGAGGTCTAGATTCAAGAATTATGATTCAACATGATCTCTGGTTTCTGAGTTAATGAAACACAAATCAACCAACAGTCTACTAAGCTTCTAAGGAAACTGCAAAACTCTAAACCGGGCAAACAAAAAGCTGTGATTGTTCAGTCCCAATGGCAATCCATGACCCCACCTCACAACAAAATTAAGTGGCCTATTGCTACTTCTGGGTATTTATACAAAGAAAACAAAAACGCTAATGTGAAAAGATTAAGAGTGCTATCCAGAAAAAATCCAGCCATAAATGTCTCCATTTTTCAAATTACACACACATACACGTACACCCTATGTTCACTGCAGCATTACTTATAACAGTCAAGATACGGAAGCAACCTAGGAATCTACTGATAGATGAATGGATAAAGATGTGATATACATTACTTGGCCATAAAAAAAGAATGAAATCTTGCCATTTGTGACAACATGGATGGACCTAGAGAGTATTATACTAACTGAAATAAAACAGAGAAAGACAAATATCCTACGAATTCAGTTACATGTGGAATCTAATAAAAAAAACAAAACAAATGAATAAACAAAACAGAAACAGACCCACAGATACAGTGAACAAGTTGACAGTTACTGAAGAAGAGGGGTGGGAGGAGGGTAGGGGAAAAAAGAACTTGCCCCCTAAAAGGGTTGGCTATTAGGGTTCTCTAAATACTGTTGTACAGGTTGCCTGGATTTTAAATAAATGAATATATAAATAAGTAATAAACAAACAAATAAATAACCCCCCAATTGCTTCAGCTGGTAGTATAGGTCCTTCCATTAGGGGCTGGAAAAAAATTAAGTGGGCTACTAAAATGTACAATCCTCAGAAAGGGAATCCTTCCAAGTGGGAGACCATCCCAGAAAAGCAAAGTAGAGTTGCCAAATTAACCAAGCAACTAACACTATTGCTAAGAAAAGGAGTTCTCAGGTTCTCAGGATATCCTTGGCCAGCTGGATTTTAGCTATAGACCTGGTAATCACTGTGTGTTGTTTTCCCTTCTCCCTTTTCCTCAACTGTTTTCATGAAAGCTGTCCCTGTTTTCCCTTCATCGTTATAAATTTGGAATGTGGGGAGGGTGAGAATAAGTAAAATTCACATTTATTTATAAATAATAAATGGAATAACTGGATGAATCCAGGTTACCTTCTGTTAGGGAGGGATGTGTTTGTTTTCAATTGCATATGGAATAGCTGCACTAGTTAGTAGTATGCTTCTGAATTATACATATATGAATAAGGTTACATATGTGTGGTTAGGTAAAGTGGCTCTTAATGATCCTCACCTCCTGGTATTCACACCTTGCCTAAGTCTTTCCACTGTGTGTGGACTGGACCTAGTAGCTTGCTTCTAGTGAATAGACTATGGCAAAAGCGACAGGTCCCTTCTGAGGGGTAAAATAGATACAGACATGAATGGGGCAAGTTTGATCATGAGTTGATGGTTTTGAGGCTGGGTGATGAGTACAAAGAGAGTCATTACACTATTCTGTCTACGCCTGTATATGCTTTGAATTCTCCATAATGAAGTGTTTTAAAGGTTTAAAATAAGTAAACAACAAAAAAATTATAATGTACCTAATCTGGTGACTATATTAATTAAATTTAAAAATCTGAATTCTTAGGCTAAAGAATATTTAAATAGACCTGTCTAAGAAATCACAAGATATATGCTTCCAAATTTTTATAATATTTATAATAATCTTAATTCTGAGTACTAAAGACAGAGTCAACTGATATGGACAGAAGGAAGAGGAGAAAGATATAGTTTCACTTTCTTTGGCAGAAGATTTACCATTGGCACATTGTCTTTGGCCTCTTCTTTCTACCTTCTATCAATAAACTATAAAAATATTTGTTGAGTGCTTACTCTATCCAAGACACTGGGCTAGGCCCTATGGGAGAGATAAAGACAAGTGAAATACAGTTCTGTGTAAGAGGCTTGCAGTTGAATAGAGAACCCTTCCCTCTGATGTTCTCCACCTATAAAACATTTCTCCCACCTCCCACTGCCATATCCCAACCTTTCTGTCTTAATCTACAAAGTGTTTCACTCCAGAATTACTTATTTTCTTCCTAACATAATACCATTTTTCCCACTTTGGTTTGCCTTAGGTAATTCTTTTTTATTTATTTGTTTGTTTGTTTGTTTTTGCTTTTTGGTATGTGGGTAACTCCCTGACTGGGAATCGAACCCAGGCTACAGCACTGACAGCGCCAGTGCCAAAGCCTTAAGCCACTACACCATCAGGGAACTCCTGGGTAATTCTTAAAAGGAAAAAAAAAATTAATGAGGTTAAATAAAGTCACACAATTATAAATAAATAAAATAATGGAACACTGACTGTGACTAGCCTGCCTTGGGATCAGCTCCAGGAGTTACACCTAACCTGTCATAGCGTCCTCCCTCCTTCCTTAGCTGAATCCACACATTTCTCAGGTGCTTCAAGCTTCACTCTCCCTGCCTCAACCCTATCACCACAGAAGCTGTGGGCACTCAGGCTCTGTATTAGGAAAAAGTTCTTACCTTACATCATAAAAAAAAAAAAAAACACATCACTGATGGTACAGTAAAAATATATCTAATGTTATTAAATTTTTATAAACTTTTAAATACAATTAATGAAGATAATTCCATAATCCATACAGTGAACTAATGGGAAAAAAGCAGGTTTTTGCAACCAAGCACCATAATCATACCTGCATGGTCCTTCTCTTAGTTAATGTTATTTGATAATTTTTCCACTCCCAACGTTGTTCCACCACGTGTGCAAAAACAACGTGTCCATTTCCGCAGGCTCCAGCAATCTGAGTGCCATCAATCGACCACGCAATATTAAATATGCTGCCAGTGTTGGGTTTTTCTAAAGCATAGGACCACTGAGGAACAAAGAATAAGAAAAAAGTCAATCTGTTAAAAAGCATTTTAAAGAAGTTTTAAACTGAGTGTGTGTTAACATATTAAGATAATTTTTAGAAGAACATGTCTTTATTCCAGAATTGTTAAGATATCTTTCCCGGTAAAATTATAGTGTACTGAACAAAAAATACAGATGTAATTTTTAAATTCCACAGTAGAATAACAGAACCCTCTCAAGAACTACGAAACACACCATTGTGGTTCACATTATTACTTTTAAGTAAAAACACTGAGTGGGTAAATACAAAGGTTCTGTAGAAAAAACAAAGACATCTTAATACTACTTCTTAAGGATCTCTATAGTCCTTTATCTAAAAATTTCTGATCACAATATTTCAAGAATGTCCTTAAAAATTGAAACTAAACACACAACATAGCTAAAAACATCTCTGATATGTACTTTAAATAATGAAAGTATAGGTAAATTGACCTTTTTTAAAGAATGCAGTAAATATAACCTCTTCTATGATCTATCCATTAACTGGAACAAGAGGGTGTGTGTGTGTATGTGAATAAGACAATAAGAAAAAACAACCTTTTTAAAAGATGGTATTACATGTATTTTCTTTCATTTTTCACATGTGAATATGTATTTGCTATGCCAGGGCCCAGGGCATGCTGCCCCAAAATATCCCACAATGGCATACTAATTATTTCGAATTAAAGTTACTTGAAAAGCAGCTGGTGCAAGGTGGTCTTCTGACCCTCCTTCGTCTCCTTGAATGCAGGAAATAAATCTCCCCTGTGAAAGGCACCTCTTTGCTCCAAGGGCACTGAGAGAGACACCCTTAATTGCTAGGATTAAAGAATCCAGAGCCAAGAAGCTTATTTAAACAAAACTTGTTATTTTTTTCCTAATTTACTATCCAAGCCCTCTTTCTGTTTAGATTCCTTACTATTAATAATAAGCACCCAAACTTAAGTTTCTTGTCCTTTCATTTCTTCACAAGGTTATTGTTTCTTTGTCTTAAAAGTATAAAAAGCTGGCTGGTTTGATCATTTCTCTGAGTATTATTGATAATCTCCCTTGTGGACGTATTGAATTGGCTTTTTCTCTTGTTAATCTGGTCTTGTGTCAATTGCATTAGCAGTCCAGCTATAGGAACTCAAGAGAAGTAAATACGGTGTGTGTGTGGGGGGTTCCCCCTCCCAATAGCTGGAAGGATGAGTTATTTATTTGACTAAATTTATGTACATTCTCTTTCCATTCTTCCAACCCTATAGCCTATGGTCAAATGAAGTCTTGAAATTTGTTGCTCTTGGATGGGTTTTTATTTTTGTTCTACAATTATTATTTTCTCTAAAATGTTCATTATTAATATGGGAGCAGAATCCCTCTCCAGGGAAGAACAGCCAGGAGTTAGGCAGATCAAGCCCTCAAGGCCACCTTCTATACTAGGTGAGAAACAAAGTAGAAGACGTAGATAAGGGACTAAGGTCATGTGGGTGGTGGTTAAGAGCACAAGCTCTAGAATGATCGGAATTGAATCTTAGTTCTGTCACTTGCTTTGTGACCCTGAGAAACTGAACTTGTTAAAGAGAACCTCTTGGGACTGAATTTGTAATTCCATCATGTTGGCAACTCTAACCCAGGATCCTGTGCACTGAGATCACAGCTTGTGGTTTGCTTTACCTGCAAATTACCTTCCTGCTGTGAGGTGCATGGGGATGTATTGAGCACTAAGTGAGATAATGATGTGTAAAGCATCTAGCACAATGCCTGCCAAATGTTGCTCTACACACCTTGTTGTAAGGTTTAAATTAGATAGGGGCAGAGGGCCAGAAATCTCAGCAAAATGCCAGGTAGTGAGTAGGTCTTTGGCCAAGTTCTGCTCCCTCTCTCCCTGGGACTCAGTGGTGCTTTGTGTCCAAGCCTGCCAATCTTTAAGAATGCAGGCTTGGACACAAAGGTAAATGGAAGAGATACCAGTGTGGTTAGAGAGAAAAAGCTGCTACAAATTCTTCACCTCTACTCCAGAAGAGAAGGCTAGAGGCAGATCTCATGCAAACTATGTATAAAATAAGACAGGAGATTCAAAGCAACAGCAAAGGACATACTAATAGCCATAAGAAGGAGCAGTTGTAGGAGTTCCGTGGTGGTGTAGTGGCTAAGGCTTCGGCACTGTCAACGCTGTGGCCTGGGTTTGATTCCCAGCCAGGGAACTGCCCACATAAAAATAAAATTGAAAAAAGGAGTGTGCAAAAATCTTAGAAAGATTTCAATCTTACAATGATCAAACTGTATTTTTATCAAGTTTTTGGTGCTTAAAAGTATTTCCTTAAAATTCACTATGTAGCAACTTTTTTTCCAGTAAAGCTGAATTTAGATGTGTTACTGTATTTAACCTTTAAAGCATCAGATTGCTTGTTCCTTTTCTTACTGTTCAGTACTTGTAGAAGTACTTTTCCCCTCAATTCCAAGCCCATTTCTCTGCCCCCTGGGTTCCCAAGATGGCAGGGGACTGTCTCGGGACAGGTCTGCCAGCCAACATATGTTGAAATAAATAGAATCCTTTCTTCCACCTTCACCTGTCCACTCCAGGGTGTCTTTTGAAAGACTCTGCAGGAGTGCAGACCCATCCTAAGATAAAGTGGTCAGCTTGGGCCCATCCCAATCCTCTTGAGAATCAGATGTCAAGTACATGTGATCATCTATTATGAGAGAAAGACCTGGAACATGAGAATCTGTTCTTGGGGAAGCAGAGAAGCAAAGAGTGTCACAACAGAACCAGGGAGCCACACAGGCTCGTATCATCCACCTGTTAGGGTATAAGCAGAAAAACCTATACAGTCAGATCAGCGAACTCTCTTTAGGGGGGATAAAAAGGTCAGACTCCCCCTCCCCCAAAAAGAAGATTATTCATTATTAGTTATGGGATCACTGACAAAAAAATTTGGAGGAAATGGAAAATATACAGAAAAAGATTCACTAATTCATACCATTTAAAACAAAATTCCCAGTAGAAGTTCATATACACAATAAAAATGCTGAATAACTCTTACTATTCACTGACATTTTTTTTGCAACTCCTTCCTATAGTTTATCCAATCAGTAAATTTAATAATTTTTATAGGTAAGTCAAAAAGTTTTTTTATCATTTGCTTTTAAAGAGACTTCTAACACTCTTAAGTCTCTTCCCTTTTCCAAATATGCCAAGGAATGTTGGATTCAAGTTTCCATTTCTACCTACCCTTCAGAAAAAAATGAGGTATCTTCCCCAGATGTTATTATAATTAGTGGTTCTAGCACTAAGAACCCTGAAGATGAATTTTTAATCAATAAATACCCTTCACTTAACATTTATCACTTTCTTTAACCAACTGTCCCTTACTTTACCGTAAAGTTACTCAAAATGTGCTCAAGTCAGCAGCATCTTTACCTCTTGTGATCTTGTTAGAAATGCAAATTAACGGGCCCCACCTTATCATATTGAACCTGACACTCTCTCTAGGGCAGTGGTTCTCAACCTTCTTAATGCTGCGACCCTTTAATACATAAAATTATTTTCGTTGCTACTTCATAACTGTAATTTTGCTGCTGTTATGAATCGTAATGTAAGTATCTGATATGTGTTTTCCGATGGTCTTAGGCGACCCTGTGAAAGGGTCGTTCGACCCCCAAAGGGGTCGCGACCCACAAGTTCAGAACCGCTGCTCTAGGGGATGAGAGCCAGGAAACTTTTAACAAGCTCTTCAGTGTGCAAGGTTAGAATACTGATTCTTAACTGTAGCTGCACATTAAAATCATCTGGGAAGCTTTAAAAAAAGAAAAAGCCAAAGCCCAGGAATCCAACCAATTAAATCCAGAATCTCTTGGAGTGGGGTCTGGGTATGTTTTTAAAGTTCTCCAGGTGATTTTAATGCAAACCACTGTTTTAGAGGAGAGCAAAATCTGCGATTTGGTTTAACTATCAGAGAAGCTGGCCCACTGCTAACACCTTGCTAATTCATTGGCTAACTCTTAAGAAAAATTATATGACCTCCATCTCAGCTTCTAAACCAGCTCTTCATAGTATGTGTAAATCTGGTTTCTAACAATCATCAATCTAATATATCTTTTCACTTTTTATTATTAGAATTTCAAACATCCAAAATCCAGACTTGGGAAACTATAGGACATGATCCAGTTTCTTCAACTACAAAAAAATGCAAGGGGGGGAAAAAAGATGTGGAAGGGGAACTTAGAAATCAAAAGAGAGCTATGAGACTTATCAACCAATCACAATGATTGTACTTTATTTGCACGTCAATTCCAACAAACTGGAAAAAAAAAGGACAATTGGAAAAATATGAACAGTGTCTGGATACTAAAGAATATCAAGGAATTATTGTTTTTAGGCTTAATAGTGGTACTAAGGTTAGATCTTCAAACATTGTTGCATTTTTAGTGATATATACTGAAATATTCAGTGATGAAATGATACGATGTCAGGTAATTCAAAATAATCTGGGCCATGGAGAAGTAGGTGGAGGTACAGATGAAATAAGAATTAGTCATTAGTTGATAATTATCAGAAGCTGGGTATTAGGTAAAAGGGAATTCATTACACCAAATGGTTCCCTTGTAACTTCCAAATGTAACCAACCAATAAATGTTGTTGTTCAATATTACAAACTCATTAATTCTAACATAATTATTGTGTTTTAATAAATATAATCCTCAAATCAACCCAGGTTAGTCAGTGAGATCCCTCAAGTTGATTTTTCAGTCTTCTTGGCAGAATCTTGTAGTCTTTGTTAACTTCCCTTATTTTCTAGTATGACAAAATGTTCCTGATTCATAGTTTATATTTCCTGACCCACACCTGGAATCAGTCTTTTCTTCAGTGGGGCCTGGTTCATTTTATGGAAATGTGGAAAATGGTATGGAGAGAAAACCCACAAGTGCTAGGTGCTCATTGTTACTGAGTTGGGCATTGCTTTTCTAGGCCTTTTTAATGAAAAGAACTAGGATATTTTTTCATGAACTCAAACTGACACTTCCAATTTGAATCCAGGATCTATAGGATTTTTATTTACCCTCACCAACCTTATCTCAGTATGTCCTTTCACCTAGCAACAATCCCAGTTTTTAAAAGCACCAATATAACTACTCAAAATAACAATATCGATACCACAAACACAAGTTTAAAATTTTTTTCATTCTTTTGCCTTTAAGTGTATTTCCTTTTCTAAAAATTAACAACTTTGAGATACATTTCACATACCATAAAACTCACTCTTTTAAAATATAGAATTCAGTGGATTTTAGTAAAGTCAGAGTTGTGCAACCATCACCACTATTTAATCTCAGAATATTATTATCGCCACAAAAAAAGAAACCCATACCCATTAGCAGTCACTCCCACTCCCCCTCTCCCCCAAGCATTTGGCAACCATGAATCTATTTTCATTTTCTATTCTGGCCATTTCATATAAATGGAGTAACATATTATGTGGTTTTTGTGACTGGCTTTTTTCACTTAGCAAAACATATTCAAGTTTCATCCATGTTGTAGCATGTGTCAGTACTTCATTTCTTTTTATTGCCCAATAATATTCTGTTGTATAAATATAACATTCTGTTTCTTCACTCATCGTTTGATGAGCATTTGGGTTTTTCAGCTTTTTGGCTATTATGAATAATGCTACTATGAACATTTGTGTTCCGGCTTTAGTGTGGACATATATTTTCATATTTCTTGAGTGCAAACCTAGGAGCAGAATTGCTGGGTCTATGGTAACTCTATGGTTAACATTTTGAGGAACTGCCAAACTGTTTTCCAAAGTGGCAGGGTGATTTTCTACTGAGTGTCTACTGTGAGCACACAGAGCAATCAAGTCATTTTGTCATTTGGAATAGCTCTGGGTAGTTATACAAACAACTAAATACAATTTGGCTCATTTATTTCATTTACTTTGAGTTTTAGGAATTGCTTTCTAAAAATTTAATTTAATTTTATAATTATATAAAATATTTACATGGTTCCAAAGTTAAGTTTAAAAACAAAAATACGAAACAAGGCAAAGTCAAAGAAATCTAACTTCTACCCCTTTTCTCTCACCCATTCTTTCTTTCCCTTATAGATAACTATCCTTTATATTGTTTTATCCACACATCTTTCAATATAAGTGTATGTGTTTAATGTGTGTATGTGTATATGCACCAGCATTTACCTAGAAAGAGGTAGGAGTAGTGATACAAATATATGTAATAATATACCAAATATTATCTATTGTAGTACATGGGTTTATACATTTCTTTATAGCCTTGATAGTATTATCAATATGTTTTTATATAATATGTTTGTGCATACATGTGTGACTTTCACATATGGTTTTTTAATGCCCCTCTTTTATGAGCTGGTAATCTACACTAAAATCATAAGCATGTAATTCTGTAACAATAATATCATAACTACATTAACATAACTACTTTAAAAACTACTTCTACCAGACCCTGTATTTTAGTGTTCCAAAGGTTTCTATTTTTAATCTAATGATTACCTTTATACTAATTACTTTTACAAAAATACCCTTATCCACATGCCACCCTTGGGGCATTTTTCTATTGGCTATTCACTACAAACAACATAAAAACTAGAAGATATCCTCTCCCTCCCGTTTTCCCCATGATTTTAAGTAATATCCTTTTATTCTAAAATGAATACCTATTAGGTAATCAGCAAGTTTATTCTACTTTTCATATATTGTCTCATTCTCCCATTTTTGCAGTTCTATAGATCATACATGCAACACGGGGTTCACCAATTAAAATACAGGTGTCAGCGGAGGTGCATTACTTTCTGGAGGCTCCAGGGGTGGACCCACTTCCTCCATCATTGATGGGTGTTAGCAGAATTTGGTTTCTTACAGCTGTAGGACTGATATCCCCATTTCCTTTCTGGTCACTGGAGCTTCTAGAGGCCACCTGCAGTCCTGGGTGGTGGTTCCCTTACTCCATCTTTTTTTTTTTTTTTTGGTATGTGGGTAGCTCCCTGGCTGGGAATCGAACCCATCTTACTCCATCTTTAAAGCCAGCAATAGCTGCTCTTACTTTGAATCTCTCCTCCTCCTTCATGTCTAACCAGGCGGTGAAAGAGCTTCTGCTTTCAAGGACTCACAAGATTGAACTGGGCCAACCTGAGTAATTAGGACAGTCTTACCATGTAGAGGTCCATACCTCTAATCACATCTGCATGGTCTCTTTTGCCACTTAAGGTTCTGGGGATTAGGGGTTGGGCATCCTCTGGGGCCCATTATTTGGCCTACCACAAAATTACAGCAATTAATTTGGGGATTTTTAAAAGCTTATTCATTTGTTTTCCCTAAAGATTTAGACTCAAGCATAAGTACAAACACATGAACCAATATTTTTACCACTTTTGAAAAGTAGTTTGAAGTCTGTGGTTTTTCACTTTCAAAAGACTTATTTTCACAATTAGAAAGAAACTAAATAATAATTTGACCATGTTGTATTCAAGTAGCAGTTGAATCTTGGTATTTTTCATGTGGTACTGAATATTAAGGATAACCAAAAGAAGGCATTTAAAAATTATTGAACAAATTGCTTTTAGAAAGAAAAAGAAACAAAATAGATTATTGACATCAAGTAAAATATAGATTCTATCATGTGAATTGTACAAAAAAAACACTGAGATTACATTAATTAAGAAAAACAGGGAGTTCCCTGGTGGTGTAGTGGCTAAGGCTTCTGCGCTGTCAAGGCTGTGGCCTGGGTTCGATTCCCAGCCAGGGAACTACCCACATGAAAAAGAAAGCTATCATTTTTCATGACTATTTCCTAATAGTATGAAAAATCATACAGAGATAGAATCTTCCTCAGAGGAAATATGGGTAGCTTAGAACACTGAGAGGAAAATCCTAAAAGAGCAATTTAAAATCCTCAACACCGTCCAAATAATTAGATACAGCCTCATCTTCTGAGAAAATCTATAGAGTTTCAAAAAGGTAGATGGTGAGGAAGGGAAAATAATTTAACAAAAAACAATGAAATAAAAGGAAAGAACATCTTTTCTTAAACCAAAATAAAGAATTTAAAATTTTTTACATGATTGGTATCTCTGGCAATGACTAATCAGAACATGTGAATGTTGAAATGTGGTTTATGGGGTATTTATAAGTAGGAGAAAATAAGAGGGAGATTTTAGAAGAGAAAACAGTATCCCAAATAGAAGGTAGGGAACAATGACACACTGTACAAGAAATCATAGTTAGAATGCCCAGGTGCAATGGAAGCTTTTGCATGATTTTAGCATGTGCGCATCTATAGAAGATTTATCAAACAGAAGTAAAGTTTTGTGCTTCTACACAGAGAATTAAATATAGATAGATTTTTAGGTATCAAAATCAGAAAAAAGCGAATTCAAATTTGTGCTTCTCCAAAAATAAATGAATGGAACTATATCAAACTAAAATGCCTCTGTACGGCAAAAGAAACCACCAACAAAGCAAAGAGTCAACAGAATAAGAGAAAATATTTGCAAACAATGTCTCTGATAAGGAGCTAATATCTAAAATATATAAAGAACTTGTACAACTCAACAATAAAAAAACAAACAACCCAATTAAAAAATGGGCAGAGGAACAGACACTTTTCCCAGGAAGACATACAAATAGCCAAGAGATATAGAAA
>PVJL010000897.1:173633-211709 GCA_004026885.1 Lyroderma lyra
TCCTCAGAAAATTGGGAATGGAGTTACCATTTGACCCAGCAATCCCCCTTCTGGGTATCTACCCCCAAAATTTGAAAAACTTAGTCTGCAAAGATATATGTACCCCAATGTTCATCACAGCTCTATTCACAGTGGCCAAACCATGGGAACAACCAAAGTGGCCTGCAGCAGATGACTGGATAAAGACGCTGTGGTACATATACACAATGGAAAATTACTCACCTATAAGAAAAGATGAAATAGGGGCATTTATGACAACATGGATGGACCTTGAGACCATCATGCAAAGTGAAATAAGTCAGACAGAATAAAACCATCTGTGGAACACAAAGCTGAAAGCAACAAAGGAACAAAAACTCATGGACACAGTCAATAGTTCAGTGGTTATCTGAGAGTATGGGAGTAGGGTGGGAGAGAAGGGACAGGGTCTCAAATATATGGTGATGTAAAAAGAATTGACTCTGGGCGATGAATACTAACACAACACACAGATGATGTATTATAGAGTTATACACCTGGAACCTATGTAATTTTTACCCAACCAAAGTCACCCAATAAATTTAACAATAAAAAGAAAGAAAAATTGTGAAAATTAAAAAATACATATGCTTCTCAGGGAAAACAGAAAAACAAACAAACATACACCATAATTTCTGGTCATTTGAAAACAAGTGCTGGTTTTTGTTTTTGTTTTGTTTTGTTTTGTTTAAATGCTTTTAAGTTACTCAACGAGAGAGGAATTTTACTTGGTTTAATTTCATCTAAAGTACAGACATATCTGAAAATTTACAGTTATTCTTTCTTAGTCTCCCACAACAATTACAATCTTTGCATTAAATAACATAGTTATTGATTATCTATTTACATATCAGTATTCTCAACAGATGGCAAGCCACTCCTAAAGGACAGGTATAGATGTTATTCTTTGAATTGTCATAGTATCACACACAACTTAGCACATGTGAATATTTGTTGAATGGATGAATGAATAAACGAATGAATGAATGTGTCTGGGTCTTTGGGAAACCTTCCTTCCCAGACTCATCCATTTACTTTAACCAAACTCAGCTTTTAAAATTAAAAGTCCAAGGAACAAATTAAAACCAAATATTTTGAAATTTTAAACTAGCCTTCTCAAAAATATCAACCAAACTGACTAAATAGATCAGTTCTAATAATAAACTAAAGACCTAGTCAAAATGTATAGTTATTGAGATACATTGAGTTAATTTAATCTAAGTCATTAAAAACCAAAACAAAATCTTTAATCTGTACAATGACTTATTAAAATGCAACATTTATGGAATACCTACTATATGTTAGTTGTTGACTTTTAAAAAAGATTTAAAATAGCAGAACTCTAATTTTTAATTGCTTGCTAAGTTTCTCACAGCCAAGTCTGGAGAGCAGGGTCTCATATTGTAAAGGAGGCACAATTCCCTTACTTTATGGTTTATACTTTACGGCTTTATGGCTTCTAACAAAGTTGGTTTTATACTAAATCTGAAAATACAATTCTAATTTCCACTATAAAGGTGGATATTTATTCACATAAAAAGAAAATTTCTCAGAAAGTTAAAGTGAAAACTTCTGGCAAATCAAGCTAAGAAACACAAATGGCTGGCAGCCACCCTCCTCCATTTTCAGAGCCTGGCCCTCCCCAGTAATCCCTATGGTAACTGTGTTAGTCCTGGCAGCCACATTTATACGCCTAAGTGAATCTGATTAGACCAGGCATGATTGCCTTACCTAGGCTGGGCCAGTGACAGAACCGGAAGCAAAAGACACAAAGGGAACACTTGCTGTGTTTTCTTGACACTCCAGTTTCAGCTTCTCGAAGCCTAGCTTTAACCTTATAACCAATTCCTCTTTTTGCTTAATGGTTTCTGCTACTTGTATCCAACTATATAATAAAAGGCAGAGTAAATCTGAAGTTATAGGATCAGCTATACTTCTCTAGCACTGCGTGAGTTTTTCCCACTTCTGGCACGCCATGTACACTGCTGCCTTTTCCTATGTAACAACAGCCTTATATTAAAAAGAAAAAAAACAAACAGCACACTTACACAACTCATGAGAGGAAGCAAGCACTATGTCCAATACTCATGAAAAAGGTATCATAGAATTGTGAAACTGAAAGGAGGCAATCACTTAGCCCAGCCCATGTGCTGGAGAGGCCTTTAACTTTGTAAATTCACCACTGGAGTCTTGACTCCAGAGCTCTACAAACATGTCAATACTACTCCTACATTAAAATAAAATAAAACAAGCAATCATACTAGACAGCACAATACAGAGAACAACAATTCAGAATGGACTTACTAAAAGATATTACATTCCTTTGAGACCATATTTTTTTTTTCTGTATTCTGTCAAATTGCTTAGGCATGCAGATTTTTTCCCAACAGGAAAATAAGATATTTAAACTAAAAAAAAAACCACAACTTTTCTACAGTAACTTTTGAAAGTACCTCTCCCTTCTCTTTACTACACTTTACATACGAGTATATTAAGTTAAAAGAATCCTCAAAAGCACATAAGCATTCATAAAATTGTGTGCTTACAAATTAAATTTAGGTAAAAGAGAAAAATAGATGCAAAGTTTCTTACATTTCTTTAAGACACGCTAACTGATTTTTAAGATCAATACTTTGTCTCATATACCAGGAATTAGCAAATTGCAGGCTGTCTTAAATTACATGTTGACATACATAATTGACAATGAAAAATTACATATACAGTAAAACCAGTTACTGCAGGTGATGAACCACTGCAATTATTTTAACTGAGTGGAAGAATGAATGAACAGAGAGAAGTGTTTTTATTACAATGACTAACTGGAATTCAAGAACAGAGAAAATGACAAAAAGTACTCTCTTACACAAGCAATAGCACCACCTGCTGATAAATAAAAGCAATACTGTCATTTAATTTTAAATGTGCTAAATGTTATACATCCAAATCTTTCCCTTGAATTACTACATTTAATGTAATATGACTCATTAATATACTCTACATATTTATTTGTAACAACTATTCTAATTTGAAAGCTTTTACCTGACATTCTTGAATCATGCCCTTCTTTAAAAATCAAAGGTAAAAATTAAAATCATGGAATCAAGAGAAAAATTATGGTACTATGGCTTTTAATTTTTATTCCATAAGTAATTCATTTATGCCATAATTTACAAACCACTTGATAATGTATATTTAGTTGGTGTCTGATGTTCCCTGACCACCTCACCTAAAATAATGCCACTTCCCATATTCAGTTTTATTTTTTATAGCATTTACAATATTATCATTTAACATATTATATATTCACTTTGTTTGCTTATAGTCTTTCATCTGCTGGAATAAAAACTCAGAGCAGGGAATTTATTTTGTTTACTGCTATTTCTTTAACACCTAGGGTAAATGCCTACCATGTAAGAGACTGAATAAATACTCGTGAAGGCATTATTGACTATGAAAATAAATGAGCAAATGAACATGCAATGCATTTTTAAGCTTCTTGAAGGTATAATAGCTATTCAAAAGTTTCAAGGATCTTGATGATTTTGCCAGATTATACTTGAGAAAAGTTGTACTAATTAATGCTCCCTTCAATGCATTATGAAGGAGCCCATTTTCCCATTTTCTAGTAAGTGGGAAATGGCATTTGTGCTGTGATTTTTATTTGCATGAAACTTATTATTGAAGAGGCAGAACATATTGTGGGGTTCTGGGGGGTATTTACAATACACTTCTTTTATTATTTGCTCCTTTTTTTCAGTTCCAGATTTTCTATTTGGTTCCTTTTTTAAAATTCTATCTCTTTCTTAATCTTCTCTATTTATTCACTTGGTTCCCTTTAGCTCTCTGAACATATTTAATACCACTGATTTAAAATCTTTGTCTAATAAGTCCAATGCTAGGCTCCCTCAGGGATGGTTTCTATTTCTTTTTTTGTTTGTTTGTTTCCTGTGACCGGGCCATACTTTCCTGCCCCTTTGTATGCCTTGTAATTTTTTGTTAAAAAAATGGACATTTTGAATATTATAATGTGGTAACTCTGGAAATCAGATTCTTCCCCCTCGCCAGCGTTTGCTGTTGTTTTCTGAGGGCTGCAGTCATTTGTTTACTTTTCCAAACTATTTCTGCCAAGACTATTCCTTTTATGTGTGGTCACTGAAATCTCCATTCTGTTATGTCAGAGGTCAGCTTGTGATCTGACAGAGCCAAAAAAGAAAGAAAAAAATACTCTCCCATTCTTTGCCAATTGGATCTGAGCTGCGGCACTCCGTTAACACTTAGCCAGGCCACCTATAATAAGGCCTTAGCCCCCACCTCTGCTTGTGATACAAACCTAGCATCCTCCCAAGTCTTTTCTGAGCCTTTGTCTGGTGCTGGGCATATGTGTTGCACTCTAGATTCCTCAGTATGCTGGTGTGCCAAAAAAATGTATACACATTTTAAGCGATATTACCTTTTTAATATCACTTTAAAAAGCGATATTACTTTTTAAAGTTCAGCTGAATTATGGTAGCAATGTGTAGTATGATGTTCACTCAAAAGATGGTGTTAATCAAATGAATGCTGGCATCACCATGCAACAGGCAGAACAGTCGAAGAAAATGGCAGAAGCACGGTTGTCGTTTAAGGAGCACAAAACCATTTTGAAGTGGTATTTGAAATTTCAGAATGTTGTTTGAGTTTCCTCCACTTTCTCTTGACTTAACACCCCTTGACTTCTACCTATGGGGCACCTGTAAGGATGCGATGTCCCATAGAAAACCAGCTACACTGGAGGTACTTTGGGAGGAACCTGAACTGGCATGTGCAGCAATACAAGTAGACCCTCTGGTCAACGTTGCTCAAGCAGTAAGTTCACTGTAATCAGAAGTGTCTGGACACTGATGGCTAACCACTTTGAGTACCTCTTCTAATTGCAGAAGTCGAATGTTACTTGTATTCCTCTTTTGTTATTGGCATATATTGAGTATTACAATTTTAACACTGGTTTTTCTTTCTTGAAATGTGTATACATTTTTTGGCACCCTCTGTATGTGAGAGCCCCCCAAACCAGTTATTTCCCCCACATATCTTTGTCCTCAGTCTCCTCCTGTCTAGGATTTTTGATCTGCCTGCTGCTTGCCCCATCCACCATACCTTGCCCCAGGTGGCTTGGGCAGTGTGCCTTTACAAAGTTTCAACAGATGTCACCTGGGAAGCCAGCCACTCCAGCTCTGAGAGATTTCCAAAGGAAGCAAAACAAAGACAAGCTTCAGGAAACCACCAAACAGGTCAATAAGTACAACCACAATTTCTTGAGAACATGGTCCATTTTGTTCCCTTCAGGCATCAGTGAGCCACACCAGAACACAGGCTACCATCCCCATGGCCACTGCCAAGCTAGAATGAGGGATGATAGATAGGTAAGCAAAAAAATGCCACAATGCTTTCTTACCAAAATTTAGCAGCCTCTTTCTTCATTAAACCTTCCCCTTCCAGTTGCTCCAAGTTTTAAATCAGATTCCAGGGTTCTGAAAAAGTAGAATCTGACATTTTTTGCCAATTTAATGGTGTCTTGAGAGGAGGGACCAATCCCTGAAACTCCTTACTCCACCATTTTCTGTGATATCACTCCTCTTTCGCTAGTTTTTACTGAAGAACTTTTATTGCAAATCTACAATTGATACCTTTCATTAAGAAAGATTCACACTACACAAAATCACAAAAGGAGGAAAAGATGATCCCAATAGAGGATCCAGCAACAAGTGGTATACTTGAAGCCATGTTGTTAGTTAGAGACATGGGTATTTTACCTAAGTGGTAAAATAGAATAAAACGCTCTCCTAAAACCTGGTCATCTTACAAAATAACTTAGGGATATGTTTCTAGGTTATAAAATATAACCCCTCTTCCACATTTGTAATGACTTGAAGGTAGTCCACTCTAGATATATAGAATAACAACTTAATTAGTCTCCTACTTGGGGACATTTATTTATAATTTTTACCATTATAACAATCTTATGATAAAATTGTTATATATACATCTCTGTATACTTGTACAATGATCTCCTTAAAGGAAATTGCTAGAAGTGAGATCCCTAGGTCAAGGAATATATATACATCTGATACTTGGATACGTATTATATATCAAACTACCCTTCAGAAAGATGGAATCAACCCATACTCCTACCAACAGTGTATAAATGAGGGACCTCATTTCCCTATTTGAGTGAACCCAAAGTTTTTAAGTCATTGTTCACCTTTTCAATCTATTTCGAAAAATACATCATGAATTCTGTATTTTACATTTATCCATTAGTTAAACTAAACATCCTGTCATGTTTATACTGGCCATTTGTATTTGTTTTGTGAACTGACTATCCATGACATCTAGCTGTTTTCCTTGACAGCTCCCTGGACAGTGAATCTCCAATAGGTAGCTCCTCCTCACCACTTCGCTTATAGAATCATTACCATAGTTAGAGCTGATTTTTAAAAACTCATGATCAATTATTTTAAATAAAATTTTGATATGTAAGGAATCATAATAGTAGAACAGCTCCCACCAGACCAACTTTCTCACAGATAACATCTATACAGTCCAGACAAAACTACAAAAACTACTACTTGAAGACTGGAGAGCAACCAAAAGCAGGCAGACAGCCACTCTGGGAAACAGGTTAGCCATTCCTCAAAAACATAAACATTCCTTAAACAGAGAGTTACTATTTAACTCAGTAATTCTATTCCTAAGTATATACCCCAGAGAAATGAAACCATATGTCCACACACAAAAAAATTATACACATTCATAGCAGTATTATGCATAATAAAAACAGTTGAAACACAAATGTCTATAAACTGATAAATGGATTAAAAAATATGTCATATTCATATAATGGAATATTATTTGTCTATAACAAGGAATGATGTACTGATACATGCTATAGCACGGATGAACCTTAAAAATATTACACTAAGTGAAAGAAGCCAGTCACAAAAGGTCACATTGTGTATTATCCCATTAATATGAAATGGCCAGAATAGACAAACCCATGGATAAAGAAAGTAGATGAGTGGTTGCCAGGGGCTGGGGCTGACATAAAGAGAAATAGGGATTGACCATTAATGAGTAAGTGATTCCTTTTAGAGGACAGGAAAATGTTCTGAAATAAAGTGCAGTGGTGGTCACACAATCCTACAAATATCCTGTAAAACAGTATAAATGGTATACTTTAAATGGATAAATGTATAGTATGTGAATTATATCTCAATAAAGCTTTAGTTAAAAAAAAAAAGCAGGCAGAAACTTGAGGGGAGTCAATGGTTGAAAGAAGGAAACAGTACTGAATGAATTTCCATTTTTTTACAGCATTTTACCTGAAATCAGGCCCTACTTGGTGCCCACACCAATGTTTCTTTGATATCAAAGCGATATTTCCAATATGTGAACATTATCATGTTACTACCCACCACTCATGGTTCTCTACTTTCCAACTTTACTGTTTTAGCTGTTCAAAGAAAATATTATATTGAACACTAATAGGAAAACAGATCAATGTGGAGCTTCTCTGGTTGCTGGTGGAAAGGAGGACCAGGAGTCCCACCCCGTCTGGTTTTCCAACTCACAACACTTAAGAGAGCTCCACAGAAAATAAAGCGACTTAAAAAGATTAAAATTTAAACCCTTTACATGGCAAACTAGATCTGGTCTGAGAATGTCTTTTCCGTATTATCTCCTAGTACTTATTCCAAGCAAAATCTTACTGATATTGCACAGAAAGCACTCTTCAACGCTTTGATGCACAAGGGGTTCCTTCTGCCTGCAACTCTCTTCCACCAACTTGTCTCCTTGGAGAACTACTAATTCTTCAAGCCTCAGCTCTCCAATGTCCCACAAACAGTTAGGCTCTGCCACACCTTCACAGTGCTTGCACAAAACAAACTTCTTACATACCACTTATCACACTGTATTTAAGTCTTACAGTCTAATTCTCTACTAGACTGTCAACAACTTGAATGAAAATCTTAACAGCTTTCCATCTCCAATTTCTGAAATACTCTGATGAGTAGTATATATTTAATGTCCATTGAATAAAAACAAACATATTTAAAATGTTAATCTCAAGTCCTTAAAATATTATTACAAAATATTCAGTCTATTCAGTTGAGCAAGGTGAGGGGAAAATACTTTTCTAGATTAGTTAACATTCTAAAAATAGGTATAGTGTTTAACAAAGCAAATCTTTAACTCAGGTGTTCAGATCAATTCAATGCCCTAAGCCTTTAAAAGTTTTAAATATTTTCATGAAAACAGCAAATTAAAATTATTATGCTTAAATTCACTTAGTGAATTAATGAGATCTATTGTGTTTTACAGATAATCATTATGCTATAGGATCTTATAAATTATCCAGGGCAAGTTTGTCCGCATGTGGCCCAGGACGGATTTGAATGTGGCCTAACACAAATTCGTAAACTTTCTTAAAACATTAGAAAAATTACGTATGGACCTTTTTTTTTTTTTAGCTCATCAGCTATTGAAAGTGTTAGTGATTTTATGTGCGGCCCAAGACAATTCTTCCAATGTGGCCCAGGGAAGCCAAAATATTGGACACCCCTGATCTAGGGAGTCAAAAATAATATACATAAAACTGAAATGGACAAGATTAAGAGCACAATACATCGTGAAAATGCCAGTACATTGTTTATAGACTAAGAATCATTGACAGAAAATCAATGGAAATGAGATCATCTGATCTAATACCTTGATGTTATAACTAAGAAAAGAGAGATGTAGATGAGAGGAAGTTATAAAAATAAACTTTAGGTTATCTGTAGAAGTTATCATGAAAGTAAACCAAATATGAGATAGGCAGAATTCAGTAAATACAAGATAGAGGTAAGAGCATTCCATGAAAGAAGATGACTGAGGACTTTAGTTAGGGCTGAGGAGATACATGAGCCAGTGTTCCCTCTGATTTGAGTACAGACACAAATTAGGGAATTTTGGGAGGAAACACAGTGCATTCCAGGGCACCAGGTTTTGGAGAACTTCTAAAGCCAGGCAGAGGACTTTGTATTTTATATGACAGAAACAAGTAATGAAAAAACTTAACAGATCATTTATAAAGCTGTACAAATTCTAAGTTAACTGTCTTATTCTACAATTGAGGAAAAAAGCCTCATAGTTAAGAGTAATATGGAAATAGCCTCACTTACATAACATAATGCTGTTGCTTCTGGAGGACTTTGATGAAACAGTTTATTCTTCAAGTACAATGAGTGAATGTTACTGAGCTTGGCTGTTTGCCTAAGTTCTAAACCAAATCTGTGTGAATGAATACTCTTATGAGGAAAAAGTCTGACTCAAACATGAATTTTTGACAAAAACAAAATGACCATTCTTAAAATTTATTATCAACCATTTATCAAAAATATACAACCAAAAATTTTATATGAAACATACTGACAGTTAAAAAAAAGTTTAAAACTGAACTTTCCACAGTGATTGGACATAAATTCTAGTACTTTAACTATTTCACCATCTTTTACAATTTTGCTTAAAGTAAATATTTTCAGAAAGACAAATAGTAGAGAATATATCTAATCTTCAAATGTAAAGAATTTGGTCCCATAAGTTTGAAATTGATTGAATCATTATATTAAGAAGACAAATCAGAAAGATTCAGTCCAATGTATTCACTGAAAATGTTTTCTGAAGATTGAGAACCAGGTGTGTTATGCATTACCACATTTATGACAACACATTTGCTCACCACTGTAACTTACCCCAGTTTTATCACATAAGCGTAAAGTATGAAATGATCCAACAGCAAATAATTCTCCACCTGGAGCCCAGGCAACTGAAGTAATAGGATGTTCATGAGGTTGTGAACTGTATAGGAGGCGGCCATAACTATCCCACACCTACAAAAGCAAATTCAGAAAAATCTTTTATAACTGTTACCACCTTATTATAAATAAGGTTGTCCTCCAGTAAGGTATCAAGTAAAGATTTAGAAATCATCACTCCAGAGCACTGGTTCCCAAACAGTGGTACACGTAACCATCGGCGTACGTACTGGTCTGTCCAGGGGTACACAAAAAACAATCAGTAATGGCAAAAAAACAAGAAAAGTAAAAAATGCAAAACGTTAGTTATGAAACAATAAATGTTAAGTTTGAATCACCATTAATGGACACTTCAAAATTAGATCACACGAGTGAGTGATGATTGGTGAGGGCATGGCTATGAACCCTTCCTCCAAACCACTCTTTGATCAATCATTACTCACAGTTTCAGAACAATCCATTTATGATGTTTCTAGAACTTCTCCAAACATAAATAAATATATCTGTAGCCAGATGTTTGATCAGTTTAGTTACTGACTAAAAGTAAGTGCCTCGTCTTTAATCATACCTTTCAAGTAGTTTTTTATTTAATGTTTAAATATTTGATCATTATCAATATTTAACTGTTATTAATACTACAAAATTAAATTTGTGGTTTATACTTTTAGTGTAGTGATTTTTCTCTCCTAACTTATTACCTCATTTCCACCATTTTACATTATGATAGGCATTAAACAAAAGTGTATTTCAAAACAGGTGTTTTAAAAACAAGGTGTACAATTTATAGAATTGGGCTTAAAAGGGGTATACAGATGGAAAAAGGTTGGGAACCACTGCTCTAGAGCAAGCTTGTCCAACATACAACCCACAGGCTGCATGCGGCCAAGGATGGCTTTGAATGCAGCCCAACACAAATTTGTAAACTTTTTAAAAACACTGAGAGATTTTTTTTTTGTGGCCTTTTTTTAACTCATCAGCTATTGTTAGTATTAGTGTATTTTATGTGTGGCCCAAGACAATTCTTCTTCTTCCAAAATAACCCAGGGAAGCCAAGAAGTTGGACACCCTGCTTTACAGTTTTAGCAATTAAATGCCTTTCTATCACATAAGGCCGGGGTGGGGGGAAGGGGAGAACTGTATTCCTTGAAACCTAAATATCTCAAAAAAATATAACATTGTAATAATTTTCAGAATGACATACCTTATATTTACAGTCTTCACCAGCAGATAAAATTAAATCATTGACTGAGTTCCAATCTACTTTTAAAATAATGCCATCATGAGCCTTCCACTGTGAGAAAAAAAAATAAGATATTAATTATAACTTTAAAAGCACTGAAAATATTTTTTATAGGAAAAGACGTTTTGCCTCTTTCTAATAATTCTCTTGCCCTCTCCTTGGAGATTCCCATCTTCCTTTCATAGCCATTAAGCATAACCTCATTTACTTGTTTCATTTCTAAACCACACTAATGAACACCTAGCACTATGACATCCACTATACAGCTTACATCCTTATAAATTTCCTCAGTTGCTAGAACTCCAGATGGAAACTCACTTGTTGAACTATTTCAAGCCTGACATTTGTGTGAACACTGGAATGTACATAACCTATGTTATGTACTCCAGAGCTTAGTTAAATCCAAATCTTGTTCTTTTTTGTACAGCTGACCCCATTATTGATACTGTCTTCATTCTTGTTTACTAATTCTCTTCTATTTTTAAGAAACTTCTACTACATGAACAGCTTCTTTAGTACTTCCTTCATTCTCTTCTGCACATTCTCCTAAGCTTCATTCTCTTTACCCTCATGGCTCTGGACTACTCTGAGAAACTTCTGCTGCATTCACCCTATAACAAAAACAGGTATTTCACAGATATGTATATATTCTATAAATACATAGGAAGCATATGTGTGGGTATATATAAGTGACCCAGAAACTGACAATCTAGAAAGTAAACATGGATGTCTTCTTGCTCTTAAATTTAATTCATGTGCCCATTTAGTTATTACTACACATTATTAAAAGCTATCTTTCACCATGTTTAGGCAGAATAATATAACTGAAAAAAATTAATTTTCCTTGAAAACTATAAGATACATTTTAATGTCTGAGCCAATCAACTCCATATCAAAGAATGACCATTTTAAGGGCTCTCTCTATAGATCCTTCCTAATCTATTATTCTTAATGTATACAGAATAAAATATTAAATTAGGGTCAAATAAACTCTAAAAATAATTTACAGTTTGTCTCATTCAAGATATATGAAAATATATACTCTCATCAACAAATGTTTTTATATGTTAAAAAGCAATAATTCCTAACAGATGTCACCCCAAAAAGTCTATCAATAAAAATGAATTTTAAAAAAAGCAATAATTCACATAATTTAATGCCAAATTAAGCCAATATCCTAAAATAAAATGCAGGGACAAAAATAACAATATACAGACATAGATATATAGCTAGATATACATATGCACAGAGAGTCTTAATTTTAAAGCTACAAAAGTTAATTTTGCATATTCAGAAGTCAGAACCAATATTTGATGTAAAATTTTCTTATATAGTTGACCTCTGAACCACTCATATTTGAACGGCACAGGTTCACATATATGCAGATTTTTTCAATAAATATTGTAAATGTATTTCTCTTCCTTGTGCTTTTCTTAATATTTTCTTTTCTCTAGCTTACTTTATTATAATAACATAGTATATAATACATGTAACATACAAAATATGTGTTAATCAACTGTTTGTGTTATCAGTAAGGCTTCCTTGTCAATAGTAAATTATTAGTACTAGTTAAGTTTTTGCAGAGTCAAAAGTTATACTTGGATATTTGATTTTGTGAAGGTTGGTGCCCCTAACTCCCATATTGTTCAAGGATTAACTGTACTGTTTTAGGATATCAATTTATATATTACATATATTTACATATAATGCACATTTTCAATTATTTCTCAATATATTAGGCACTTTGTGAAATTCCTTTGAACAACAAGCTCCTGACACCAGGAATTATGTTCTTTCTCTCTCTAAATACAGTGCCTGGTAGATTGTAGGTATGCACTATATTTTCAGTAAATGAATAAACAAAAGTCTCTTCACTATAAAATCAAGTTTTGGGTCTCTAGAAGAGTCACTAGAGCTCTTAAGGGAAATGAGAGCTATACCTTTGAACTGTATTCTACAAGCAGGAGTTCATTAAGCATTTGGGGCGGGTGGGGCAGACAATCCAAATTTGAGTATATATTTATGTCCAAGGAGAAATGCTGCAGCTTTAGTTTTCCAAAAAGAATAAGAAACTTTCACTAAGTTACTACTTTAACTCCTCCTCCACTCCAGCTGAATTTTCATACCAGATATTTTTCCTTTCCTGCACTACTTCCTGGCCCAAAGGTTCCAGCAAACCTTAAATTATAATTTATCAGTGGTGATGTAAGCATCTCCCTGAGTTTCATTTATATAATCTAATGACAGGTATCTAAACAAATCATGTAATTATAAACTAAAAGATTCATCTTGCCTGTTTTTGCTATATAATTTCATAGCAGATTTTCAGTGTAAGTGCTAATGGAAAAACTTGAAATAAAGGCAGTCAGAACTATTTCTCTTTTCTAGCTTCTTTCCTTTATCCAATTTTTTTTTTTTAATGTGGGTAGTTCCCTGGCTAGGAATCGAACCCAGGCGGCAGCACTGACAGCGCCAAAGCCTTAGCCACTACACCACCAGGGAACTCCCTCCTTTGCCCAATTCTTTACCTCAGTTGCCTAAGAGCAAGGACTTGTATCTTCTCTTTCTTTTTTGTCACACAGTTCTTAGCAGACTGTTCTGCATGCAGTAAAAATGTAAATGCATGTGGACTATATGAAATATATAGCGTAATCTGCATAGAATTACTAATATGAAACTTCTAAGTCATTTCTATCTCCTTGCTCCCCAAAATCTGTATCTTCTCAACTGTTAAATCTGATGCTGCTTCTGAAAACACCTTTATACCTGCCATAGATGGTCAAAATCCAGCACCAAATCCCTAAACCAGGACCTAGTCATTTTACACCTTTTTTTCTAGCCTCTTTGGCTCTAATTTATTAGGGGTTGACTAAAAGGTAGCGATGGGATAATAATTCATAATAACATCAATAACAACTCCTTTATATCGAATGCTTATTGTATGCACTGTCCTATGCACTTGTAATTTAACTCACTTAATTTTCACAACAATCCTATCAAACAGGTATTAGCATCACACCTAAGAGATGAGAGCACTGAAGCTCAAAGATATTTTATAACTTGCACTTGGATCCAGGTGGCTCCAAAGGCTATATTCTTATTACACACACTATACTGTGTCATTATCAAAATATGAAGAAAATGATTGTCTTTTAATACTGGAATCAAACACTAAGATCCTAGACATAGGCTTAAAGGTTTTCCATTAATTTGTCCTACTCTGACCTGTTTTAACTGCCATCATTGTTTTGCTTCTATATAATTGATAAAATTATATACACCTAATTTGTTCTAAACATTACATTGACTCCCCCTCCACTCTAAAAATACTAAAAGAATGCTAGAATCTTAGAGAAGTCTCAAGAGTATCGAGCAGATGAGGAGGAGGAGGAAGATGATAGTGATAATAATAAAACACAGTCTAAACAAGCTCTTAAAATTTTATGATTTCATCCTGTTTGTCTCAAATTGATACATTTGCAGCTGATTCTGCTAAATTTAAAGAAGCTTATTATCATGCCAAATCATGTGACAATTTAGTAACTCAAAACACATTTATGATTTACTTATATAATGTGAACTGGAATAAGGACAAAGTTAACCTTGTTGGAAAACATAAGCAGATAGTCCCTGTTCTATAATAAAGGCTGATAAAACCGCACACTTAAAAGCCTGACTGTAAAAAGACCACCCAGAAGAAAGGGACTCCTAAGACAGTGACCTCTCACTTAGCAATCTGGCAATCCTGATAACAATTAACAAATGCCTGAGAAGTACCTGTAAAACTTTAGCATTTGGTTGAAGAGGTTTAATGATCAGCTGTTTGCCTGCTGTGTAAAGAACCTTTTCTGAATCCGGGCCCCACACTACTGAATACACTGGTGTTCCTGCAAAAAGGAAAAAAGAAAAAGAAAAAAAACCTGATAAACTTTAATGATTATGCCTTTGAAAAAGGGAGATTGTTAAGAGGATCAAAAAATAATTTGGGGTGTCATTTCATTTCCTCCTAATTCAAAAGCCTTTTCAAACTGGAGTATAGTCTCATACTGAAAAACCAGACTGGGTTAATACTGACCATTGAAAATCTATCTTGATGAGTGAAAAACAATTTAACAATTTTGATCTTGCTGAGAAAAGATGGTGTTTTTAGAAATTCAGGATACTGTGTCATTGAAATACATAAAATTAAATAAATGCACTATATTATTTTAAGATATAAAGAGGTATATAAAGAGTTATCATTTCCCATCAACGGCCAGCAGTGTTTAAACTGACTTAAATTTTCCATACAAAAACACACATGGCATACTCATAGATTATTTGCCATTCCTGTTGTTGCGATAGGCAACAGAACTTGCCTGCACCTACTGCTTAAGCAATAGTCTAATCAATAGAAATCATCTAACCCCCAAATAGTCTCTCTCTCCCATCTATGAATTCATGAATGGCAAATTAAATACCATATTAGGGAAAGTTTCCCTATCAATCAAGTGTGGCTTTGGCCTGAAAGTTAGGCCAAGAAGAGCTCAAAGATCCTATAACCAGGACAAAGGTTATTCCACTTGCAGGGGAAAGGTCCAAGTTTGATTTACCTAGCATACTATAACCTACATTAAATTTCATACTGTTTTCAATTTCCTAGAATAGAAATGTAGCGATGGTATTTCTTAACTCATTTACTTTCTAGATTATATAATATCTTCTGGAAGGCTATACTTGATGTGATCCTAGTTCTTTAAAAAGTAAGTATCATATTTATTGAAAGCATTAAATATCCGTACTCCACTGTCTGACCTAGTTACCTTTTCATTTGGGAAGTGAATCAGGTTATAAAATTAATCTATGGACTATTAACCCACCTCTATATATAAAACCAAGCTTTGAAAAGTTGTCTAGGGCCCCTAAGTCAGACTATTGGCAGCAGTTGATTTTCTGAGAATGAATGAGTGAATGTTTCAGAAATTTATTTTCTCAATACAAATGAAATATGACTCTGAGGATTTATGGTCAAACAATATGATTTAATTATTTATTTAAATAAAAAATCCAACTGATGCTAATCAACAGGGATCAATCAGCAATCAACAGGGAGTAAATTTCAGTAAAATAAAAGCTTGTGTTCAACTGGCACCCTACTCTCTTTGTGCCATGTTCTTCTCAACCAGAATACAACTATGAGCAAGTCTCAGTGGTTTACAAGACTTAGAAAGTCTAACTTAAATCTATTCCAAAAAAATCCTGAAGCATGTCTTCCATAGTTCAGGTTAGACATTTTATTGGGTCTAAATATCCTGTTTAGTCAATGACATCTAGGATTTATCTGTATTGGAGGAACCTACAAGTGGCCCATGAAATGGTCAAGCTCAGAAGGCACTCCTCTTCCTTCCGTATTTAGTAAGTACATTCTCTTGGACTATTCTCTGGGAATAGCCAGAGGCTGACCTGGGCTTCAAAAGTAAATTTCCAAATGACGAGAATTCAACTCTCTCCCTTGAAAATGTAAATAAAAATTTCATGCATTGCACATGTGGTTCTCGGGTGAGGACTGGAGGAGAACAGGGGCAGAAAGCTCATTTTGCAAAGGTGGTGGAATTATAGGTACCTTCTTTATTTTCATCATTAGAGCTGTAATTATTGTAGAAAAAAGTAAATTAATATATTTTAATTGCAGATCATAAATTTTCATGAATACATTTGGTAAAACTACCCTTTCTAGGGTGTATATTAAACTATGACAAACATCTACCCCCAAGGAAATAATTCAGTAAATACAACTCCCATTGAGTTATACAGGATGTGACTCTAGCCCTTTAGTTGTGGTAAAAAGCGCCGTTGGGGTATAGGATGAGGAGCTAGGGACGCTTTAGTCCTCTTTAACATTGAATTTGTGGCCCCATTAAGTCAGCTGTGTCACCATTTCCTTGTATATAAACCTTATAGATCTTCAGAATACTTATTTTTTCCTTTTGGGACATGGACATTATTCTCTTCCTGTTTATAGAACAATTTTTTGAACAATAATAATGTTAAAGAAACAGGTATAATAACTTACAGTTTAAAACAAAATAAGCTTATGGAGAAAATATTAAGTAATTCCTTTGTTCATAACATGTGGTTTTTAACCACATTCCTTCCATCACAAACAAATATGGAGCTACTTATGATAAATAAGCAATCCTAAATAAGATCAATAGCTAATTCTCATTAGTTCAATCTTCCTAAACATCAATATTCAAAATGGATAAAACATCAAGAACTAAGAGAAGTCCTTCATTATATTCACCCCTTATATTGATAATGAAATATTAAGTGTGAAACTACTATATATATGAATGTTTTCTTTTCCAAAAGGAGATATACTACACATCACTGTACAACTTTCAATTTGGGTGGTCTAATAAAAATTATTATTGAAATTGGATGAATTAGCTTCATAAAGAAAATAATTTTTCTAGTATGAAGAAATCCATTCATTGGCATTTGAAACAAATCCATATTTAAAATGTTTCTAGAAACATGTCTATTAAAGCACTGAATTATTCCTAGTGCTACACTTCACTTTGCAAAATCAGGTGAAAATAACAAATATAGCTTTTCAGATTGAATAACTTTAAAACAAAAAGTTTAGCAAATTATATAAGATGTTTTTAATTTCATCATTAACAAAAAATGAACAAAAACAAAAATAGCTTTATAATAATCAAGTAATTTCTTGCTTTTTATATTGGGAATTTTTATTTATGCTCCATTTCAGTTAAGACATTCAAAAAGATCTTGTTTTTCTGACTTTGTACACTAAGATCACGTGAACTTTTTGACATTTTTTAAGAAACCACATGCACCTGGGGTTGTGTTAAATGTCAGACCCTTATCTCTCTGTAAAAAAAATTATCTAAATTCTTTCAACCTGTTGAAGGCATTTTAAACCACAGAAGAGGAGACAAAAATGTATTTCAATTGTTTTAAGGAAGTACATGGTCAAATATACCATGTTTTTCACATTCATACTAAAAGGTATCCCCTAAAAATGTTGTTTTTGCATGTTTTTAAGAATGCTTTTGAAACAAATTCATCACTATTACAATGAAGCATTAGCTACTTTTTCCTTGAATGCAATATAGCTAGCTCTAAACTGACTGACTATAAATAAAGTGCTTAGAACAGAGTATGGCACTACATAAGCACTATTTGTTAGTGACTACTATTACACTAGAAATTACTTTGTAATGCAATAAGCAACCATTTATTTTTCATGGTAGTGGGTATAATTTTTTTTTTGTTACCAAATCATTAAGGATTCAAAAATAAAGAATTATTTCCCTTTGTTCTATTTGTAGGGACACATACTAACAATCAGTAATTGAAAGGGATTTATTACATAATAAAGAAACTTTTGGGTTTTATATGCATATGTCACTGAGTCAGTACAGAGAGAAAGTTTAAATGAAGGCACTTGTTTCTTTAATTTCTATTAGCCACCTCTCCCTTGGGGATCTCAACTTCCCCCATAGCTTCACCTTTTACCTTTCACCTTTCTGTAACTGACTCTCACATTAATATTTCAGTCTTCATGTCGCAGCTCTAACACATTTCTACTTGCCCCCAAAGGCATGTCAGATTTTCAAACTCCACATATTCAAAGCTATCATCCCTCTACATATATCCCCTTACTTTCTCTTCCTTCTAAATTCTTCACCTCTTACAGGGTATCCATTCCTTTCAGCCACTGAGAACTAGTCACTTCTTTTTTCATTATTAACACTGTAGTGTTTATTATTTTCTATGGTTTTCTTCTTGTATAGTCACTTTTTTCGACTCTATCACCACTGCTTCTATTGAAGCCTTAAGCCACATTAGCATAGAAAATTTTGGAAACTTCCTTACTGGCCACTCCCATTTAACCTCTACCTCCTCTAATTTAGCCTACATATTACTGCTAAGGTATTCTTCCTAAAGAACAACACTTGTTTCTTACTATCCTGCTCAATTTTTTCTTTCTTTCTTTTTTTTTTTTTGTTTTTGTTTGTTTGTTTTAGAATAAAAGGCTTATAGAAGAAACTCCAAATACCTCCATTTAGCATCCAAGACTATCAATGTCTTGGAACTTCTACCAGTCCAGCCCACTGTTGATCATCTAACTTCCTCCACAGCAACAATCCATTGCCAGCAAGCCCATTTCCTACCTAATTTCTTCATATTTCAAAGTCCAGTCAAAAGATGCTGCAATACATGCCGGGGAGCCTTTCTGATACTTTCTCCCCAAAAAACATTAATCTCTGCTTCCCTTATCCTTCCATAGCACCTTATAGCAATGAGAACATTCTGCCTTGTATTAGTTATTTATATTTCCCGTTTACTTCCTTTACTGAATTAATCAGGGACAGGTTTCATATTTTGTCATGCCCTTCTTCCAACTGAAAAAGGTTTGCAGTATTACTCTATTCCAATTTTAGCCTATAATTAAAATATATGCTGTAACAAAAGATAGGGTTTAATTATAATTATCCCCAACCTACACATAGTTTTTCTTTAATAAAGAAAAATAACTCCTCAGAGGCACCAGTAAGATTCATTTTTAAACTAAGTCAAATTCCCCCCCCCCCAAAATTTAAGATTATTGCTTCATCTGTATTAGAGGAGAAGGTAATGATAGTGACTTTCTCTATCTGCATATCTGGTTCCAATTATTAAGAAATGAATACAGAAATTAATTTCTATTCATCAAGAAATAAGCATAATTAACATAAACATGTAGTAAAAACCAAAAGAAAGCTTTCCACAATGTTTACTGAATTTCAAGTTTTACAATAATTCAAGCATATGTTATTTCATTTTTATGCCAAAATTTACAATTTTTCTTCTCAATAGAGGCAGAGTCCCCAACCCCCACCTAACTTGACCTTCTTAATTGAACCTTTAGCATCCAGCTCTCAGAAGTTCAGATTGATAATCACCTTCAAAACTTGCAGTCTTTAATAAATCAAACAAACCTTATAAATAAGCAGGAATTTTCCCTTTGAGGCTAATGTCATGATAAACTAACTTCTCTAATGATTTTTTCCCAGAGATAAGATAGAAAAAATCTATGCCTTAGTAGGAAAGTGTGAGTGGCACCAATGATCAAAAACTCAAAAATGAGATACCTAGTTCAATAATAAATTTATAATCCTTAATCCAGAAAAAGGTATCAGATTACTCAGTTGAAATACCACTAGGTTAACTAAAATAGGAAAATCTAATTTAATTTTGCTCATTAATCTTATAATTAACAGTAATAACTCTGAGGTTGAAAAGAATAAATAGGATTCAAATAGGATAAAAATGGTTGGTCCTTTCACAATGTTTGATGTTAAGGATATAGCTATTTGGAATGTTGATGGAAAATATCATTACATAATATGAATATATAATAAAGTTACCTATATTATATGACAAAATCTGTATGTTAGCTTTTAAGAGAATCATATTTACCCATCAAGTTGGGAGAAATAAAATAAAAGCACCACCCATCCCTCTCCAAAATAAATACCATACACAAAAACTAACTCTAAATGGATCACTGACCTAAATGCAAGCACTAAAACTATAAAACTCTTAAAAGAAAACATAAGTGTAAATCTTCATGACTTTGGATTAGGCAATGTTTTCTCAGATATGACACTAAAATCAAAAGCAATTAAAGAAAAAAATGGATAGGGAGTTCCCTGATGGTGTAGTGGCTTAAGGCTTCAGCGCTGGCGTTGTCTAGTGCTGCGGCCTGGGTTCGATTCCCAGCCAGGGAACTACCCACATACAAAAAAAAAAAAAAAAAAAAAAAAAAAAAAAAAAAAAAAAAAAAAGGAAAAAAATGGATAAACTGAACAGCAAAACCTCTGTGTTTCAAAAGACATGAAGAAAGAGAAAAGTAAACTCACAGAATGAATAAAATAACAGTTGCAAATCATATGTCCCCAAATCAACAATAAAAAGACAACCCAACTAAAGTGTGCAAAAGATATGAATAGATATTTCTCCAAAAAAGATACACAAATGGTCAATAAGCACATGAAAAGATGCTAAATATCATTAGCCATCAGGGAAATGCAAATCAAAACTACAATGAGATACCGCTTTACACTCACTAGGATGATTATAATAAAAAAGACAGCCAGTAACAGTGTTGAGAATTTGGAGAAACTGGAACCTTCATATATTTCTAGTGGGCATGTAAAACAGTACATTCACTTTAGAAAACAATTTAAAGGTTTTTATTTACTGATATAGAACTATCTCGAAGACAGTTTATGACCCAAGTGAAAATAAGCAAGGAGCAGATACAATACGCAACGACTTGTTTATAAAAGACAAAAAAGGAATATACAGAAACATATTTGCTACACAAGAAAAAGTTTCCACCAGTTGCTTCTGGGAATGCTTGCTGGGTGGCTGAACAGGGTAACATGAGAGACAGAAATAGTATTTAAGAGGTAACTTTAAACCCTTTGATGTGCTTTAAATTCTGAACCATATGAATATATTACCTGTTAAAAATTAATACTTAAAAATAAAATAAAAAGATTTAAGTGCTACTTGCAAGGTACATATTAACAATCAAAATTTTATAATCACTATTATTTGAAAGCAGGGGTTGCAAACTCAAATCCCTTTAGATTTATTTTGTATTCTACCATGTAACATAAATGAGTAGAGTGTAAGAAAAATAAGAAAAACTTAAAATCCAACTAAAAATGGAGCAGCCAGCTGATTACAATTATTCTGAAAAGCAGGCCTAATGTTGCCAAACTGAGATACTGCTCTAATCATAGCTTATCAAGTTTTGGATCATCAGGGTGTCTGTGCCCTTCCATTAGTATAGAAATCATATGTACAACAACTTAGAAAGGGTGCTAATATTATGAAGATATTAGGACTTTTTAAGTAAAGAGATACTCAATGTTTTTTATCATCATTATTTATTACTACTTAACTAGACACCAAATCTTATTTTAGATACGATATGCTCATAATGCTTCAGAATTATTTTAAAAAGAATTATTAGCCTACACATATAAACTTTATTTGTACAGATTCACTAACAAAGAAAAAGCCCTGAGTGTTTCTTTTATTTCTTGGCTCAAATAATACAAGAACCATAGCCCATGAGACAACATGGAAAGGAAAAGGAAAAAGTGTAAATAGAAATAAGAGATTTCAGGTTTTGAACCTGACCAGAAATCAGCCTTAGAAACTATACTATATGGCTTTTAAAGGAAACTGTTAAGACATTTTTATTGATTACATACATACCTTGCTGAGCTAAAGTTGATCTTAGCATTCCGGTCTTTGACCAGATTTTTATTTGTCCATCTTCTCCAGCTGTAAAGAGAAAATAATTGATGTTTGTATCTATAAGAAATGAATTTAAGCATTACATTTATATATAAATCAGCAGTATCCATATTAAAGCATATTTAAAATTCAGACAAAATTTACTCTACTTAAATGACAGTGCTTCATAAGTATAAAATTTAATTGTAATTACCTTGAAACAATTTTATCGAAGTAGCCTAACTTCTATGACAAAATATTTTCCCTTTTATATTAAAAGACATTATTCAAATAATGCTTTCATTTTCACTGAAATCACCATCCTAGAATTCTAAGACAAGTGCTTTCAGTGAAATAAGAAGAGTTGCAACCAAATTCCAGTGAGTTGGGGGCTGAGTGGATGAAGCAGTAGACTAGTCTTGAATAGCTTGTCTGAAAGGGGAAGAAAGAAAGGGGAAGTTTCAGCTAGAGAAAGGTTAATGAAGAGATTTTTAATTCTTTCTTCTCAATTTTCATAAAAGATAACTGAACACATTTATACAGTGAAAAGAAACAACTGAAAAAAGAGAAACTGAAAAATCAGGCAAGAGAAGGGACAAAAGTCCTACAGAAGGCCCAGGAATACGTGTGATGGTTTTAAAACATATTCACAAATTCTTTGTGATTCCTCCTTTTAAGAGGTGGAGTTTAATTTCTGTCTCCTTCAGTGGGAACTATATTAGTGACCTGCTTTTAACAGAATGTGGTGGAAATGACCGACTATGACTTAGGAGAGTGGGTCATGAGATATATTGTGGCTTCCATCTTGCTCTCTCTTGGATCACTCATGTGGGGAAAAGCCAGCTGTCATGTTGTTAGGACACTCAAGCAACCCTACAGAGAGGCCCATATGGTGAGAAACTACTGCCTTCTGCCAACAGTCAGAGAGGAACTAAGAAGTTTAGCCAACAGCCATGTGAATAAGCTGTCTTGGAAGCAGATCCTCCAGCCCCAATCAAGATTTCTTTCATAAGACTGCAGCTCCATTCAACTTCTTGAGTCTAGAACAGAACTACCCAGCCAAATGTTCCTTGTCCCACAGAAACTGTGAGATAATACATGTTTATTATCTTAAGTCACTAACTTTAGGGTAATCTGTTATGCAGCAATAGGTTACATACAATAGGTGAAGAGGAGAATTCTTGCAATAGGACAGGAGATGGAGAGAGAAAGGGATAAAGGGGACTTAAATGAGAATATTTTCAATTTTAGAATTTTGAATAATTACAACTTTTATTTACTCTCTATCTGACCATTACAAAAGCATTCTTTGACAGAACATTTTCCATAAGTCATAATACAAGTATAGCAGTCTAGATCAATACTGTCACAATTATTTGCTATTAGACAGTGAAAAACTATTGGTAAATAAAAATATTCTGTTCCTTTAGAAATTTTTCTTTAAAACATTCATTTAAAATATCATTTTTGCAGACAACTTACCTGTAACTAATGCTGTCCCTTCATAATTCCATCTTCCTGCAAGCACTGCTCCACAGTGAGCTTCTACACTTTTTTCTACTCTTCCTAACTTAGAAATCAGATGAAATTTACCTAAAAAAGATTTTACTTGAGAAATCTATTTTATGAAAATAATTTATTCAATCAACAAACATCTGTTGAGTACCTACAACTAGACTAATTAGCACTGGAGACAAAAGGGCACATAATATAATTATTTTTACTCTCAAGGAACATACAAATCTATTGGAAAAGACACACAAAAACAAAATTACAAAACCTTAAAACATATATACAGGATGCTACAATTGTTCAGAGGCATAATAAAACTCTGCTGGGTATGGTCAATGAGGGGCAAAAGAAATGTCAAGAAAGCCCTCTATTTAAGCAAAGTTTTGTAGTCGTGCTTTGTTATTGTTTTTGTTTTCTATTTTAACATGCTTTAGAAAAGGTATAAAGGAGAGGCCCCAAGACAGTTAAATGGTGTTAAAAGATAAACTGAAGCATATTATAAAAATTAAAAAGTTTATTTGAACAAAAATTGATTCCAATCAGGGAGCCCCAAACCAAAAGTGGTTAGGAGTGCTCCACTGACAGGAGCTCAGCGAAAGGCTTTTATAGAGAAAAGGTAGAAGGAAAGTAAGGAAATTATTGACTATAGCTTAAAGACTAGTTGGCTATTTGCAATTGGTTGTCCTTATGTTTTTTTTTATTTCATAACCTTGAGGCATGTCCAGACAGTTTGGTTTGCTTATGCAGGCATTTGAGTCACCTCAGTCTAATGGCCTCCTTGTTTAGTTAATTTACCAACTGATAATCCCAAATTTTCAAATACTTGCCTCATACGGTTTTACACTGTGCCAGGCACCAGGTAGACCAGTGGTTCTCAACCTGTGGGTTGTGACCCCTTTAGGGGTCAAATGACCCTTTCACAGGGGTCGCCTAAGACCATCAGAAAACACATATCAGATATTTACATTACGATTCATAACAGTAGCAAAATGACAGTTATGAAGTAGCAACGAAAATAATTTTATGGGGGTCACCACAATATGAGGAACTGTATTAAAGGGTCACAGCATTAGGAAGGTGGAGAACCACTGAGGTAGACAAAAAGAAGTGGGCTACTTTGTGGCTATCCTCAAAAAGCTCACACATATATAGGCAAAAAGTTAAAAACATACAACTCTGAAGTCCATAAAGAATATAAGCGATCTCAAGAGGATAAATCAACTTTGCAAGCCGAGAGGAAGCCGAGAAAAGATCAATGTAGTTTTGAATAATCATAAAGTCTAGTAATACATAGCTCGAAGTAATTAAGTATAGTGAAATTAGACACTTTTCCCCGAATAAAAAAAAATATATATATATATATATAAAATACACACACACACACACACACACACACACACACTCTTTTCTCAGTAAAAGAATAATGTGAGTGACTAATCAAATTTTGCCTCAGAGGATTTATTTTGTTTGAATTCACTTTTAATTTAAGGCTTTTCAAGATCTGGCCTATTATTACCAATTCATTAAAAATATATTTAAGTCAGATGCTTACGATGGCCTTAAAACATTTCTCTGGAAAACTTTAACTAACACAGATGGCTCTAAAGCATTTAACACCTAGCACCCTGTGGTTATTTCACTGACCATCTACCCATTCCCACCAACAAACTCATTCCCTCTTTTTTACACACAGTGTATATTATTTGTAGCTCTGTTGCAGCAGTTTTTCATTGGGCTGTGATTCGTTTCAGGGCAGGGAGCCATGTCTTAGTCATATTTTTATTTGCAATAGTGCTTTTACATAATCAGCATTTGTTAAATTTAACCAACTCAGTAACCATACCCAGTAACTAAAAATAAATAAAATAAAATAGACTACTATAACATTCTCTTCTTTCTCATTCTGTCTGAAGTTTTCTTTTCATCCTTCATTTTCTAGCTCCTCAACCCTTAACCTTCAACCAATCATGCACTGGCACCACTAACACCATCTACTTTTCCACAAGCCTTCCTTTTAATTTTATATTTACCTTTGGGCCATTTTTCAATGTAATGATTACTTTGAATTCAACTGTGCTATTGCTCTCTTTATGAGACTAACTTACAATTACAGAGAAAATATAAGAGGGAATGATCTCGAATAAACTGTAAGGACGACATACAGTAAGTGGAAAGCTAATCCTGTGGCCATTATTTATCCAAGTCTGTTTCTCTAAATGTTAGTATATTGCCTAACACAAAATATCCACATACAAAACAATTGTTGCATATAATGAATGAATTCAACGCCAAAGAGAGTAACCAAATAATTCTTGAACTGGAAATGAAGGATCCAGGAATTGTCTTTCAACTTATTCTATATTTCAGAAATGTTATGTATTCAGGCCATTGATATTTCCTAGCGTAAAATACCTAATACTGACTTTCTGAGAAGTACTAAAATTATTCTTGCTTCCTAGGACCTCACAAAAGACATATACTAGGACAACTAAGGTCAGCTCTTCGCATAGCTTTGGCCCTTAATGAATATTTGGCCTTTGCATATTGGCCATTATTACAAATTGCCTGACTAGCACAACCAGAGTAAAGCATAAATATGAAATTACATACATCAAACACTTAAAAACCCATAATTATCCACTTAACTATTTTGGTTCTTCTCTCTAGCTTTTCTATAACTTTTTAAAAGTGTAAGACCATAACTAGAGATCAATTACTTTATTTCCAATTATTTGTTAGGAGTTGGGTTGAGAGGAGAACATAATATGATTCATTTATTGATTTGTTAAACAAACAATAGAAAATCTGGATTAAAAATATGGATATATAAATCTTAAAGTATGAAATTAATCCTTTGTTGTTAATTAAAACAAACTAAAAAGAGGAAAATGTTATAAAAGAGAAAAAGAATAGAGGAAGTAAATTAAAGTTATATAAAACACATTTTTTTAAGTTAGAAATGCCTTAAGAAATGTCCATGGAAACATGAGAAGGCTTGGAATAGGGTGTTAGGAAAAAGGGCCCATGAGCACTTTTGCAGACTGCTTAATAGCGGAAATGTTTTGGCAGAAAGTTGCAAAAAGCCACAAAGATTGGTAACTGCTAACTTCTGATAAAAAGAATAAACACTCAAATTCTTTTTAAAGTGGGGTTTTTAAATGAACATTTTAACTAGTAAGAGAATACAGGAATTATTTTAAGATATCTAATACAATGTATGAAAATATCAACTTTCACTAAATATAATTTAAGGGGTGTTTAATGGCTTTACAAAAGATTTTATACCAGAAATCCTGTACAAAGCAGCTCCCAATGCATTTTAAATAATTCAATTCTTTATAAAATGTAAATTTTTTAACACGTTGTTATAGAAATATCTCCTCTAAAAATGGGATACAAATGCATGAAATATTCAAAAAGAGGTAATAATGAAGAGAGAATTATTGGTGAGACAAAAAACTTGGCAAAAATCTGCTTTATATATTTCAGGACCCACCCCAAAACCCAGGGATGTTTTATTGAATGTTACCACTAACACCACAGAAGAGGGAGGGGGTCCAATGAAGAGACCACTGGAAGAGTGAAGAACAAATTCAAAAACTGTAATCTTCCAGCATGGAGGGAGAAAAACTCAAGTAGAGAACGTTGGTGGCAACTAGGAAAATCTTTTGAACAAGGAATTAAATTACGAAGGAATTTTTTTTTTTAAGCATAGGGTTAAACATCACACAGAATGAAAAAGCCCTAGAGATCTGCTGTACAACTTTGTGCTTATGGTTAACAATACCAAATTGTACAATTAAAATTTTGTTAAGAGACTATATCTCATGTTACATGTTTTCTTTTTTGAAGAATAGATTTTTTTTAAAAGTGTTGGGTTAACAAAGAACAAGCACTAATACATACAATGACCTCAGATCTTTATCTAGCAGGAAACCCATTGACCACCTCCTGATGGCATCCACTCTTGTCTTTTCCTGAACATTACTTTTTCATTTCTGGATGCTGTTTTCTGTCTTACCCTTCTACTTTTTTTCTTTGATCTATCATCGTTTTCCTTCTCTTTCACAAGGTATTCTGCATCCTAGCCTAAGAGGAAATGCTCAACTACTCTGTTTTGGTGGTCTCTTGCCATATCTAGTTGTGGCATGTTATCTTTTTTTTTTTTTTTTTAATAATAAACCTAAAAATAAAATTCTAGTTTCTCAAGAGTCATGGTGTATTTTCCCTTATTTGATCTTGCAAATTTATCTTTTAAATTACATTTGTTTTACTTTAAACTTTCTTTTTCCCAATCAGAAAATGTTTTATCTAAAGCCAATGTGAAACAGAGACCCAAGCAATTATTCTTTAGTTAAGTGTAATTAAGTGTAATTAAATAATCTTAATAATTCAGGGAAATACTCAGACAATAGAAATTATCAAAACTAACTAGATTTACTATCCATATTCACCAGATAACAGTTAATTCTCATATATTGTTGAGTTTAAAAAGGAAAATGCCAAGAAAATATATGGTGTGCCACTTTCTGTGTAATAAAAAAGGTAAAATGAGAAAATATACATGTATCTGTTTATTTTTGCCAAAAGAAACACAGGAAGGATAAACCAGAACCAACGAGACTGGTTGCCTAGAGGAAATAAATAGAAACAAGGTGTATGGTATTGGATGGGTGGGGGTAGTGACATTGCTCTGAATATATTCTTTTTCGCAGTATTGACTTTGTGGAACCATCAATGTTAATGTTTAACGTATTCAAAAAATATCAAATCAACAATGATGGGGGTAGGAGAGAGACCTTAAATATTAATAGAAATAAATATACTTAACTGTATTTTAAATGAATAACATAACACTTAAGCAGGGGGAAAATACAAGTATTGTAACTGTTGGACCCAGGACTTTGACTCTATAGCCTCAGTGTAAAGATAATAACAGTAAACAAATATTGAGCTCTAATATTTTGCAGGAGTATGGATCAGCAACTCTGAAACAATCTACTGTATATTGTGGAACTGAGAAAATGAGCTAAAATATTGAGAATAATGGGAGTCAGTCTTTCTCAATGTTTCCAAGTATGGAAAAACTAAACAAAACAAAACACTAAAATTAACCCTGTGGTGTTGAAACAGAACTGGTGGTATCAGAATTAACTCATGATTTTTAGTATGAAAAGGTAGGAGGGAGGGGGAAAGAGATAAAGAAATAGCTGTAGATTATGTATTTTTTTTTTAAATAAGCTGGATTTTTTTTGGAGGTGGGTATGGTAGTTCCCTAGCTGGGAATTGAACTCAGGCCACAGCGTTGACAGTGCCAGCGCCAAAACCTTAAGCCACTACTCCACCAGGGAACTCACAGATTATGTTTTTAAATATCCATTTATATTCATAATCCTTAAATCAGTCCTCTGAAAGAGTCTTGAAGTAAACACACCCAATTGAAATGAGCACACCTAGCACTCACATTTTGGTTTTTAAATACCATTAGGCACCAAAAATAGAACAGGAGAAACAGCTGACTTGGGGACTTGGACTGGGAAAGCATTATACAAGATGAGCCTGAACATCTTGTGCCAGCAAAGAAGCGCTCAAAAAGTGATGAGGACACATACCACCCCTCCGCAAATGTCTTCATTTGAGCTGGCTTGGTGGGGCTCCCACTGACCAAATCTGGGGCAATTTTAACATCAAAACTTAAAAATGAAGGTAATACGATACTCAAGAAATTAAATAAGAATCTATGACATACGTAAGTAAACAAATAAATGGGTAGGAGATGGGAGGCTCCTCCTTGCAGTAGAATACCAACTAATTAATATGAAAGGAATTACGGAGTTCTAAAAAAAAAAAAAAAAATCACCATTTGGCAACCATCTTAGTAATAAATGACTCAGCCAAGAATCATTAATAGATGCTGAGATAGTGGGAGGAAGTTGAGGAGGAAGAGAAAATTTTTATATAGTGTGAATGTATTCTTTCACAATTTATTGAAAGGGAAAAAATAGTAACTTTACAGTAGATTAATTTAATAGACACAAGCTTTTGAGGCAATCAAAGTTAACTTCACTAGTAATGGGTCAAACCAGCATCACATATCTCCAATCTGATGCCCTAAGTATTGATGCTAAAAATGTGTAAACTGAATCTAATCATGAGGAAACATCCAAAACAAATTGAGGGACTTTCTATGAAAGTAAGAGACCTGTATTCATCAAAACTGTCAAGATTATAAAAAGAAAGACTGAGGAATTGTCCAGATTAAAGGAGGCTAAAGAGGTATGATAAAAGCAATGTGTTATTTTGAATCAGAAAAAAACAAATTTTTATAGAAGACATTATTAGGACAATTATTAAAATTTTAACATGAACTGTAGATTAGATAACAGTATTACCTCAATGTTAAATTTCCTGATTTTGATCAATGTATTGTGGTTATCCTTATTCTTAGGAAATACATTGAAGTATTTTTGGTTAAAGGGGCAAGTCTGTCAATTACTCTGAAGTATTTCAGCAAAAGAGTGTGTGTGTGTGTGTGTGTGTGTGTGTGTGTGTGTGTAGAAAGAGAGGGGGTAAGAGAGCCAATGATAAATAATATGGGTCAAAATGTTAACAATTAATGAATCTGGATAAAGGCTATGTAGAATTTTTTTGTACAATTCTTACACTTTTCTGTAAATGTGAAATTATATCAAAATTAAGTGTGTGTGTGTTTTTAAAGGCAACCCTGATTTTGTCACCTGAGGGAAACTAAATTCTAGCCGTGGGTCACAGTCAATCTTCCAAGCACAGGCACTATAGAAAGTAGATTCACAAATATCTTATTTAATCCAAGTTCAGAAAAATAAGGTTTAAAAAAAAAACAAACTACCATTAGTTCTGTCTGTAAAAGACATGGAATCTGATGCAATTGTCTGCCATAACATCCCCTCCCTGTTCTGGTTACAAAAGCCCTCTCTCTTTCTCCATCCCTTTCCACAGTGGCCTGATGCCTGCTGTGCTCAATGTTCCATTCCCTTAACTAAAGTGATTCATTCAGTGATGACCAAGTGACCCAAGCTCTTCCAGGGCCCTCTCTGCTACTTGTCTGCAAGAGGAAAATGCACCCTCTCTTATGACCTTTCTTTTCTAGTAGAATGAGACTTGGGCTCCTGGCTGCCATCATGCCTTACAAGGGAGAGCCTATCCAAGAGATGGGGAGAACAGGGACCTGATACAGCTGTGCTTAAAGGTCTCCCCCTGGAGCCACGTGAGCCAAAAAACTACATCTGTGCTTAAGTATTAGCCAAGTATGTTTCTGTTACTTTTGATAAATGTACTCTTAATTGACATAGTAGGTAAAGTGTAATATAGATGAAAACAGTTCAATTTATTTCTAAGAAAATTAAAACATTCCTTTAAAAAGTAGACAACCATGCTTTTAAAACTCCCCAATAATAAAAGTATGGTCAAGTTAAATAAATCTCCAACTATGTTAAGAAAAATTAACATGTACTAGAAAACAAAGATTATATTTAATACACAGCTTACTAAATGAGTATGTGTCATGTTCATATTTTTTAGTGTAATTAATTATAAACTTGAATTTAAAGAAACTAGAAACTAAAACTGACAGCTTAACAACTAGTGAGAAAGCACATAAAAAGTGAAGCCAAAGGTTCAGATTCAATTCCAGTATAAACTGGAAGAAAGTTTAATTCACTTTCTTCCAAAACAATATTTTTATGGCCTATACACAAACCACTGATCACAGAGAAAATGAATAAAAGGTACAGATGAAAGTATGCACCTTCACAAATATCAGTTTTGTACAACTCAAAGCATAAGTTGTATTAATAGATTATATCTCTTAAATACACAGATGAGCATATTACATTAAAAACTTACCATCAGAACTTGTGAGGACAAAGCTTTCTGCTTGAGTTTGTTTCTTTAGGCCTAAACTTTTTGGAAACCAGTGAAGATCTATTGGGTAAATATCATCAGGAAGCTTTACTATTTGACTTGTTTCACTGGTTAACAAGTTCCACTTCACTATTTGGTGATCATCACTACATGAATACAGTTCTTCAGCAGTAGTCCAGCCCACACAGCTTACTAATTCATGATGTATCACCATGTTAAGGAGACATAAAACACACAAAAGTCTTAAATCTTAATAAATAAAATATTTTCCAATGCAGACTATGAGTATAAAATAGGATCAAATATTTCAAACTTCTAAATGTATTTTTCATTTTCTGACTTTCTTATTTTTTCTAGTTAAAGGAAAACAAGCATCTATCAAAACAGTTGTAAGAATGGAAAGCTAGATAGAAATCGAGACACTAAAAGAGAAAAAGAAAAGATCTGATTACATGAAATTTTCAAAACTATGTTACAAAAAAGTTCCATAAACAAGGCCAAAAGATATCAAATACATTCAACAGATCAAAAGGCATGAAAGGATCTACACTAAACTATTGGGGGACAGGCAGGGAGAAAAGGGAACTATATTTTTTATTTACATACCTGTATCATTTAAGTTATTTTAATACATATGTAGTAGTTTGATATTTTTTAAAAATCAAGTGTTAAAAGACTGAAATGTAACAGTAAAATACCTGCTTAAATAACACTTTATAATAATTTACCTTGGAAAAAAACTACAGTTTAACAGCTGAAACTAAAACCTTACCAAACTTACTGACATTAAATTCAAGAAATAGTTCAACTGTAATTTACTGCACCTATAAAGTGCCTAGTGCTGGATGAGATATAAACCCTAAAATTCTTACTTTATTTAATACACTTTTTTGGTCTCTGATTTAGTAGGAGAATTTTTGTAAATTGAGGTATGTAAGTGGTCCTCACAGGCTGTTTACTCTAGCAGAATTGTATGTCTAAAGAAGGCATTTCAGTTTGTCATTTAGGAGGGACCCTTTCTTTTGCTTATATCTGGATTTCTATATTACCAGATCATCCTAGTTGGGTTGTTTGTTCTCTTGTAGTTACTGTATAATCCTTTTACTTCCTCCTCTTCTCACAGCGCTTTTTATTGGCTTCCCTGAGCACTGAATAAACTCAAAGGAACAAGAAAGAAATAATGTGCTATAATTATTCTGGGATGTTCTAAGATTTTGTAATAATCTGATAGATTAAGCAAAGAACCAAAAACATAAAAAAGAAATTATAGAGAGATCTTAAGAGCTTTCAGATAAATAGGTAATCAAGTAGCACTGGAATACTCAGAATTCAAATTATAATCTAAACAAAAAGGCCTGGATATCAATAGACTATTACTGAAAAAAAAATTGTTCCTGTGTATATTCTATAGCCTAAACAATGTTAAGTAAAACCTTTAAAAGGGGAGAACGTTAGATAAAACCTAGAAAGGAAGAAAATACACACACACACAAAACATAAAACATTAAGCTTATCCTTATATAAATTGCTGTAAGTACACATCAGGTATTATATAAATTGCTGTAAGTACATATCAGATATGAGTGATGGATCTTTACAAACTAATAGGTCAACCAAAATTATGAGAGAAATGAGAGGACTACTATATTTAGAAAATCTAAAAAAACTGTTATGGACTATTATTCTTCAGGCTTGAAAAGAAAGGTAAAAGCAGACAATGTTCATAGTCAAAATCTGGTAAATGGCATGAATCTTATATATGGCATGAACTCCCGAGGGCATACTGTGAAAAGAGAGTAAAAGTGATTTAAGCAGAAATAAGAGAAATCATACCTTCACCCAAAAGGTAAATAAGCAGACAAGATAATATAAAGTCAAAAAGTTTGATCAAATCTAAATCAGTGCTTTTCTCTTTCTGATAAAAGACCACATTTTTATTTCAAATCTGTTGCAGATCAAAATTTTCTAAGATAAAATAAAAATTAATTACTAGCAAAATGATCTTATATTTGGAATTTGTGACAATGTCAAATTGCTACAAAAATTTTTTTACCTCTTACATTCAGTTTTTACTTATCCCTTCACAGACCTGTAATAATGTCTGTAGATGATAATTTTAGGAACACTGGTCTAACTAAGAATGAAGGTAGAAGTGTCTATCATATTTTCCTTGACACATAATTGGGAATTCTTGTTGTCAAAATATAAGGTCATGTGTTTGAGAAAATATTTATAATTGCCATCTTTCTACATGAAATAATAAAGGTCTGACTGCTCAGATTTCTACAACTTGTCCTCCACTTTATCATGAGTATGAACAAACAGAGCTGAACTCATGAAAAAACATTCTAGATCACACTAGCAAAGAAATTGTTTGGTTTATAAAAAAAGCTTCTCTTTAAGATCCTGCTAGACTAAACAAAAACTTTTTTATGTACTTAAGCATGGTACTTAAGTAAGAAAAATGTCAATAAGAATTTGAAAGTAAGATTTAGAGCAAATAGTTTGCTTTGGAAAATTACCTACAACACATGATCTCAACTATTTCAAAAACAATATAGCTAACTGCCATTAAAGAAATGAAAAAAAAAAAAAAGAGCCATTCTCCAAGTAGAGTACAAAATAGAAGACTTTTAACAATACTCTAGTAAGATGATCACAATAAAAGGATATGCTTTGGTTCTTTTAAAAGAGATATCTTCAATCTCATGTTTCCACTTTCCAGCGAAATTTCAAAATGCTACTTGATTATATTCACTGTAAAAATAAAAATTAGAAGAAAAATATAAAATCCTCATTAAATACAAATCCATCTACACAAAAAAAAGAAAACAAAACATTGTAATACCCCAAAGACACTGAAGCACCTTCAATCCTACTGGTATCAAATACATGGAAAGAGGATGAAAACTAGTCAGTGTGCTAATCCTGCCAAGGGGTGACTGGAGGCTTTGGGCTGGACTCCAGAGGTTCTCTATACCCTGCCTGAAACAGCCCCACAAATGCAGAACACCACCAAATGTAGTTGGGTAGATAATTTCCAAAGGCTATCCTGTGACCAAATCAAAAGATTCTGTAAAGGTGGAACCCCTCAATGGTAGATCAATGCTAGTACTGTTGAATGGATATATTCCAAGGTCTGGTTGAGGGCTAAGGTATTTTTAAGGGCCTTAATTCTGGAACTCATATGGAAATATTATGATATCATCAACCCAGTTGTCCAAATCTGAGGTTTCCATTCTATTGGAGGTAGAGTAAACTGCCTGGACAGTTATGGTTGTCATGGTCGCAATGTGAAAAATAACTGAGTTATTTAAGGCAGAGGTAATAAGTCCATTATAAAAGTTATATAAAAATCACAATATAATTGCAAAATAATAATTTCGCAAAAGAAGAGTAACACTCCCTCAAATAACTGTATCATCAAAAGACACAATCCAAGAAAATTCTATATTGTCTGAGTCCAATTTATAGTTAATTGGTTTCTTTCTGAGTAATATCACTAACCTAAAAAGAAAAAAATAAATGAAATGAAACTGTAATTAAAGGAACAAAATCGTGTTCACCACGCAGAAAATTACGAACCACATCAGAGGTGCTGAGTATAAAAGTACATAAGAATTCAGTAGGCCTCCCTTAGATAATTTCTCATCCCCAGAATCCAGAAAGACTTTTAAATCAGCAAGGTGTTAAATATTACTGTATTTCAAAGCAACTTTTGCACTTATTCTACTTATAAATTTGTTAAACTGGGAGAAAAGAATTGTTAAAACCATAGGAAAAAAATCTGAAGTTTCATGGTCAGCCAATATGCAACTAGGGTGAGAAGAAGCCTTCTCTCTCTTCTAATTCACTTAGGAAGATTTCTGTTCAACATCAAAAGCATGAAACTATGTATGACAGCCAGAGGAAGAATACAGTCTCTCCCCAGCACTTCACAGGCTCAGTTTTTGGTCCTTAGGAGTTTCAACATTTTTCTCAAAACTTCCTCCCTTACATCAGACCTCCTCTAATTAGAGGAAAAAGAATAAACAAATTTACAATATTCTGCTTTTACACAGTAATTCAAATTCACTCAGCTTATAAGTATTTTAAAAGAATAAAGGCATGACACTGAACTTTCAAAGTGAACCATTTTTTAACTGTGCTTCAAATAGATAAAATAGTTATTAAAAAAAATAAAGACAGGGTGTTCCCTGATGGTCTAGTGGTAAGGAAGAACATGGTTTAATCCGGTAGGACTTGTTTCAAAGAGAGTAGGGAATTTTAGAGAGGGAGAGAAAAAAAATGAATTGTCCAAATACAAAAATCAGAAACAAGGCCCTTAGACACAAGGGAGTCTGGGAGACAAAACAGCCTCCACCTCAGGGGGCCATGGGGAAAGCACTTTCCTTAGGAAAACAGATTTAAGTTAGACCACAAAGTTAAATGCATTATTCAGAGTAAAGGCTGAGGAAACAGATTGGGCCAATGATACACAGAGTTCCGAAAAGTAGAATGGAAGGATTTAGATAGGAAAGAGCTAAGAGTTTGGGAAAGGTGGTGGCAAGTGGTCAAAACAACTGATTGTCTTCCAATATTCATTCATCCCTATTGATATGGTAGAAGAATTTGAATTGTTGCTGCACATCTGACCACCTACAATAAAGACTGTTTCCCAGCTCCCCTCCAAACTAGGTCTAGCCACATAGGGTATTAACAATCCCAAAACCCACATGCAGATATTACAACATCATCAACCTACTGGCCCAATCTGGGATTTATATTCCATGAGGGGATAGATAACACTGCCTACAAGTAGTGAAACCACAGCGGCAAAATGAAATAACTCATTTACTTTTTAAGGAAGCCATTTTATTGCCTTTTATAAAAGTTATATAAATCAAAGCATAATTGGCAAATAAAAACAGAAAATAAAGTAACACTCTCCATGCCATGCCATCATGGTAACAGACTGAAAGAATCAAGACTCTTGGCCTTTACTGTTCAGTCATATCAGTCCTGTGCCACCTATTCAGACTTTTAAGTGATAGAGAATAAAGTTTTATTGTGTTACTGTTATGAACAGTAAACCTACTAATGAACTAATGCAGGGAATTAAGAATGTTGAATATGAAGACTAAGTAAGCAGGTATACAGCATGATGGAATAATAGTCCCAGATCTCCTACAGGAAGGTGTATAATCAATTTATATTGTAGCCTTCTTCCTAGAACTGGTCTCTTAGGTAGTTTGTAGTGATGACATAGAGTTTTATAAGAGATGAAGAGGCAATCTTGCTAAGAGCACATGGAACTCTATGGGATTCCTTTTCAATCTTCCTAAGGGTGTTAGGATTTACTTCAACAGGCAGTTTAGGGAGAAAAAGGATTTGTAGAATTATAGAAGGAATAAATACCCCCAACCTTTTCTCCTAATTTCCTGCACCTTCTATCTCTTCTGTATCTACACTCACTGCCATAGTGATCTCACCCAGTTTCATGACAATATAAATTTAAATGTATTGATTACATAATGACAATTCCCAATTTCATATGTCCAGTTCAGTCTTCTTCATTGAATCCCAGACTGTTACATCTATTTGACAACTCTATTTGAATGTCAAACAGACATCTCAAATTTAAAATCCAAATCAAACCCATGATCTTTCCTGCAACTATGTTCTTCCCACAGCCTTACCTCTCAGTAAATGGCAACTCCATTCTTCCAGTTACACAGACCAAACACTATGCAATCATCATCACTGACTGACTCTTCTCTCTCATATCCCAATCCAATTTGTAAAAAACAAAACCTGTATGTTCAAAATCTCTGACTTCCACAAACCCCACTGCTATAACCCCAGTCCAAGGTGGCTACCATCTGTTAACCTGAATTACAATAGCCTCCTAACAGGCCTCCTAAACCCTCTACAACCTATGTTCATCCCAGCTGCTAAAGTGACTTTTAAAATAGACCATGGCTCTTCTCCACTCAAAACTCTCCAAGAGCTTCCTATCTCAGGAAGTACTATTGTGATGGTTAATTTTATGTGTCAACTTGGTTACATAATAGTGTCCAGATGAGTGGGACAAGCACTCATTTAAATGTTGCTGTAACTGTAATCTTAGAGGTGATTAATATTTAAAAATCAGTTGACTTTAAAGCAGATTACCCTCCATAATGTGGATGAGCTTCATCCAATCAGGCTTTAAGAAAGTTTTCCCAACAAAGAAGGAATTCTGCTTCCAGACTGTAACACAAATATATTGCCCAAATTTCCAGC
>PVJL010000897.1:211809-325043 GCA_004026885.1 Lyroderma lyra
CTTTGGCCCCCCCCCCCCCCGATAGCTGCATGGATTACTCCTCTCCCCTTTTTTATATCTTTGTCCAAAAGTCACCTTCTCAGTAAACTTTTCCTTGCATTCCCTATTTAAGGCCATCTGTCATACTATGCATTTTATTTACTGCTGCTCTTTTCTAAAATGTAAGCTCCATGAATGCAGGAATTTAGTCTATTTCATTCATATCTATATCCTCTGCTACTAGAACCATCCTTATATAGAGTAAGTGCTCAGTAAACATTTGTCCAATGAATGAATGGGAAAAAATGAAGTCAGCAGGCTTCGCTGATTAAGTGTAGAAGTTATAGGTATATAAGCATATGTATATATAAAGGTAAGTGTAGACGTTAAAGAAAGAAATAGAATAGTAGCTATGAAGGACTTTTAAACTTGGGTAGACCTCTGTATATTTGGGAGGCAAAGGAGAAGGAGCCAGTGGACAGGGATAGATAGGCAATAATACTACAGAAACAAATAACTGAGACAGATCGTCCCCTATGAAGTTGGTTAAGGGCAGTACTAATGGGGTACTTCTATTTTTAAATACTTATAGATTGAAAGTTCACAGAAACATAAATACAGTTGGTCAGTGGACAATCAAAACATGAAACAATGCTCAGCCTCATTTATAATTTAAAAATGAAAATTAAAATGGATACCATTTTTCTGTTGTCTTATTTTTCTTCTAACATACTAAGTAAGCATGCACCTCACCCCCAGTCTTTAATTTTAGAAGATTTGAGTTACTGTAGCTTTCTTTCCACAGCAGGGAGAGCCTGGGGGTGCCAGAAGCCACTAGGTAGAACCTGAGAATAATGTCAAAACAATAGTATGTAAAGCAGAGCAAAGAAAGAAACCAAATCCTGGTGTCTTTGTTTGAAGACTGTATTCAGTTATACTCATCTGATTTTATGGTTATGGGAGCCAACTTTGGTTTTTGTTTTTTTGGTTTTTTGTTTTTTTTTTTGTAAAGAATTTGGATTGGGTTTTCTGTCACTTGTGATCTAGAGAGTCCCACCTGAGACATTACTGTAATTATTGCCTCTTCCTGGATTCTAAGAACAGACATTTTCTGGTGCTATCCTCTCTTTACTCATAGCCTTAAAAAAAACCCAATCTATTTTTAGTGTTCCAACTATTGGATTGAAATAGTTATACCACTATTTCATCCTATTATCCTTCCTGAGCTATATTCTCTACCACTATGGTCTGCAGAATACATCTTCCCATAATCCCAACAAACGTGAATAAAAACAAACTCATCTTTCAAAATATCCTTCCCCAAAAAAACTTTTCTGCTTCTTCACTTCCTATTTTTTTCTTTATTATCTTAGGTGACAGTTTCAACAGGCTAATAATGTACTAGGGGGCTTATATTATCAAGAAGGATATTCATTACTATCTGTCTTGTATCCATATCCAATTTATTCATCTTGAACAATATTCTCTAAGTAATTATATATCATTTACATAAATTCATGCTTATTTATTCATTATGACTTACTAGTTAATATCTAATTCAAAACTTTACAATTACAAACTTGATTAATATTTTAAAGCATTTATCTGCAAACCTAACTTCAGACTTTATAAAATGCTATAACTACATTAGAAGGCAGACAAAACATGCACTTAAAGAATTGCAAGTGCGGGTTTTAATTCTAATTCCAACTTTCTCAGAACTTATTTCTGGAGTACAACTTTACTTTTAGAATTTAAAAAGTGATGATTCTCTTCTTATTCTGCCTGAAATGATAGATAATGGTGGTGACTGATAATTTTGGACCAGAAAGATGGGACTTAGTTATACTTTCCAAAATGATTATAACCTAGTTCATTCCAATTGGACCAGCATCTTTTTATGGTTAGACAGTGTTAAGAGAAGTATCCAATGTATTGGCAGGAATCAATTAAGTCTATTTCTTGTAACCCTAATCTCCTCTCAAATCACTTCTTATTCTGAGTGCCTTATTTGTCACTCTAGATTTAAGTCTCCTCTGTAGCTAGCTGTTTGTTATGAATGTTGTTTCTTCATTAAACAACCTAGTTTAAGCCTGTTTTGAAAATATTCATTCTGAATGGGACGTGGCTAAATTCAACTAAATCTAAAGCCATCAGTCCCTTCATTGATTTATTGCAATTACATTTCTTTCTTACCAGTCATTAAGACCTACCATTATTTACAACAATCATCAAAGGCAGTAAAACTAGCATTTATTTGTGACTTATCTTTCTTCCTGTCCCTTCATCATTAATTCAAAGATTCACAAAGAATAATATCTGACTTTAAGGGTTTATACTCCATAAAAGCTATAGATTTTATTTCCTCCAAAATGTGTTGGGATTTTTTTCCATTCTACTGTGCAGGCACTTTTCACCTCCTCATGGAGGACTGTACAGTATTAATCTAATTAAGCCCATGCCTGATCTCAATCTCTTTAACACATTCCACATATCTAGTTTTGTTTTTTTGTTGTTGTTTTAACCAAGTCATTCCTTAGCCCCAAATTTTTCTAATCTATGTTTCCTCCAATATCATATCTAAATTCCTTGACCTGGATTTCAAGACCTTTCATAAGCTAACCTTCTTCTAACTTGACATCCCATTATACATCCTTAGAATAATATCAAATGCTTATTGTATGTGTGCTGGATGAACAGTCATAAATAATCCTATGAGATAGGTATTATATGCTGGTTTTTTAAATAAATACTCTCAAAGAGATTGATAAATTGAGTAAATTATCCAAGCAAAGTGATGGGATTTGGGATTCTGTTATTGTACATCTTTCTACCACATCGTGCTCTTTCCCCCACATACATTACTCGATTTGGTCAAGCCTTTACTTCTTCATGGTTGATATCATGCCAACTCAAGTTTTACTGTTTTACAAACTTAAAAAATCCAAAAGATTCCAGAAGCTCTCAAAGAGAATCTCTACATCTTGATATGCCTACCAGCCAATTTGTTCCCTTGAGCTTTATTGTCTATAGCTTGTCTTTAGATAAAATAATCCTTTTTACAACTTCAAACATATTAGGTATATTAGGATATCAAGTCGGTATGTATTCAAACCATCCCAGTCTCCCACACTCACCAGATTGTTATGTCCACACCCCTTTTTGAGAATTACTGAACCTGATTTTTATGCTCCTCAGAGCAAGAGTAGTAACTTACTTAAAATGGCAATATAAATTCATTCATAAAGCAGTTTTATTGGTACTTTAGTATGCCAACCCACAAGTATGCAAAATTTAAAGAAAAAAAAAAAGAGGATCCTATTATCAATATCAAGTACATAGAATTTGCTGAATAAATACTTAACTGGAGGTAGTCAAATCAACCGGTGGTTAACATTGTGGGGGATTAGGACGCTTGAAAATCTGATCAAAGATCTGGGAAAACTAACTCCACAGAAAAATACACACACACACACACACACACAGAATTTTGCATACAATTTCGAAGGGGAGGGCACTATAATCTCCTAAACCCCAATCACCAACTACCAGATTCACAGACTCAAAGTTAAAAACCCACTGACATAACTAAGTTCTGTGGGAACAAGAAAACTTGCTTAATAATCCTGATTATGTCTTGCTTAATAATCCAATGTATACAAAGCTACTTTAGAAACATCTGCTGAGCGATCATTTTCTCATAAAGATAACAAAATAACATGGGCAAATCGTTTCTTCCATGACAGTCTTTCAGTCAAGTAATTTCAAAAGCCCGCAACCCCCTTACATAGTGACAGTAACGACCTAACACCAATAACTCGAAGTTATTATTCTGCTATTCACATGTGGACTATATAATCATTTACCAACCCAGGTCTTCTCCTTGGTGTCCCTCGACTCCCTCCAAACTCTGGGCTTCTTCCTTCGCCTCCTAAAAGCTAAGTCCAGAGCCCCACTGCCTCCAGGGAGACGGAAAATAACAGATGCTCCAAGCCACACACCTCCTCAAAAAAGGAAAGGTGGGATCCAGTGACGGCCACAACTTCCAAACGCTTTCTTCACCACATCCAGAGGTAAAGAGATTTACCTTACGTTCCAGGAAAGCAGATTTATTGGTGCTTTCACAGAGCTGGGACCAGTTACCAAAAAGACTCCCGACCTCCCCGTCACCATAGCGACTTCTAAGAGTTAGGCTCATTCCCTCATCCCGCGATACTTTCCCTGAGCGCGTCACCCGAACAGGCCTGAGACCCCGCCCTCAGAGAGCCCGCCTTCTCTTTAAGGGGCGTTATTGGTTGACTGAATCCCACCTCCAGCTATGGGCAGAACCCTATTGTTATTTTTCTTTTTCGAAACTCTCCAGGTTGTTTTTTTAAAAATATTTTTGTAAGAGTGCTGGTGCCGTAATCCCTAGGGAAAACACTGTTTCACTCTTCCTTTTCACTTAGTAGACAGTGTCCCACGCTACCAGGGATCTCCCAGCCCCAGAATTTGCGCATGCGTGTAGGAGACCAGAAGATGGCGGTGATAATCGCCGCATTTTTTTTTTTCAAATTATTGGTTCCCAGAGAGCATTGCGCGCATTTGTAACGAATTTCCGTTCGAGTTTGTATTTAGGCGCCATTTTCGAGTGAAGGACCCGGAGCCGAAACACCGGTAGGAGCGGGGGGGGGGGGTCATACAACCGTTTCCAGCCTTGGTCTGAGTGGACTGTCCAGCAGGTAAAGTACATCTTTTCCTGATCAGGTTGTCACACTCTCACTTCCTACCCCGATCGCCGGCGCTCGGGAAGTAGAGGCCTTGAGCTGGAGCAGCCGAAGTCTGGGCTGAGGCTGTCGCCAGGAGATCTCTCTCGCTGTCACCCCTCCCCCCCTCGGCCGCTCCCCGGGAGTCCGAGCTCCCTCGCGCTTCTCCCGGGCGCCACTTCTCCGATCTACTTAAGTGTCGCGCGGGTTGGGGGTTGGGGGGGGGCTCTAAACCTCGCGGATCTCAGAAATCCTGGTGTCTGTCGGGGGAAGGGCGTCACCCCCTACCCCCTTGCCGTCTCTCTTCTCCCGAGGGACTGATCACCGGGTCTTAGCTTTTACTAGTGACTTTTCGTAGTTTATTATCTAACGGGATTCCGCCGCGGGGCCCGGAGGGATAAACCCCATCACCCCAAGATGATTGAAGTGGAGCAGGCGCCGCCCGCGTGCGATTTGGAAGTCCCGAGTAGTCGACCCTAGCCTCCGACTGCCCTTGCGAGTCTTACTGTAGAGAGGAAACCTCGAAGCCCCCGAGCCGTCCACGGCGCCCGGAGCTAAATGGCGGGGAGAGGGCGACGAGTCGCTCCATAGTCTTCTGCTCTAGAAAGAATTGTTAGCCCCTCAAATCTCAAGCAAATACGAACTCCTGTCTTAAGCCTTTGCGCTTCCATCCCCAGCCCCGAGAACGTGGAAATGTCAGTAAATGCCGGCATATGGGAATTACTTGGTTTAGAAGTTTCAGATATGTGTAATACAGAAACTGGGTGACGGGGGAGCATTGAAAAATAAAGAGAACCTAAACAGTTATATGTCGTTGCTTGATTCCTAGGCACGTCTAGGTTTTCCCACTTAGGACTTAAGTAAACGAATCCCGCACCTTAACACATGGGGGTTTCGTCCCTTCTTTCCCGAGGACAGGCTAGCGTTGAGCGGTGTTTTAAAAAACAGGAAACGGGTGAACGGAGTTTTTCCCTTAGTGGGGCCGAGTAGAGGCTGACTCGATCCCGTCGCGGGAGCCGACGGGGAACGGAACGGAGCGAAGCGGCCCGAGGGCTGACTTCACTCCCGGCTCTCACCCGGCCCCAGCGACCATGCCGCGTAAAGGCACCCAGCCTTCCACCGCCCGGCGCCGAGACGAAGGGCCGCCGCCGTCCCCAGACGGCACCACCAGCGACGGGGAGCCCGAGCCGCCGCCCGGCCGCGCTGGGAGGCCGACTTCTACTGCGGGTGAGTAGACAGACGGCCGAGTCTGGGCCGGAAAGCCCGCGGGGGGACTCGAGTGGGTCGGCGCCCAACCCGGGACTGGCTGGTGTTATTTGGCGCGGCTGAGACGTATAAAAGGTCGCGTGTCTGTCCAGTACATCAGCTCAAGAAAGCGATTTGGTGATTTTCAGAGATTACACTTAGTGCAAGTTTAGGGTAACTGTGCTGGAGGGGATGGGGGCGAGTAAATTGCCTCAGTTGTGAATTTCTGTTTGTGGCCTTGTGTTTTCGCGGAAATCGGCACTGTCGCCAGTGGACTGTTTTTCAGATAGATTCAACATAAGCATGTTACTATGATAAAAATTGCTTGACCCTAACCTCACTTCCGTGGTCTTAAATTGCGGCTAAAGAGAAGCTGATAATGTACTCGAAACCACCATGGCATTTGTGAGTCCAGTAATTGGATGACTTATGAAACCCCTGTGACATTGTTGCTGGAGCTCAGGAGTGTCCAAAGTTAATGTTCCAGGTGCTCAAAGATACGGAGAGTTGCATCTAGAACCTTAGGATTGAACCACCTGTGTAGGCGGAGAGCAGGGAATCAGGTTGTGGTTTTCTCAGATTTGCTTTATGATGTAGTGTTGACTCCTGAGAGGTATATTTTCTATAGAATTTTGTTACTAGCGGCATTTCTTTCAAGATTTTTTCTTTTATAAAACCAAGATGAAAGACTGTCATTGCCTGTGAGCGTAGGATAATATTATATTAAGAGGAAAATAGAGAGTCCTAGGATTCGTGAATAACATCTCTCCAGATATTAGCCGGGACTGGTCCTTGGGACTAATTGCACTAATGCAGGCCTTTCTCCTCAACGCCCCCCCTCCCCTTTCCTTTCCTTTCCTTTCGACTGATTTAGAAACTCCAAGTGAGGAAATTGATAAAAGAAGTTTAGAAGAAATTTTGAATAGCATCCCTCCTCCCCCACCTCCAGCAATGACCAATGAAGCTGGAGCTCCTCGACTTATGATAACTCATATTGTAAACCAGAACTTCAAATCCTATGCTGGGGAAAAAATTCTGGGACCTTTTCATAAGGTATTTGACCATTTTAAATTACGATTGAAAGGTAATGAGTCTATTACACGATGTTGCAATTTTATAACTGCTGTATTCTGATTGATACACTTTTCTATGTTTTTAACAAATTAGTATTTGTTTTATCTAGTGATCTTTAGCTATTATAACGTTTTTCTCAGTGAATAGAATTGTTAAGTTATTCGTTTGAAAAGAATATTTTCTCTATTAGAATGAGTTTTGTAAAAAGTCTGAGTTAGAATTAGAATATGGTTTTAGTTAAGGTGTTACAGCTTTTGATACAGGAGTAAGCAAACTTCTTTGTTATCTTGTAGCAGTGAAAACTTTTGAATACTTGTAGATTTGCTGTAAGTAAAAAATGTCCTTAAAATCAGTAGTATGATCATTTAAACTTGCTTTAATTTTTTTTCTGTTCTTTTTATGCAGCGTTTTTCCTGTATAATTGGGCCAAATGGCAGTGGTAAATCCAATGTTATTGATTCTATGCTTTTTGTGTTTGGCTATCGAGCACAAAAAATAAGATCTAAAAAACTCTCTGTACTAATACACAATTCTGATGAACACAAGGACATTCAGAGTTGTACTGTAGAAGTTCATTTTCAAAAGATAATTGATAAGGTAAGGGACTTTGCAACTTTCTTCAAATAAGGAGCAAAATTTTAATACATTGTACATCCTATTATTTTTTACTTAAATTTGGCTTTTAAAAATTAGTATATGGTTAAAGTAGAACCTATTTTATTGGTTTCATTACCTCGATGACCATATTTTCTTTCTGAGGAGGGATGCCGGTGGTTGTTAAATTTAAAATATTAAAATTTTTAGCCAGGGAAGAAATACAGCTCGTAGTACTTACCTTTTTAATAAAACATTAAGCAGTTTTAGTCTGAGTGCCAAGTAGGCATTATTTTACTATAAAATTTTGGTTCGTTTTTTAAGTTACATATTTATTGCCTTCTGATAAATTACCTCGCCTTGAAAATATAACAGTGACTAATTTTACCATCTATGTTATTTCAGTTCACATTAATGTTACTAGTCCTATGTATCTGATATGGAAGAGCTTTGTTTCAGTTTGAAGTACCCTTTAAAACAGGGGAAGGGTCAAAGTAACATGTTTGTTTTCTAGAAAAGGAGACAATTATAGGACAAAATGTCTATTTAGATTATTTACATAATTTTGTTGGTATAGCTTTTTCAAGTAATTTTTTTATTTTTCAAAAACAGTTAATATAAAATATGTTAGTTTCAGATGTACAGCATAGTGATTAGACATTTATATAACTTATGAAATGATAACCCTGATAAATCTAGTACCCATCTGACACCATGTATAGTTATTAACAGTATTATTGACTAGGTGGTTTTTTTCTTCTGATTAGTAATTAACTTTGGAAATTCATGGCTCAAAAATGACTGGCTGGAACCTAAAAATATCAAAAAGTAATTACATAATAAACTGAGGGTGTGCCTTGGCTTCTACATTTTGTTTTTTAAAAAAATGTTTATGTAAAGGACTTTAAATCTACACAGTGGCATCTATTTTAATTTTGTTTCTTAAATGCTTTTCTTACTGTAAATTTGAATTGGAAAATAGATAGCCAGTAAATCAGATTTTATTCCATTGCCTATTAATTACATTTGATTCGTGTGAATATTAAAAGCCATAATAATTTCAAAATGACAAAAGTTAAGGGGAAGTGTGTTTTAATGAAGTAAATTTGTACCTCACCTATTTTTTTAAATCTGATTTTTTTTTAATGTGGGAAATGTAGTTGTCAGTTCTTTACGATACTATTTACCTCCAATTAATGGTATATTCTTTGCTTTCCTCTCCCCCCCCTCCAAAAACATAACAAAACAAAACATTAAGCCATATATCCTCCTTCCACCCTTCCTTGCTTTTTCCTTAAATCATCTCTTGTACCTTTTTAAATAGACTAGTAATTTACTCTGTCAATATGATTTGATAATTTGGGTGAGTTTGGATATGGTCAGATTTCTTGTCCCACTTCATCAACTCTTTTCTCAGTCAAATATGTTTTTAGGCTTGTTTGGAGGTGGGTGGATTTTGTTTTGTTTTTTGTTTGGTTTGGCTTTTTGGTTTTTGTGATCTGTGAGGAAGGGAATCAAACAACTTTGAAAAGTATCTGTTTGTTAAAAAAGGTTTTTTCTTAGAACTATTGCCAGTTTGTGTGCATGTTCAGTTGAAGTCTTTAATACATAGAATTCGTTTCAATGTAAAGTGAGTGAAATTTGGAGCAGACCTGTGACTTAATACCAACAATTGTTTTCTGGTTTGTTTTTCCTCAAAACAGGAAGGGGATGATTATGAAGTCATTCCTAACAGTAACTTCTATGTATCCAGAACAGCCTACAGAGATAATACTTCTGTCTATCACATAAGTGGGAAGAAGAAGACATTTAAGGATGTGGGAAATCTTCTTCGAAGCCATGGAATTGACTTGGACCATAATAGATTTTTAATCTTACAAGTAAGTTTATTAAAGACTTAAGAGATTTCTCTTATTCTTGTTATTTTTTTCAGTAAAGTTTAGAGTTTGCCCTGTTGCATGAATCCTGTATTTTTGAGGCCTTAAAGTACTGTAGCAGCACATCATGGTTTACATACTACAGTCAAGATGCGAATCATTATTTGCTGCTCTAGAAATTTAAGGAAATTCATTCAAAACTATATTGTTACCATCAGATTCTCATTTTATTTTTGGATGGACTGGCATACCTGTTCCGCTCTAGCAGCACGTAAATATTGGCGTAGTGAAATAAATATTAAACACCAATATTATTGTGCTGCTTTAGCGTGACAGGGATATAGCAACTATCATTTCTGTTTGTATTTCCCTTTAAGATAGCATTTCATATGAGATTCATTATCTCTTAATAGTCCTTTTCCTTTACTTTTGTCCTTATTCGTATCTCTACTGATGTTACATAGCAAAAAGAAATGAAAAGACTGTACGTAACTTAATCTTTTTTTAACACTTAGAATGGTTAACTAAAAGCTTACTCAAATTGGTTGTTTGGGTTGGAATGGCCTATTTGAACCACTACTAGAAGATCAGAAAGTAACTGTGATACTTCATTCTTAAGTATCACAACTCTTAAAGTATTTTAAAGGGGTATCTGCTATTAATTTGATTTTCATTAGAAACACTGTATTTTTTATTTGAGTAAAGATATATTCTACCAGCATCACTTGGTAAGAAAAATCCTTTTTCTATGTATTACCTTTCAAAAAACGTTTTTGTGTAAAACATGGCTTTGTCAATTGTATTCACATTCCTTTTTGATCTGGGGGTATCTTTGCCTGTGTCCTATCCAGATTCACCAAGAATATAATAATACAAGTAAAACTAGATTGTGATGTAGAATTAGCTGCTGATATTCTTTAGTGTCTTATCCTACTTAATTATACTAAGTTGGGAATTTTTATTTGATACTAAAAGTTTTGTTAGGATGACTGAGTGTTCCCAGTAACAAACTTATAAAATATTGGCCCCTTTTCTCATTTTTGTCTTTAGTATTCAACTTTTTTTTTTTTTTTTTTTTTTTTTTTAAGAAAATACTACTTGTAGACATACTACATAGTGTTTGTGCAAGGTAATCATCAGTATCATTCTTAAGTGACTTATATTAATACCTGTTGTTACCAGGCACACACTACATTTGTAATACTTCTGTAACCCAAACTTTTTTTAAAGAGTGTTGGGAAATCAGCTGTAGATATATTTTTAAAGATTTGACTTCATACAAATATAGAATTAAAACTTTGTGGGATTTTTTAAATCAAATCTAACTTTTATGGACTTTTATGTTCTGGGATTTGGTGTAGTTAATTAAGGATAAAAGTTATGTCCCTCGATAATACTAAATTTGATAGTGATACCATTTTGCAGGAACTTAGGCCTATCTTTTGTTTATTATTTGCTATTTACTAACATCCTGGAACAATCAAAGTTTTACACATATGCAAAGACATCAAAATAAAGTGAGCTGCAGTTTAACCCTTGTAAGGGTGATTTTTTTCCCTTGTTGCAGCCTTTCTCCATAATATAGTAATAAAAGAAGCTAAATAAAGTAATGGCTTCCCAAAATTGTAAATAAGAATAATTTTTAAATTGTTGACTTTATATTATTATGTTTCTGAAGTACCTAGAATGCTTAAGCCATTTGTCCTCATAATAACCTCATTCTTTTTATGTCATGTTAAGAATTGTTTTAAACATTTTTAATACCAAGGTAAACTTTCCTTGGTATTAATACCAAAGTTAACAGATTCAATTCCATTTAATTAAATTTATAGATAAGAACCTTAGGACCTTACCTGTTAGGAAAAAGAAAGGGATTGGACTAGGTAGAACTAATGCTGCCCCTTTTAAAAGTTTGAGGGAAAGTCACAGTGGTTTCTATGGGTTTTTATTTAGCTCCTTATCAAAATTTTAGACTTCTGCACTAGGGATATGAAGCATTTCAAGGTAAGCAAGAATGCAGTTTTTATTACCTTCTCTCCTATTGAATAACATTTATCTTAAAAACAAGCTGTGGTTTAGGAGGCTGGGAACTTAGACATCAGAATATCACTATGTAAGTAAAACTTAAGTGATTACTTTGAATAAAATGTATAGACTGGCCAGTGGTAGTGATTAACAAAAGTCCATAAGGGTAAATTTTTTTACAGTGTTTATATTGTTTTATTAATAATAAGTCCTTCAAGTAGACATTTCTACTATGTGAATTCATTTAAAATTTAATCAGTTGACCACTCAGCTGAGTACTTAATTAGTAAAGGTGCTGTGTTAAGATGCTGTAAGTGATACAAAGATGGTTAAGCCCTGTTCTTGTTCTTAGAGGCACTTCAAAAAGTGTTAGGTTCTAGTTAACCATTTTACTTTCCATATTTGTACATTTCTTCATTTGTACATTTCTCCCTGGTTTGGGATCCTTTGTTCCATTATAATAACTATTGGTACATAGTGATTTATTAGCTCTGTAAAGCATTTCAAACCATGACTTGTAATTAGGTTTAGTTAATTTGGGTGGATTTGCTCCATTCCTGGTTAGGAGAATGATATCCCTTAATGCATATATTATAGTTTAAAGTTGCATTAATGATTACTGTCTCAGCAGTGTTTTTATAAACTGAAAAGCGACAGCTATTAACACAATTTTTGTTTGTCAAAGTTTTCAACTTCTTATATGCTTTGTCTTCATATTATAAAATCTAAATTAAAATTTAAAAAAAGAACCAAGATTATTTTCTTACTGTTTGATAATTTGGAGATTAAATTAATTTAGGTCTGAGTTACTGCCTATCCAATCTCTTCTTCCCTTTTCTTTCCAATATACTTCTAAGCCTGACATGGCATACAAACTCTTTTGAGTTCTAACCTTTTAACCTGTAGAAATAAGTCTGCATCAAAGAAATTTTTAAGTTTATCCAAAAATGTCTTCAACAGCCTCAACAATGAAAGAAAATAGGAGGCTGCCCCTAAGCAACCAAAATAGATGTCAAGCAGTCCACCCACTAAAGCATTATCTTTTCTGTTTATATACTTACTTTAGACAGATAACTAACCACTAACCTTGGTGATTGGTTTCTAGGCCTCTGGTAGCTCACAAAGAGCAACTCAATAAAATTTGTTAGAAGATAAATTGTAATAATTTATGGGACAATAAAAAATGGAGGAAATAAAAAGATTAAGACAACATAAAATTCAAAGCCCAGTAATTCTGGGTCAATTAATTTTGATACAAGCCCCTATACTTAAGAATTCTTTAGGCCTTACTAGGGGTGGTAGTGGTTGTTGAGTTAGTTTTTCTTTTTTAATTAAATTAATTGGGGTGACATTGGTTAGTAAAATTATATAGGTTTCAAGTATATAATCTGTAATACATCATCTTATTATGTTGTGTGTTTACCACCCAAAGTCCAATCTCCTTCCATCGTCATATATTTGACCCCCTTTACCCTCTTCTGCCACCTGCCTCCCTTTTCCCCGGTAACCACTGAACTGTTGTTGGTGTCTAAGAGTGTTTGTCTTGTTCATTTGTTGCTTTCAGTTTTATATCCCACATATCAGTGAAAACATATAGTTCTTTTTAGTCTGACTTATTTTACTTAGCATGATAATCATGATTTGTCCATGTTGTTGCAAATGGCAGTATTTCATCTTTTCTAATTACCAAGTAATATCCATTGTATATATGTACCACACATCTTCCTTGTAGGAAAAGAAAATTTTATTATAACTATGTATTTGAGTTCCTGTGGTTCGTGCATGCTAAAATTTGGATTACATTTGAATAAGGATAAATAGCATTATATCGATTGATTCCTTAGATTTTTAAGTTGTATTCTTGTAATTTAGTTATCAAAGAATGATAGAGCTAAATCACAATATCATGGTTTGTCACCCACTTCAATAAGTTAAAATTTAATAACCCCTTGGTATTATAAATATTTTCTTGAAGTATGTTTGCTACTTCTGTGTTACTCTTAAAAACCATAGTTGAAACAAAAAAAAAAACCATAGTTGATATTTTCCACAGTTTAATTTCTGATATAGTATGAACATAATTGAAAACATGGGAAGTTTGTAGTAAATAACAGTGAAAAAAATGTTTAAAACCTTGTTTAGTATACATAAGCTATAGAAACTAGAGATAATAGTATGGGGACCTGTAAAACCTTCAGAGCTTCAGATGCTAGAATTATAGCAACCTAAAACATTTTTTGGTGTTATCGTGCTACCACTATTTGTGAGCCTTGATATGAAAGAATGACTTTAAATTTAGGTTGATGCTTTCAAATTATGTCTGAAATGTATTGAGCTCACTGTCCTAAATTAAAATATATTTTATAATTTCCATGGTATAGGTAAGATTTCTGAAAAATAAGATGTAGTCCTCTAGGTACAGACTGTCAACCCATACATTATATATGAAATGACACAAAATGGAAAAGAAGAAAGCAAATAGTAACAGGTGGTAAAGGCAGGATCGGACATCAAGGAACAGAAGTACATGAAAGGTCCCAGTCTTAATATTCAAGTGACAACTAGAGGCCTAAATGTTCTAATAGTCTGTTGATTTAACAGTGCTAATCTGATCATTTGTTTAAAATGTCATATAGCAATCTAAAACTGAATGTTATAATGGGACTCGAGATGAAACTATTTTGATTCATAAATGGCCTTGTCTTTCACTTCAATATTTATTTTCAGTTGGGCAGAACTTGTTAGAATTAAAATTAATTATAGTTGTATATGCTTCATTTTAATTGGGGGTAGGAGGTGGAGGAACAAGTTACCAAAAACAGGCACCCACAATACCTTACCCAAGGCTAGGCAGTCTCCTAATAGTGGTAATCCATCTCTTTGATAAGTAATTTAGCCAGGAAAAGTGTGATGCCTTTAGGAATGTTTTTATCAGTGTGAACTGCTATACTGAATCCCAACTTTTGGTTATCTGAAAAATGTATATGGTAGTTAAGTAACATCTTATAGCCATTTGAATCAGATATGTAAGTTCTCTTGGCATAATTTTTTTATTCATTTTAATATAGGTGTTCAAAATACTCAATTTGAATTAGGTAGTAATATTAGAATACTAGGTGTCAGTATTATATTTACTTGAATTATAAACATTAACCCAAAAGATTTAAACAAGTATAACCTATAGATTACTGTTTCTCGGCTGAGAAAAGTTTTGCATCCCCACCCCAAAAACATTTAGCAGTGTCTGGACTGTTACAGCTGGGGGAGGGGAGATGCTACTGTTATGTAGTAGCTAGAGATCAGAGATGCTATTAAACATCCTAAGATACCCAACATAGCTCCCCACAACAAAAAATACCTAGTCCAAAATGTCAGCAGTGTCACTGTTATAAACCCTTACTAGATGAAAACTTTGAATAAGACTCTTGGCTTCTTCAGTGGCTAGAATTCGTCCTGTTGTAATCCACAGCTTTGGAAGGTCTTCCAGGCTTAAATCCTGTCTAAAAGTTAAACTTATTGCTGCCAATATTTAGAAAAAACTGACTGTTGAAAATAGAATAAAATACTTAACATAAATAAATATCTACAAAGTTTAGTTGAAACACTAGTTAAAACACTAATTCATACATACTGAATGAAGGTCACAGACAATCTAAACTACAGGCTCTTTGGATAATATTTCACTTTGTATTTGATAATCATGTGCTGTTGTGTTGTCAAGGTAGAAAATGTGGTAATAATGTATAAAAAATATTAAAAATTATGCCTTTCAATGAATAGATTCAGAAATGAGCTGTTTTGTCCTATTTTGTTCTATTGAATTTTTGAAGCTTCTGCTAAACATGATGCTTTGTCATTAACAAGTTTGACCCCAAGTTTTTAAGGTTCATTCATAAATAAATATTTTAATTGAGAAAGAGAAATAGGTTCTTTTAAATGTATAAATTTTTTCTTGACTTTTTTTATTTTTTTAATCTTTGCTATTTTGCTGAAATAAAGGGATGGGTTTTTTCTACTTGCCTGTCCCTTTTCTTCTGTTTTAATAGTATAGAGTACAAGCAGGCTACTTCTGTGAAGTAAAGTAGCAGTATTTTGCCTGAGCATGTTTAGACAAAATTTGCTCCTAAGTGGCTGCCTGGCAGTCAGCCTTGATGATGGTTACTGATTGTGAATTTTTTTCTTTTCTCTTTGTAATTAAACTGCATAAATACAAATATATAATGTTAATCTAAGATTTTAATTACAGTTCAAAGTTTTATATTAAAGATTGCAAATAGAACTTTTTCAGTGTCATATATAGCAGGACCTTTACTTTTTAGTTGAATTTCTTCTCTTATTACCATGAGAAATAGGTAATTTCCTTTTCCATTTAATAGTCTTCCTTTTAGAAAGTTAGAACTTTAAGTTGAGACATTCTTATGAAGTCCAACACTTGTTGAACAGCTCAACACCAGGTTTATTATAGAGAAAGTTTAATAATACCACCTTGAGACAGAATTCCTACCACAATATAACCATGAAGGGTCTTTTTAAAAATTATTTGTTTTAGAACAAGAGCTCTAATTATGTTAACAGTTGATAATGTTGCCACAATAATTGAGTTGTATATTATATGAATACCTTGCTGAGTCTTGCTTAATAGAAAAGTTAATAGCTTATTTATATTGAATGAACATTGTAGATGAGGAATTTTCCTTCGGCTCTGTGTATATGGGCGTATACTATAATTTATCAGAATTTATGTAAGGGAATATAAATATACATTTCTTACCCCTTATGTAAAATTAAAACTCTTAAGAATATCAGAAGATGTCACCCCAATAAGTCTAACAATAAAAATGATTTTTTTAAAAAAAAGAATATCAGTGGAGAGAACATTGTTTTTGTATCTTATTAAATCTCTTTGAACTACTGATTTACTTCATTTAGTTGTTCATTACTGTTGGACTTGTTAATTGACTGCTCTAGCTCTCAAATTAAGATTGATGTAGCTAAACATACACAGTGAGTGTGAAATATAACTTCTTTTAAAGGGTGAAGTTGAACAAATTGCTATGATGAAACCAAAAGGCCAGACTGAACATGATGAGGGTATGCTTGAATATTTAGAAGATATAATTGGTTGTGGACGGCTAAACGAACCTATTAAAGTCTTGTGTCGGAGAGTTGAAATATTAAATGAACACAGAGGAGAGAAGGTGAATCTTCTGTAGACTTCTGTTATAAATCAAAATGTTTCATTTATTATTAACAAACTTTACTGATTCAACTATTCAAGTTATAAATATTGAAGAAATATTTACTGTTTTAGATAGAAATTTTTGACATTTTAAATGAGCATTGTTTGTTTTTATCTAATGTTAGCATTTTTAAATTCAGATTATACATTCGAAGTATATTTTAACAGTCTATACACTTTTAATTTTTGTAGTTAAACAGAGTTAAGATGGTAGAAAAGGAAAAGGATGCCTTAGAAGGAGAGAAAAACATAGCAATTGAATTTCTTACCTTGGAAAATGAAATGTTTAGAAAAAAGAATCATGTTTGTCAATATTACATGTAAGTACCTGAATTTATCAATTTTTATATTAGTTTCTGACCATTTAATCAAAGCTCTTCTCTTTTCCTATGTTAGAGAGAAGTAAAAAAATTCTAAAAATTGTTTTATGTGATGAATTCATTAAATTAGGGTTATTTACCATAGTATTAAAGTTGACTTAAGAATCCTACTTTAAGTTGAGAGGTAGGCTCACAAGTGTTTATTACTATATACTTACTAGTTTTACTTACACTTTTTAATTCATGCAAGAGATCTGATTTTATTTATATGGAACCTATTTTGTTCCTAATACTAGCTTTTACACTGGGTTGCTAGTTCCCCCACACCCTCCAGTAGTTCTAGGTAATCATAAATTGACTGTAGTTACCAAATACTTTAGAAACAGCTGGTTTTACTAAAATAGTTATACAACATTGGCAATGGTATTTTAGCATCTCTGATTTCTTTTTTCCCCTCCCTCTAGTCATGATCTGCAGAAACGAGTTGCTGAAATGGAAACACAAAAGGAAAAAATTAATGAAGATACCAAAGAAATTAATGAGAAGAGCAATATACTGTCAAATGAAATGAAAGCTAAGAATAAAGCTGTAAAAGATGTAGAGAAGTAATAATTTTTTTGCAAAGTACTTAAAAGTATTTAGATTCAGTTAATTTTAGTGTGTGTGTGTGTGTGTGTGTGTGTGTGTGTGTGTGTGTGTAAACTTACTGGCAGCACATCAGCATAATACATTTGCCAGCATATAAAATGGTCTCCTTTTGCAGACAAAAACAAAAACTTAAATTGCCCTGCATCCAGTTCATCATCATTACAGTGCCCAACACTGAAATCTTAAAATAATGGAGGATGCTACCCCCTAGTGGCAGAACTCGATAACGTAAAACATCAGCAAAAGAAAGCATTTAACCTGACAGGTTAGTTGACCTAAGAATAGTCCACAGATCTAATTGAGGTGGAATTGCGGTTATTCTAGATAGATTGTTTAAATTTTTATCATAACTTTTTTGTGCTGATATTCAATGAAACCAATATCTTTCACCTTCGTGATTTTTATTCTTGAAAATAAATAAGCTTTATGATCACTTTTTTAATACTTAGACATCATAGTCCCTGGAAAATGGAGTATTTCCCATCCAGCTTAGAAGGGCAAAATAACTCATAATCACTTAATGTCTTCCTCAAATACGGGAGTGGGTGAGGATCAACTAGAAATAGGTCATTTTAGGATCCTACCTTTAAGAGCTTGGACACATAGAGGCAGTATCCCAGGCAAGGTATGTAACACAGTTTTAAATATCTGAATATCTAAAATAGTGACTGATAATTTTTTGCTTTACTTAGGAAACTGAATAAAATTACAAAATTTATTGAGGAGAACAAAGAAAAATTTACACAGCTAGATTTGGAAGATGTTCAAGTTAGGGAAAAATTAAAACATGCTTCAAGTAAAGCCAAAAAACTGGAGAAGCAACTTCAAAAAGACAAAGAAAAGGTAGGTTTTAGAAAAGAATCCTTGAATTTTTATGTCTGCATATCAGATCCAATTTTTATTATTCATCAATATGCTTGACCCTTACCTAAGAGAATTTGAAATTCTGAATTTTAAGTGTTTAAGAGTTCTCTCTGAACCTGACTTTTCTCCCTCCAACAGGAATCTTATGTTCATTTACTAAGTTTTAGAGTTTATATTTCTATGATCTACATTGCTCGGAAAACATTTACCAAATACGCAATTCTATTTTGGTGATAAACAAAATGTTTTCTTTTTGCTCGGGTAGTGGTTTAAAAAGAGATTTTTGGTTTTCTATTATAGACTTCTTACCTGCCTCCTAAAAAAATTGAGTACCAGAGCCAGAGTTTACCTCCTCTTAAAAGGAATAGACAGGGAAAAGGAAGTTCATAATTTACAATAAAGGGTTGAATTGCTAGTATGAGGTTTAAAAAAATAAGAACTTTGGACCAGAATGCCTAACCTAACTTGCTAGGGACCAGACTGTAATAATTAATTTGGGGTCTTTCAAACTATATTCATAGCTCTATCAGATACTAATAAATATGATACCTAAATCCTCCCCCCCCAAAAAAGCTTTGTACAATATAATTACATAAATAATACAGGCTTTGCTTTACCTTATAAGTGTTTTTCAAATGCATTCGTTCAAAAGATATTTTCTAGTTGGTACCAAAACAAATCTTACATGAATTAGTGTTTTAGGAACACCATTTTGAGAACTATTGAACTTCTGTAGTACTAGATATCAGAATAAACAAAGTAATGTGGATTTGAGAGAAACTCCTAAATTGGACACATAGCTAAATATAACTGTTATAGATGGATTAGCAGTTAGGCATCACATATGAATAAGTGGTTATTACCAGGAAGCATTAATGGAATAAAATAATTAGTCCTGCATGGGTATTCTGGAAGTATAAAGTTGTGAAAAATCTTAGGATTTGAGGGAGGCTGGGGGGGATGTAAAGGTAATTTGTGGTACATTGTAATATACCATGAAGAATAGTTTAAGAAATCCCATGTAGTCAGAGCATATTTATGAGTAAAGGAGGATAATTATAGCCTAAACTTGGAACAGAAATTTCAGTAAATGGTTAAGAAAGTACTTGCTGAAGGCAGCTAATTCAAATCTAATTACAAAGGAAGCCACGAAGACCTAGAAGACCCTGAGAAATGTTTTTTATTAAGTCTAATATTGATACTGTTGGATGTAGCCTAAATAGGGGTGTCCAACCTTTTGGCTTCCCTGGGTCACATATAAAATACACTAACAATAGCTCATAAACTTAAAAAAAGAAAAAGGTCTAAGTATAGTGTTTGTAATGTTTTAAGAAAGTTTACTAATTTCTGTTGGTCCACATTTAGGTTGGCCTAAATGTACATGCTCCTATAACTTTAATTTATCATCATAGGTTGAAGAATTTGAAAGTATACCTGCCAAGAGTGAGAATATCATAACTGAGACAACAACTAGAAACAATGCCCTTGAGGAGGAAAAAGAGAAAGAAGAGAGGAAATTAAAGGAAGTTATGGATAGCCTTAAACAGGAAACTCAAGGGCTACAGAAAGAAAAAGAAGTAAGATTCTTTATCAGTTGGTGTTTATATTGGTGGCTTTTTTTTTTTTTTAACTTGATTGTTTTTATAGTAATAGAAGGAATTGACCTGTTAGAAGAAAATGGACTTTTAATATCTAATCTAACATTCCTAAAAATAGCCTAGACTGTCTTTTTTTCTTTTCTTTCTCATTAAAAAAAAAAAAAAATTGAGAATTTTTAGTGGTCGGTGAAAATGTAACATGTCAAATACTTTGTTATATATGCCATTCTTTGTTGAGCCTCTTGATTTCATCATCAAAGGTTTTCTCTTTTTTCCTTGATAACTAATTGATTACCACCTATAAAAACCTGGGACCACACTAACCACAGGTTGACATTTCCTTTTTTTGCTTTCGTAGCTCTTACATAATAGTTTAAATCTATAGCCCTTGTGTCAGTTCTTGGTTCAAGTCTTAGGTCAGTCACTTAATTATCTTTTATCTTGTGTAGGTTTTATCTTCAAGGCATCTTCCTCAAAATGAGGGGAAAATATTACCCATGTTGTGAATCTTCATGCACAGAAAATACACAGGCCTGTCCAGAAAGTATCCATAGCCATGTAATATGAAAAATAGAGGCATTATGGCTGGATTTTTTTCCAGACAGCCCTCATATGTATACTTATATACAGTGTCTAGAAATTAAGAAATTTATAATAGCTATTATATTATTTTAGCACTTCATTAATGAAATGAGTGTGCAATTGTCACACTGATATAGCTACCTACCCCATAAAAGTATTATAAGCACAAAATTTAAATCTATTTATATTCACCATAACCTTTTTAATAAACTGAGCATGTTAAATATTAATAGATATTATAATAGATAATAGTAATTTATTTGAATTGACTTATGTTACATTATATACATATGTATATAAGTTACAGACTTATGTACAATCTTTGTTAATTATGCCTCAGTAAAACACTGGGGTTTGTTAAAGTTTCAGGTATAATAGATTCTGTTTTGGAATATGCATGTGTTCTAATGTCACTATAAAACTTTATAAGTAGGATGCCCATGTATAGTAAAGTGGCAATGGATAATACAGTAGCTTTCATAATGGATTATTTTATGAATGTAGATTTTCTCACCTTTGCTTATCTAATGTATATTGAGTCTTCCTATGTGTTTTGCACCTTTCGTTAGTGAAAAACATCAGGACTTACATCCAGGTGCCTTCATTCCCTAGCTCCACCACTTACGAGTGAGTGCATTTAAGCAGATTATTTAAACTCTGACTTTATTTTTCCTCAAATGGACATATTGAGGGTATTTACCTCATAGGATTGTTAAGGAATTTACACATACAGAACATTCATAATAGTGTCTAGAATATAATGAGTGAGCAGTGTGTTTGCTAGTGTTCATAATTTCACCATCAAACATTTAAACTGATTATCTGATAACCTTGGGTGTAACCCCATGTTCCTTGGCCTACTCTCTTGTGTGTGAAATGAAGAGGTTAGACTTTTGTAAGGACCTTTCTTAATGCCATTATTCTATTAAGTAGATCCTTTCTACATAGTTGAGTATAGTAGCCCAAAATTTCTACTCGCTCATCAAATAATATGATTCGTATTAGATGATATCTGGCCTTAGCTCTAAAACTTTGAAAGATGTTTAACACAACTATATTTGAGGGAACTTTCTGCTGAGTGGTTCTTAAACCTTACCATTTCAAGGTAAGATAAAGTGGAAAGACCATGGACTCCAGAGTTTACACTCAAATTTTTTGTTCTCTTAACCACAACTCTCTTGTTTTAATCTCTAAAATGAGCATACTGGTATCTACTTTTTTAGGCTTTTGTGAAATCAGTTGGGAAAAGACTATTTACAGTAAACATGGACAACTAAGGCAAAAACTATTAGACCATTCCACTTGTAAGAATTATTTATTTATTTTTGCTTTTTGGTATGTGGGTTGCTCCCTGGCTGGAAATCGAACCCAGGCCGCAGCGCTGACAGTGCCAGCGCCGAAGCCTTAAGCCACTACACCACCAGGGAACTCCCTATTTATTTCTATGTTATGCCTGTAGAATCTCTTAAGTTGAATGCAAAATAATATGGTTTCCATTTCATTTCAAGTTTGAAAACACAGTATTTCAGATTTAATGGAATTTATCGTATTTTAACAGAGTCAAGAGAAAAAACTTATGGGTTTCAGCAAATTGGTAAATGAAGCACGCTCAAAGATGGATGTAGCCCAATCAGAACTTGATATCTATCTCAGTCGTCATAAATCTGCAGTGTCTCAATTAAGCAAGACCAAGGAAGCTCTAATTGCAGCTTCTGAGACTCTCAAAGAAAGGAAAGCTGCAATCAGAGATATAGAAGCAAAACTCCCTCAAACTGAACATGAATTAAAAAAGGTAAATATTTGCTTCTGTATTTCATCTGAACATAGTTTATCAACTCAAGTTTTTTATATGTATGTGTATACATATGTGTTTCTTTTTAACCTCGACATCTGAAGTGTACAGATGATCCCCAACTTAGGATTTTTTTACTATGATGGTGTGAAAGCAATACACATAATAAATTATATGAGATATTTTATAATAAAATAGGCTTTGTGTTAGATGATTTTGCCCAACTATTGGCTAACATAAGGGTTGTGAGCACATTTAAGTAGGCTGGGCTAAGCTATGATGTTCAATAGGTTAGGTATATTAAATGCATCCATACTTAATAGTATTTTCAACTTAAAATGGGTTTATCACAATGTAACCCTATCCTAAGCCAAGGAGCATCTGTACAGATTTTTTTTTTTTTATTTAGCATAATTTTCCCCAAAGGAATAGGGTTAGTATTTCAGTATTCCAACTGATATGAACTGAGACTGTCAAGAAACTAGCTCTATTCTCCCCAGGAGTGTCAAACAGTGAGTAACACTGCCATCACCACTATTATTTCCCATGGAAATAATTTAAACAAGAGTAAGTTTGTGTTTTCCTAAATGTAAGTGTAGACAATTAATGCAAGGGTAAATGAAAGCCATAAATATATTTATGAATAAATATGCAAGCCAACCATTTTAGTGTATTTGAATTGTTTTTGAATTTATAGTTTCTTTGTCAGAACTGCAAACTGTTTTAACTAATCAAGCTATCTAGTTAGCCCATTGGTGCCCCTCCTATCCTGGAATGAATTAGATATTTAAAGAATTTCAGTAACTTAAATCTCCAAAGCTTCATTAGGAAAGATGGCAATAGAAAATGCTATCTGAAGAAAAAATTATACTGAAAATAGTTTGAGGGATTTTTTTGTTTTGTTTTTCTTTGTATTTTCATTTTAATAAATGTAGACTGGTTGGTCATCAGAGGATTTCGTGACCATATAGAATTTAAATGTAAACTTAAACTTAAATCCAGTGACTTGTATCTCCCTGGTGATTCAGTTTATTTTTGGATAAATTTTAACTGTTACTTGAACTTTTACTTTATATTAGTATGGCTAGTTAATAGAGGTAATAATTTAAAGCCAGGAGATGAGGGAGATGGCATTTAGAAAAAGTGGCCACTCTAACTTAGAGATTGAGTAACTGAGAATTTCAGATTTTGTATGCATGTGTGTGATCCCTCTCTTCTTGGCAGCCTGGCATTTTCACATAGCAGTAGTACTCTTCACTCATCATGTGCCCCTTCATTTAGAGCTGTGTTTTTTCCCCTTTAATTAAATATAATAATACAGAATAAATTTATGATTTAGAAAGCAAAGTAGAGTTTAACCATAGTCCTGCCCAGTCACCCATATCTAGGGTACTGTACCAGGGTCTAGTTTTTATTAGTGCAAAATTTAAAAATTAGAACATTCTTATGTATAATAACTATGTGGTACCAAACTGGGATTTTCCTAACCCTACTTGCTCTGTCAGTAAATGTATTGCTTGCTCCTACAAACATATTGTATTTATATTCTTTATTATTGATCCTAATAATTTGTGCCCCTTTTAAAATAGAAAATCTGGGGGTTCCCTGGTGGTGTAGTGGCTAGGCTTCAGTGCTCTCAACGCTGCAGTCTGGGTTCGACTCCCAGCCAGGGAACCACCACAAAAAATAAAATAAAATAGATAATCTATCCATACTTTTCAAAACCAGAATAGTAGTTGCAGTATAGTCAGTTCTGGTTGGTTTATTATTAGTCTTTTCCTTTTTTTTTTTTTTTTTGAGGCATTACAACTAATTCTATGCTGTGATTGCACATATGCTTCTGGGATTTATTTTTTTAATTTTCACTTTTAGAAAGAAAAAGAACTTCAGAAACTTACACAAGAAGAAATAAATTTCAAAAGTTTTGTTCGTGATCTTTTCCAAAAAGTTGAAGAGGCAAAGAGTTCTTTAGCAATGAATCGAAGTAGGGGGAAAGTCCTCGATGCAATAATTCAAGAAAAAAAATCTGGCAGGATTCCCGGCATATATGGAAGATTGGTAAAGTAGATTTATTTGGAAATGACTACCCATTTTTCTCAAGAAAAACATTGTAAATTTCTTAACTTAAAGATCTTTATATTGAATGTTTTAAAAGACATTCATTTCTAAACATTTTGCTCTCATACTCGGGCATGATAAAATTCTTTCGTATGCATTCTCTCATATTAAAAAGTTTTGTTTTGTTCTTTTGTTTTTAATTTGTGTAGGTGTTTATAATCATTTTAATTCCAAGAAAAAACTAACTTCAGTAGTGACAAACTTAATAGAATGTACTCTATTCTTTTTTCTTTAACCCTTTTGGTGCAGTGTCGACTGAAGTCTACTGTAGGGGCTGGGTGCTGGAGACGACTGAAGTCAACATGTAAGGGTCTAGTGCTACAACCATGCTTACATGTCGACAGAAACGATGTAGAAAGAAACTAATATAAACTGCAACTGTAATTGATTGCTTGTGAAAGTCGTATTTTGGCCCAAATCTTGCCCAAAATATTCAGCACTGGGACAAAAGGAAAATTTTTTTTCAGCACTGAAAGGGTTAAAAAAATAAGAATGTGATAAATTATATTCTGGGTTTTATGCCATTACATTGAAGGGTGTGGCTAGAGTTTAGGGACATCAACAAGGGATGTATGTTATAGGCTGACCAGACGTACTGTTTTAAGTGAGACAAAAAACAACAGTACATCTGATCAGCCAAATTAGAAACCAAAAGCTAGCAGTAGCAGGGGACCATTCCCACTCTGAACCTGAAGAGGGAAGAGAAACTGTGCCCATGGCTAGAGAGTAGCTCGGAGAAAATGGGGAAAATACATAATTCACCCCCATTCATCTACTTAGCCGTTACTTTAGCTGGTGCCTGACACTAGCTTTAGCTACAGAGCCAAAGGAGCCAGTTAAGGAATTCCTGAATCAGCCATTTGAAGAAGGAAGCAGAAGAGAGAGTGATTCAGAAGGGTAAACGAAAATTACTCAGCATAGTTGCTTCTGTGTCTACATACTAAGTGACTTCCACCTTATTTTCTCAAGGACACACAATTTGATCCTATTCATTTATTTGATCTCAAGGAGAAATAAAGCTCTAGTCAGTGAATGCATCTGGATAGCTAACTAATAGATTAATAAGCAGGCAAATGTGTTTCATTAGGATTTTTTACATAAATCTTAGCTTTCAATACTTGAGTTTTATTATTTTATAAGTTATTTTGTTTGTAATACTTTTAGGTTTCAAATTTTCACGTTTTTGTTTTTAGGCACTAAAAACAGTTCTTTCATTTTATGCTTTCATTAAAAATTTTAAGTGCAGATTGATAACCTTTTTAAAGGTAGATTTAAAAACTAGTAGTGATTGCCTCTCTAAAACCAGAAGGTTGAGTGAGGGGAACACTTTATTTTCCTTGAGTACCTGTTTAGTACTTTTCAAACCACATGTAAGATTAGTTTTTCAATTAAGAGTAATTTGGAAAATCTCTATGAATAGTTATAAGAAGATATATACCTATACCTAATTCCTTGCTGATTATTCATTGATTTTTTTTTCCCCTCCTACTATTAGGGGGACTTAGGAGCAATTGATGAAAAATATGATGTTGCTATTTCATCCTGTTGTCGTGCATTAGACTACATTGTTGTTGATTCTATTGATACAGCCCAAGAATGTGTAAACTTCCTTAAAAGACAAAATATTGGAGTTGCGACCTTTATAGGTTTGGATAAGGTGGGTACTCATAAAAAGCTATCTATAAACTTGTCAAGTCTTTTTTGTTTTGTTTTGAATCCTAGCTTTTTCTTCATCTTTATTCAGGGAGCATCTGGTAGGTTTTGAGGACTGTTATAGGCTCTGGATTGCACGGTTGTAAAAAAAAACATCTTGTAATGCCTCTTCTAAAGAAATATACCTTCCATTGTTTGAGTGACTGGTAGTCAGCATTTCTGATTTCCAGCATTAATAACTACTTGAAAAGAAAATAAAACCTTTATTGCAATATAATTCACATGCCATAAAATCCACCATTTTAAAGTATACAGTTCAGTATGTTTTAGTGTATTCACAGGGTTGTTCAGCTACGACCATTGTCTAATTCCAGATTACTTTCATCACCCCCCAAATAAACCTCATGTACATTAGTAGTGACTACCCATACTCTTGCCCCACTCCTCGTCTCCCCAAGCAACCTCTAATCTACTTTTTGTCCCTATAGATTTGCCCATTCTGGACATTTCTTATAAATATGATAATGTAGTATATAGCCTTTTGTTTATGGCTTAAGTTAGCAGATTTTTAAAGTTCATCCTTGTTATAGTATGCATTTGTACTTCATTTCTTTTTATTGCTGAATGATACTCCATTGTATGGTTGTACTACATTTTGTTTATTCATCGGTTGATGGGCATTTTTGTTTCCATGTTTTGGCTATTATGGGTAATGCTCGTATGAACATTCATATACAAGTTTTTATGTAGACAAATGTTTTCTCTCTTGGGTCTATACAAGAGAGAAATTGCTGATACAAGAAGTGGAATTGCTGGAGTGGGATTGCTGGGTCACATGTGAAGTAGTTAACCTTTTGAGGCACTGCCAACCGTTTCCCACAGTCGCTGTACCATTTCCTACCAGTGATGTTTGAGGGTTCCAATTTTTTTTACATCCTCAGCAACAATTGTTATTGTACATCTTTTTTATTTATAGCCATGTTAGTGTAAAGTGGCATCTCATTTTGTTTTTCATTTGCATTTTGATGACTAATGATGTTGAATATCTTTTCCTGTGCTTATTGGTCATTTGTTTATCTTCTTTGGATAAATATCTGTTCAAATCTATTGTCTGTTCATTGTTTTGTCTTTATTGTTGAGTTGTAAAAGTTCTTTATACTGGACACAGTTCTCTTGTCAGATATATCATTTGCAAATATTTTCTCCCATTCTGTGAGTTGTCTTTTTACTTCCTTGATAGCATCCTCTGAAACACAGAATTTAATTTTGATAGTCCTCTTTTTTTAATCTGGTTGTTTTTGTTTGAGAGTGACATCTAAAAAACTGTGTAATCCAAGGGCATGGTGATTTACTTCCTGTTTTCTTCTGAGTTTTTGTTGGGGTTTTTTTGGGGAGGGGGCGTGGTTTCCTGGCTGGGAATCAAACATAGGCTGCGGTGTTGAGACGAAGCCTAGCCACTGTACCACCAGGGAACCCCCTTCTTCTGAGTTTTATAGCTTTAACTTTTACATTTTCATCCATGTGGAGTTAATTTTATGGTATAAAGTATAGGGGTCCAACTCTACTCCTTTTTATGTTGATATCCACTTGTTCCAGCACCATTTCTTATAAAGACTGTTCTTTCCTCATTGAATTTTTGGCATCCTTGTTAAAAATCAACATACTATAAATGTAAGCATTTAATTTTGAACTCTTCATTTGTCTATATGTCTATCTTTACATTGCTACCACACTGTCTTAATTACTGTAGCTTTGTAGTAAGTTTTGAAATCGGGAGTCTTCTAATTATGTTTATATTAAAATGGTTTTGGCTATTTTGAGTCTCTGTAATTTTTATATCAGTTTTAAAATCAGCTGGTCAGTTTATGCCAAACAAACCACAGGCAACTGGAAATTTTTAAAAAGTTTTTAAAATTACAGTTAATGTACAATATTGTTTAAGGTGTACAACATGTGATCAGATGTTTATATAACTTACAGAGTAAGCACCCTATCTGATAAGCAACTGGAATTTTGATACAGGTAGATCGTCAATATAATTGCCATCTTAACTATATTAAATCTTACAATCTATTAACTTGGGATGTTTTCCATTTATTTAGATCTGATTTTATGCAATAATGTTTCATAGCCTTCAGTATACAGGTCGTGTGTTTCTTTTGTTTAACTTTTTCCTAAATTTTGGGGGGGGTTCTTTGGATATATTGTAAATGGACTTTTAATTTCATTTTTATTGCTATAAATGTTAATTTTTGCATATGGACCTACAACTTTGCTGAATCCATGCCACATATGCTATTTGTCCATTAGTCACTTAGAAGCCAGATTGGTTATCATAGCTTTTATTATAGTATAATTGTTCTCTTTTATTATTAGTTATTGTTGTTACTCTCTTACTGTGCCTAATGTAGAAATTAAACTTTTATCAGGTGTCTATCCATATAGGAGAAAACATGGTACATGAAAGGTTCAGTACTATCTGAAGTTTCAGGCATCCACTGGAGGTGGATAAGGGGGAATGTACTCAATCATGCAGATACTCAGAACCTTGTATTACATATCCTTACATTTTATGCATGTATGATATTTATGTAAATGATATGTTAAAATGATGTGTTCTTTATTTTAATATATATACTTATTTTACTTTTAGATGGCAGTATGGGCAAAGAAAATGACCAAAATTCAAACTCCTGAAAATACTCCTCGGTTATTCGATTTAGTAAAAGTAAAAGATGAGGAAATTCGCCAAGCCTTCTACTTTGCTTTACGTGACACCTTAGTAGCTGACAACTTAGATCAAGCCACAAGAGTAGCATATCGAAAAGATAGAAGATGGAGAGTGGTAACATTACAGGGGCAAATCATAGAACAGTCAGGTATTAGTGGTTTTATTGCTACTGAGTTTATTTATATTAATCTTGTTAGGGGAGACATCTCAGTCTGACTTCTTTCTTCTCCAGGTACAATGACTGGTGGTGGAAGCAAAGTAATGAAAGGAAGGATGGGTTCATCAGTTGTTGAAATCTCTGAAGAAGAGGTCCGCACATATGAAATTATAATCAGACTTTTTAGAAAACAACTTCAGTGATGTATAACATACATATAATAAATTTAGCATTTTAAGTTTACTGTTTTAAATTAATAGATTGAGTTTCTTATAAATCATTAGTAAGCTGAGATTTTATGTAAAACTCTTTAAAGTCCTAAAAATAAAACATGTCCATTAAAAAATATATGCTCGACATATGAGGGCTGTTCACAAAACATCCAGCCATCAATGCCTCTATTTATCATATTACATGGCTGAATACTTGCCAGACATCCTTCATATATTTTTTATTTACATTTGAATCATATGGCTATTTCATAATTTAACCATTCACTTCCTGTTTGGCATTTAATTTTTTTTTCACATGATTATTCCATGATATTTGTTCTTCCTATTTCAAAATAATTATTTAAGGTATAATAGAGACTTCTGATGCATGTTTCCAGATTTTATTTCAAAATATTTAATATACCCCCAAGTATATGAGAAAGTCAGACTGTCTAGGAAAAACTACTATGTTCTATTATAGCCCTCAGAACATTATATGTACTTTTTTTCTTCCTTAACATACTTGTATGTCCTGGATATCTCAACATTTTCCATATTTTCAAATAGCTTATATTCTTCTTAAATATTTACATAAGATACCGTCAGTTGACTTTGCTATTACTCTGAAATGACTCCTCAGAGAAGACTTATTTTACTGGCACTCTTCTTTGTAGGTAAATAAAATGGAATCACAGTTGCAGAGAGACTCTGAAAAAGCAGTGCAAATCCAGGAACAAAAAGTACAGCTGGAAGAAGATGTAGTTAAATTAAGGCATAGTGAACGAGAAATGAGGAATACACTAGAAAAGTTTACCGCAAGTATCCAGGTACTCTTTTATCAATATTAGCTGAAACTATTGGAATTCAGTAGCATTTTGGTAGAAGCATTTTGATATTTGCTTGCAATTTTAAAATATAAGGAAGGAAAAGGGTGAGTCTCTAGGTAGAAGGCCTGTCTCTTGATGATTTTGTTTCCCTGAGTACTCATGGATAAGTGCCCTGTCACACAGTATTGCTCTAGCCACAACTATTGTGGTTTCCATTTGTGTACTCCATAGAAATGTGTCTTTCCTTAACAGGTATTATGTGACCTGTTTTCATTCTCTTCAAAGTGGAATGTTTTCTTAATGAAAAAGCAGTGCATGCTGTCTTCTTAAACAAGCAAACAAAACCAAAGAAGTTTTCAGAAAATATTCAAAAGATTATCACCATCAATTTTTATGCATACCCTTCAACTTTTTAATGTAAATACCTAGTTTGCATGCATGTTTATAGATGTACATATTAAATTTATAATGGGTCATACTATTCTTAATAAATTGTGCTTTTTCTAAGCCAATGAAAATTTACTTTGCAGTTGCATTAGATCTTTTGGTTTGTACAATTTGATAAATGTTTTTCTGTGTTCTTATGTATACTGCTTGTTGGTATACCTGTAGAGACTTACCTAATTATTTCCTTAGGTTAGATTCCTAAAATTAGAATTATTACTCAGCATGTGTGATGTTTAAGGCATTTGTTGCATAGGGCCAAATGACCTCAACAGTGTATACTAATAATTATTTTTCTAAGTCGTGAAACACTATTCTTCAGTATGTTGTAAATTTGCTACTTTGAAGTAACTAAAAATGGCATTTTTAACTTGTTTTTAATAATGAGTTTACCCATCATTTTATTTGTTTGTTTACCCTTTTTATTTATTAATATGTTCATTTGGTGATTGTTCATGGTTTCTGCTGTTTTCCTGTTTGTATTTGTCCTTTTCTTAAAGATTTTAATTGCCTTTTATTTAGTTTAAAATGTTTATAGCAAATGTTGTTAGTGAGTTAAAATACTGACCTTGCATATTAAAACATTTCTGTAGCATTTAGCAGAGCAAGAAGAGTATTTGAATGTCCAAATTAAGGAACTTGAAGCTAATGTACTTGCTACAGTCCCTGACAAAAAAAAGCAGAAATTACTAGAAGAAAATGTTAGTGCTTTCAAAACAGGTATGTTTATGGTAAAGACCTTTATTTATTTATTTTTTTTTTGAGATTGTCATAAACAGGTTTTTTAATGTTTGAAATGTTGAAGATAGCAGTTTATAGGCTAAAAATAGCAGCTGTGTATATTATGTATGAGTCACCACTCTGTTTTATGGTTTCTATTCATTCTCAAAAGGTTATAAAGTAAGTGCTATTAATGTTAAGTGTTACTAAATTAAGTACTAATTTGACAGATAAGGAAACCAAGACATAGAATGGTTTATATATAATTTGCTTAGGAACTCGGGACCAAGGCAGTCGGCTTCCATAACTCATGCTCTTAATTTCATACAGTATTGGCCCAGTTTTCACAGAAACCTTTCAAGATAGTAGTTATTTTATAGATTAAGGTAACAGATTTGGAGAAACTAAATCACTTAAACAAAAGCATACAGGAAATAAATGGTATATACATGAAGAAAAGCAATATTTGCTTGTCAACTTAAAAAATACTATTTTTTCCCAGAACCTTTTCTTCTTGTGTACATATAAGCATGGAAGTGTTTGTTGACCTCAAACATAGATATACAGGGTAACTCAAGTCCAGGTGTTATTTCTGCCTGAGCATTACAATATCTTAGCTGGTGACCCCAGCACACACATTCATCGCATTCTCAAGTAAGACCCCTGTTACAGTTTGGTTGTGAGCCAAGGAAAGCAAATACTGGTTGTCCATCCCAAAAAAGGAGTTGAAGTGGAGTTGGAGCAATTATACAAATGCCCCCAAAATGAGGGAGTTTTCTCCCAAAAGAAAGAGGTAAAGGGAGTTCCCTGGTGGTATAGTGGCTAGGCTTCAGTGCTGTCAAGGCTGTGGCCTGGGTTCAATTCCCAGCCAGGGAACTACCCACATAAAAAATTTTTTAAAAAAAGAAAGAAAGAAAAAGAGGTAAAAAGATGTTAGGCAGACATATGCCCACTATGCATATTGATATCTTGCGGGGGTGGGGGGGTAGTTCCCTGGCCGGAATTCGAACCCAGGCCGCGGCATTGAGAGCGCTGAAACCTAGCCACTACGCCACCAAGGAACCCCTCCACTATACATATTAAATATTCATCTGTACTAATTTTATTGTGGTCATGTTTATCAGCATTTTTAATATTAAGACATTCTCTCAGCATCTGCTTAAGTCTCTTTACAAGAAGCTCACACTTAAGATGGGGAAGCAAAACAGAATATAGCATATTGTATCAGGTGGTGCTAAAAGATAGGTAAAACCAGGATAACAGGACAGGGTGGGGATAGGTGGTCAGACAGACACAATGGTTATAGACAGGCCTCTGCTAGAGATATTTGAGCAAAGACCCAAAGAAGGTGTGAGTGCTAACCATGGGGATATTTGGGAGAAGAGCATTCCAAAAAGAATGTAGAAGATAAGTACAAAAGCCCTGAGGCAGGAGTATGCTAAAAGTTTCTAGGAACACAAGGAAGCTAGAGTGGCTAAAGGATGGAGAATCCAGATTCATGTAGGGCCTTCCTTGTAGACCCTATTTCCAAGGGAAATTGAAAGCCATTGGAGTGACATAGGGACGTGGTGTAATCTGGTAGGATTTTTTTCCCCCTTGCATTTAATTTTGAATCTTTCAGACACATTAATTTCACCCCTGCTCCTCTTACTTTGTTGTTTTTGTTTTAGGGGGAGAGTGAGATTTTTTTTTTTTTTTTTTTTTTTTGCTTTTTGGTATGTGGGTAGCTCCCTGGCCAGGAATCGAACCCAGGCCGCAGCGCTGACAGCGCCAGCGCCGAAGCCTTAAGCCACTACACCATCAGGGAACTCCCAAGGGTGAGAATTTTTATGAGTTTGTTTGAACTAAACTGATGGTATGTGCCAGGAAGTAAGATTTCAGTGCTCCCTGTTGTGACTGTTTGATGGTACCTAGTGGTCAGTTGAAAGGCCAGGAATGTGTATCCGTGTCATTTATAGCAACACTCTCAGAGAGAGATTGCAAGAATCTATTTTATTTTTGTTTGAAAAGGAAGGCTTGGCTATATTAGGAGCCCTATAAATCTCTCATGGAAGTGCTGGCTATCATCAGTAGACTCTGTTAATGTCTAATATGGATGACCCATTTCTGCAAGCGTATCTTTAAGGTTAAATATTTCACTTTACATAGGTTTAGGTCTTAAAACTATCTCTCTGGCTAATATGCAGAGAATAGAGTGAGGAGGGCAAAGGGTATAGAATAGTTCAAAATTATGGACTTTACATGCCAGTTTTCTCCTCTTACTTCGAACAGACACTGTACTGTAGATCTTACAAAATGCATTGTAGATATTTGAAAATAGAGAAGAAAATGTTCTAAAGGTTGGAACCCTTTCCAGCTGTATATACACTGTCCATCGACCTAGTGCCAGCCCCACTGCAGCTGCTGCTCTGCCCCAAAGTGAGCAGCCTGATGGAATCTGAACCACAAAGAACATTCCCATTGTGAGCAAAGCAATTCCTTCAACAAATAGTGTCTTTGAACTGAAAAAAATAAATTACTAGTATTGGCAGTATAGAACTTTTAAATGTGTATGTTAATATCCTCAGGGGGAAGGAGGGGATCCAGAAGACCCCTAAAAACAGGTTGTTTTGTTTTTTAAGAGCGAAGTGGTTATCTCAGAAATAGAAAAACCGTTTTTGGAATTAGCTCAGTATATGGGCTGAAAGGTCAGGCTAAAGAATTTTCTGATATGTAGAACAAAAAGAGAGATGGTTAAGTTGTAAGATTTAGGAAATGGTGACGTTCCAACCTACCTAATGAGAAGAGACAAAGAGGAAGCAGTAGTTACATCCTTACCCAGTTCTTTCCTCAGGAAATCCTGCCTGCCTCCATCTGTGCCAAGTGCCCATCCACTTCCTACGGGGGCATGTGGGAGCCTCTTTCCATATGTTAGTTTAGTGTTTATATTTACTTAATTTTCTGGACATAGGCATTCTGGGTAGATTGAACTTGTCAGCTCTGTCACCTTTCATCCTTCTGATTTTGTATAGTGATTAAGATCCAAATAGGATAACAGAATCCACTCTGGCTAGTATAAATAGGATTTGTGTAGTGCAAGTGTGTGTGATTAGGAGAGTATTAGATTGTTTATAAAATCATTAGGATGGCTCAAGAAAGGCATTCTGGGTTGAACATTCAAGAATAATTTCCAGAGCTACTCTGCAGAACCATCAGAGCTATACTGCCTCTTCTACAATTGGAAAGTCAGAACTCAGATTGAGAGGATAACACTGCAACTACCAGCAGAAGTACACTGCACCCCCTGTAAATCTACACCATCAAAATTAATGCCGCTGCCTGTCGGTATTCACAACGCTTTTGACTGGGCAGCGGAACCTCTAACCAGCAAAAAAAAAAATTTCTCTGTGGCTGCTTGCTAGCAGGAACATCTTTGATTCTCCTGAATTATGAAATTTCTTGTTATCTAAGTGATGTCTGAATCCTAGGTACGAGAGAATCTACATAAGAGTGCTGATTTGTCCTCTCCCTCTTTCAGGAGAACTCTAAATTGTTATTAGCAAAATAAAATAACCACAATTTCTTCAACATGGGCAAGTTAATAGGCACATAGTCTAGCTAAGGTAAAAATCAGTATGAGACCAATAGTCAAAGGAAGTACCCTAACAAAAAATTGAAAAGATCTTTGAAAAGAGCTTGAGAGGGTGAGCCACCATTAAGAAATAAATGGGTTATGTTCAGGGCTAAGACAGAGGAATGTACCATGTGTTGTTATAACATTTGTTTTTATTGGTATAGGGTGTTCTGGTTTATTTTGTTTTTGTTACTTTTGAAGTAACTTTTTGAAGAACTTTTTCCCAAATGTTCGAAATTTCTTTTGAATGCATCATGTTAAGTCATATTAACTGAAGAAATTTACATTTAACAAGTGATGCTTTTGTTAACCTAGAAAGATGAATTAATTAAGTTCAATTTTTTATTTCAGAATATGACAATGTGGCTGAGAGAGCTGGTAAAATAGAAGCCGAGGTTAAAAGATTACACAATATCATTGTAGAAATCAATAACCATAAACTCAAGGCTCAACAAGACAAACTTGATAAAATAAATAAGCAATTGGATGAATGTGCTTCTGCTATTACTAAAGCCCAAGTAGCAATCAAGACCGCTGACAGGTAGAGTATGCATACTACCCTAAGCTATCTTCCTCTTCCCTACCTCCGCTTTGAAAGGGGGTTAATATTTAATGTCCATTAAATGTTCCTATTACTGTTCTTTATTAAGCCTATCTGACATGTCATCTAATAAGACTTCAGTAAGGAGAAACCTGTAATAAACATCATATTGGTAAGCAGGTATACCTTAGCAAAGTGTAGTTATGTAAGTCCCCAGTTGTTATGAGGACACAAATTAGTTTTGTTTGGCTAAGATGGTGATTAGTTTAAATAGATCCGATTCTTAGGAGAACAAGAGATAAAAATGAGATCTCTTGGCAAAATTAAATTCTTAATTAACTAGATTGTCCCATTGTCCCAGATCACAAAAATTTATTCATTCATGGATCTTGTTTTAAAATTAATTTTCAGAATATTTATTGGTGTTTCTAAAATAATTAAAGCTAAATATATAAATATGTTGGAATGTCAACACCTGTCTCTTAAAATTATAAATTGATAGCATGTTGATTATTAAGTTATTCCAGTGCCTTTTGCTCAAAGAAAAGTTTTCCGTTTTTTGTTTTGAATTAGGAGAGGTTCACCTAAACACATTTGTCAAAGTAGAAATAACTTTATTAAGGATAAAAAAGTCATTCCTCCCAGTGTGCCTCCACCTAACTTCCCTTTGGAAACACTTGTTGCCCTAACTTGAACTGGGAGGTATGTTTTATTTGAATGTATAGCTTCGTGGGTATAGCGATGTTTAAGAATCTCTAATCTGGTAAGATAGTGACAAAGGAATTAATCCATAGAGCAGCTTTGCTTCATATTAAGATTTGGATGATACTAGCAGCTTATGTAAGGGAATTTCATTAATTTATACTGAGTTTAATAAAATATACAACATTCCACAGGTATATGTATAAATACAAAAAACAGTTATGGTTTTACAAATACTAAATTTTAAACTGATAGAAAAAAATGTTGCATTAATCTGTCATGAAAAGTTCTTTGGTAGGTTTTCAGAAGCATAATAAGTCACATGTTACTATATTTTTAATATGTTATATTGCTTGTTTAGAAATCTTAAGAAAGCTCAAGACTCTGTCTTGCGCACAGAGAAAGAAATAAAAGATACTATGAAAGAAGTAGATGACTTAACAGCGGCACTAAAAAGCCTTGAGGAAAAAGCAACAGAGGTCATAAAGAGTACTAATGCTGCAGAGGTAAGATGGGGAAGGCAGAAAATGGTATTTGAAGCAGTTTAAAGAGTTGGATATATGACATCAGTGCCTTGCATAGTAAGCACTCAGTAGGTTAAAACATAACTTTATTAACTTTTACTTGTACAATAAAGATGAGTACTGTATTAAAACTTTAAAGTGTAATAAATACATTTTATTTTAAAATGGAAGAAGTATGGGTATGGAGTGCCAACTCCCTCATATTTGTGATGTGAAAACATAAGTACTTTCTGCTTGGGAAGGTCATGACTATAGCAATTCTTCTTGGCTTTTAGGAGTCCCTACCAGAGATCCAGCAAGAACATCGCAGTCTACTTCAAGAACTAAAAGTAATTCAAGAAAACGAACATGCTCTTCAAAAAGATGCACTTAGTATTAAATTAAAACTTGAACAAATAGATGGTCATATTGCAGAACATAATTCTAAAATAAGATATTGGCAAAAAGAGGTGAGATTGTTACCATTTAGTTAAATGTAACTTTAAAATAACCTTTATAGAGGGATTCCCTGGTGGTGTAGTGGCTAGGCTGTGGCGCTCTCAACGCCACAGTCCGGGTTTGATTCCCAGCCAGGGAACTACCCCCCCACCCCCACCCCCCCCAAAAAAAAAATATATATATATATATGTATGTATATATATATATCCTTTATGAAAAAGGGTTGGGTTGTTTGGTTTGGTTTTGTGATTCTTCCATGATATAATCACTGCCTCGGCTTATAAGGAATATTAGCAAACATATGTAGTAATTATGTACAGAAAAATCTGGGTAATTTTTAGAATTATTCAACATTTTCATCCCAAAGCTGATTTGGAAATTTGACAGAAGGGTACATGTACACTTTGGAACTATTTTTCTTTGAAAATAAGTTAATATACTAATTAGTCACAATCGTTAATATATTATTAGATAAGTAACATATATTGTTGATTTCCTTCTAAACCATGAATTATATACTGTTGTGCCCTCCCTAACTCTTCATCTAAATTTTTAGATTTCAAAAATATCATTGCATCCCATAGAAGGTAATCCTGTTGAAGAGATTTCAGTTTTGAGCCCAGGGGATCTGGAAGCAATCAAGAATCCTGATTCTATAACAAATCAAATTGCACTTCTAGAAGCACAGTGTCATGAAATGAAACCAAACCTTGGTGCCATTGCAGAGTATAAAAAGAAGGTATGAATAAACTGTTAGTGTATAATAGTCAAGTTCTTTTTATTGCTTAGCCTAAAATGTGACCCTTAATTTTATGTAATTAGTGGTGTTAATTCTCTTCTCAAATTTATAACTGAATAGATGTTATTTTCTCATAATATTCTTTTCATAGGAAGAATTGTATTTACAGCGAGTAGCAGAATTGGACAAAATTACTTCTGAAAGAGATCATTTTAGACAGGCATATGAAGATCTTCGGAAACAAAGGCTTAATGAATTCATGGCAGGTTTTTATATAATAACAAATAAATTAAAGGAAAATTACCAGATGCTTACTTTAGGAGGTGATGCTGAACTGGAGCTTGTAGACAGCTTGGATCCTTTCTCCGAAGGAATCATGTTCAGGTTCGTAAATTACATATTCAGTTGTGGATCCTCCTGTTAACCTATCTGTATATATATTCTCCAATGCTTAGTGATTTTTAGGCATGGGATGTGAAAATTAGATGTGATAAATACTAATTCATTTATATATTGGCAGTTTAGAGCATAAATTTTGGGCAATCAGCAAATACTTACTTTTACAGTTACTTGTCTAGTTCATCTTTTTTTAAATTTTCAAGTCACTTCATCTCAATTTTAAAACTGCAGAGCAAAACTTGCGTTGGAAATGGGGAAGACTAGTAAGAAGTAATTATTAATATTAGCCTGCTGTTTAAATCTTAAATTTTTAATAGCTGTTCCTGTGTGGTCATCCTCTAATATGTTTTTACAAAATTAGCCCCCAAAAGTTTAGAATTATGAAAAGCAAATTAGAGATTTTCAAGGAAAATAGTAGATGCCAGTTATGTTTGAAAACAAATCAGTCTTAAGCTTTACAAGTATTTTGACTAATGAGATTTTCTTAATTATTTCAGTGTTCGACCACCTAAGAAGAGTTGGAAGAAAATCTTCAATCTTTCAGGAGGAGAGAAAACACTTAGTTCCCTGGCCTTAGTATTTGCTCTTCATCACTATAAACCCACTCCCCTGTACTTCATGGATGAGATTGATGCAGCCCTGGATTTTAAAAACGTGTCCATTGTTGCATTTTATATATATGTAAGTAATCATTTGCAGGGGTGTCCAATCTTTTGGCTTCCCAGGGCCACACTGGAATTAGAATAAATGTCTTGGGCCACACATAAATATTTTAAGAAAGTTTACAAATTTGTGTTGGGCTGCATTCAAAGCTGTCCTGAGCTGTGGGTTGGATAGGCCTGATTTAGAGGTTTTCATCCTAAAAATTTTATGGGTTTCCTAAACATTACACATAGATTTCTTTTGAGCTTTTCCCCTAATCTGTAACTCCATGTCCTAGGATATCAAAGGAAACAGTCTTTTATTTGAGCCAAGTATTTCCATTTGGGGGAAGTAAAATATAAATTGATGATGTAAATTAATAATAGAAACAAAGCTAGAATCTTAAATCTCCTGCCTAGATCTTTTTTTCACTAAAAGACTTCTAAACAGTCATGCTTCCAAAAACCCTCAAAGTCCTCTCAAATCCAAATTATCAAGGTAATGTTGAGCTTACTAAAATATATTTCAGGGAAGTAAGCTTAGATGTTTATTATATGATTCACCTATTATTAATACATAGTTTCTAATTTATTCATTCTTTCTCTTTAGGAACAAACAAAAAATGCCCAGTTCATAATAATTTCTCTTCGAAATAATATGTTTGAGATTTCAGATAGACTTATTGGGATTTACAAGACCTACAATATAACAAAAAGTGTTGCAGTAAACCCAAAAGAAATTGCATCTAAAGGACTTTAACTTGTTTATACAGAAGATTCCTCAAATTGTATCCGCTATTCAGTGTCAGTGTATGTATTACTGGTTTTCTGTTTGTAAAGGATTATAAATTGTATAAAATATATACTCCTAAACTGTGTCATATATGGACTTTTAGTTTATGCTGTTACAAGTCTAATAAAATATCCTCTATATTGGCTTCTAAGATATAAGAATGACAATTCTATAAACACAGCAAACTGGAGAAAATATGATGCCTTGAGGGTCCGGTTACTGCCCTTTTCCCCAAATTGCTACTAGTGGAATTAAAAGTATGTTAATTGATTAACAGTAAAGTTCTAAACAAGATGCAGCATAAACACACCATCATGGACCTACAATGGAAAAACCTGGCCACTGCTATTGTATAAATTCTAAGATACTCCACTTAATTTACTAATTTAGACAAGAATATTTATTACCTGAATACTGGGAACACTTTTTTAAAATGAGTCATTCTGAATTGGAAGGATGAGAATTTAAGTATTTTATATGCTTTCCTAAAACTTGATGTTTGTGTAGCAAACTGTGACAGTGACTGAATGTATATAATGAGGATATCATACGGTGAAAAGAAATGCCCACTGTAGTTGCTTCATTAAAAAATGAGGTATAGAGGTGTTTAACTTCGTTAGTGTAAAGGGAAATTAAGGTAGAGGGCCACTTGCCTACCAAATTGTCAGGATTTTGTTTCGTTCTTTTATACTGTATTAGATCAAGAATGTTAAATGCTATTGGAAATAAGGTGAAAAAACAACTTGGTTCTCAAAGAATTTTGATATTGAATCAAGTCTTTGCCCTAGCTAGCTATTCAGTTTCTAGAAACTGATCTTGAGGACTTAATTAAAATTGTGAGTTAATTTATTAGCTCATTATTCAGTGAAGCATTTAAGTACTAAAAATCCAACAAAGGAGGTTTCTATCGTTAAAAGTTTTGTAGCCATTAAAAATGTGAATACGTTATGGACTTAAATAAAGCAAGATCTGAAACTCAACTATAGTCATTTCTTTTGAGTCAAGATTATAATAAATGGGAAAGGCTATAATTATTAATAAGGGCTTTTTCATTGGTGAGACTAGAGGTGAATGGAATTTCTTTTATTATACTTGATAATAGTGTAGTAGAGCAGAGTACTAAGTTTTGGAAGACGTAATGATATCCATAACCCATATGAAAATTCCAAAGCTACCACTCCTCTGAGTTTCAGCGCCTAATTAAGCTACTCAGTATAAATATCAAAATGAGTTTATTAAAATAGATAATTGTTTTATGTATTAATAAAACTCAGAAATATTTCAAGGTTATCTACTTTAAATTTTACAGCCTCGTCCTGGTAAAAATAAGAGAACAGTAGCATGTCTAAGAATCATTTATATACAGGCATACCTTGGAAATATTACGAGTTTGGTTCCAGACCACCTCAATAAAGCTTGTCACACAAATTTTCTGGTTTCCTAGTGTATATAAAGGTTATGTTTATGCTACACATACTGCAGTCTTAACTGTGCATTAATAGCATAGTATCTTTAAAAAACAATATACATACCTAAATTTTAAAGTATTTTATTGCTAAAACACTTCAGGGAGTCATAATCTTTTTTGGCACAAATAGATTTGCTGGAGTTCCCTGGTGGTGTAGTGGCTAGGCTTCAGCGCTGTCAACGCTGCGGCCTGGGTTCAATTCCCAGCCAGGGAACTACCTACATTAATTCATACATACATACATACAAATATATTTGCTCCGTGCAGGTTTGCTACAAACCTTCAATTTGTGTAAAAACAAAAACAGCAATATTCTGCAAAGGGCAATAAAACAGGGTATCCCTATACTTGACTACATTCATTCATACTACATAAAATTTATCAAGAAACCGCTTTGTCTACCAAAAACTGGCAAATTTACAAAATGGTGATACCAAACAGAAAATACTAACAAGTTTGTTTCCTATGATCCTTAGATTGGCTTGTTTTAAAATCCATTAGAGGAAACATATCATAAACTCTGAAAAGAATTCAAGGTCTCCTATATATATATGTATACACACATAGATACATACATACATACACGAGCTAGATGGCCTTGAACAAATTGGGTGTGTGTGTTTCTGTTACAAAGTTGAGGGTTCATACCTATTTCAGAAATGTGAGATAAAATGCTTGACCCACAATAGCTAACATACATTTATTAATAACAAGCACATTTCAGTTAATATTTACATGTATTCAAAAGTACATGGTGTTTTGGTGGGATGACATACTTTCTAAGTAATGATATTTCTATCTCAATTGCTGAGTATGTACAAGGTGTGATCAAAAAATATGGTGAATTCCCAGCCAGGGAAATACCCACATACAAAAAAAAAAAAATACGGTGAATTTATTACAAAGACACATTGCCATTCATTCCCCTCAAAATACTCTTCATTTCTAAAACACTTACCCCATCAGTTTTTGCAACTTACTGAAACACTTCTGGAAGTCTCTTTTGTGCCTCAATGTCCTAAATTGATTCAAAACAATTACCTTTTTCATGGTCACTTTGACTTTGAGAAAGAGCCAGAAGTCGCACAGTGCCAGATCCAGTGAATAAGGTGGATGAGGACATACGATAGTATTTTTGACAGGAATTTATGTTAATATGTTGTTCGTGATCCACGATTTACAGCACACTTTAAAACACCCCTCTCAACTCTATCTCACAACCAACTGACTGCACCAAACAAGTTGAAACTTGTCACACACTGTTAACTAAGGTTCCACGTGCTGCCTTCCATATTGAAGATCCCTGCCTTTCCATTGGATGGCAGTTGGCAATTAACATTCACCGTCAACATAATTTTATCACACCTTGTATCTCTTCACCTCTACTACACCCTCCAGATGTTCAACAGTTAATTATGCTAGGCATATTCTGATTCTGGTCATAAATGGACCTAATGCAGCCAGTCCTCTTTGTGCTAAGTCTTCCTTTTAAGCAAAATTCAAGAGAATAAGATTAAATTATTGGTACTTTGGCATGAGTATAAGAGAATGACAAAAAATTTTAAGAAATACAGTTAACATATTGCCATCCAAGTCTGCTAATGGAATATATATTCCATTGTAGTAACATGTTTTAAATGTTTTTATCCAAGAATGGATTTGAGTGATGACTAAAAACACTACACAAAAGTTAATACAATCTTAAAATTATACAAACCACAGAATGTAAGTAACTAGAAAATGTCATTTTGTTTCCCAACAACACTTAGATTTCCAAAAGCAATAGCTGTATTAGAAATGAATGTTGATAAATATTTTAGGGCTCTTAAATCTAAAACACAATGTATAGATCAGGTATGTTTGATCAAAAACATCTTTAAGCAATCCCTTATCATTTTAGACTTTGCTGCTTGATTTTAAAATCTCAGCATCCTTATTTGCCCATTCAAAAGATTCAAGCCACAAAGTAATGGCATAGGCACTTTCTGGATTTTGCCATTTATTCTAAAAGCTACATAGGAACTGCAAAGCCAACCACGACAGTATATTAACGTTAAAAGCCAAAACTGGTAGAAAAATGGTTAAATGCCACAGTAATACTAAGTTAACCTCTCAAGCCAATAAAAAAAAAATGGGATAATGTGTTAATACTCAAATCAAGCAATTACTAGATTTTCTAGTTTTCAGGCTAAAAACTAGAGACATTCTGTGTCATTTCTAACGTTGACACATCTCTATCAAGTATGAAAGGTTTATGATTATATTTGTTGCAGCTAAAAGTTTAGTTGCTATTTTATTTATCCATGCTACCCCATTTCTCCCTTTAGCAATGGTTGTTAGTCTCTGTACAGAACAAGCCTATTTAAACAATTTAGATTTAAATTTTCAATGAAAAACTATGTCCCACATGAATTTCTTCAGTAAATACAAACTGTGACATAGTATATTCTTTAAGTCATGCAGATTGTTAGATAAGCTTTGGTAAACAGATAGAGAGACTTCAGAAAAATATATTGAAGTGATTTCATTCAGAAAGGTTATTATGTGTTGGTTAAAAAAGATGATCAACATCAATATCACTGAAATTAGTGTAACTATAACAATGTTTAAAATCTTAAAAATTTCAACTTCCTTTTCATCATCATGCAAGGAACATGGCATCCTTTTTGAGGAAATTTTCATTTCAGGAATGAGAAGTTTCTTAATTTGTCCGATTTCTTTTTTGCTCCAATCTTCTTTCAATACCTGGCTTACTCGAGGATGAATGTCAACAGGTTGGACCTCAGGAAGTGATTTTTGTTTCAAGATCTGCACACGCTGGCGGATATCATCAAGTTTTTCAAGAAATTTAAGTGGAGACTCTTCTTGTAAAGATGTTGTCAATGTCATTAATTCAAATTGCTCCTCTCTCATTTCTTTCATTCTTTCAATTTGTGGAGTATATTCTTGATTAACCAGATTGCCAACATAACAGAGAGCAGTTAGGAGCATTTGTTTCTTCTGTTCTAATGTATCGCTAAGCTCCTTAAAATACTGGAGAACAATTTCCTTATCATCCTGGACCATTTTCTCAGAATGAGATTTTTGTTCTTCCAGCTTTTCAATAACACAAGTAAGATCTGTCCAGTGTGTGTCAGTTAATTGTTCAAGCAGTTTCTGAGGCGCGTCCTTTTCTTTCAGATAGGCACTTTGAATATCATCTATAGGATGACCATGATGTTGACCTATGGTAAGGCAATGACCACAAACTAACTGTTTATCTAGTAAACAGTAAACATTTAATGGTTGCCTATAATGTTCAGGGCAAGTGATGATATCTGGATGGTCTTCTTGCTGGTATTTTTCAATAATAGCCCTTAATGCAAAGTTAACAGGTAAAGATTCAATACCATTTGGAGCAATTTCAATAATACTTCTGCAATTAGGGCACTTCAGTGGAATTCGTAAAGGTCTCCATATATAAAAGTTACCAGATGCCTGAAGAACGTTTTCCAAGCAGGTTCTACAAAATGTATGAGAGCATGGTAATACACGAGGATCTTCAAAAATACTGTAACAAATGGGACAGGTTAACTCGTCCTCAAAATTGTGCATTTCCTGTCAAGAGAAAAATGTGTAAGTCTACATATAACAAAGATACCTGCACATATGTAATGTTTTAGCTGTTAACCTCCAAACTGTGCTTGTCATTTAAAAGAGGATTATTTAAAGTAGCTTTCTTAGTAATGCAATAATACTGAAAATTTATCATCTTGAAGATCTTACTATGTTGGGACAAATATGCTAAACAAAATAATTCTAATTAATTTGTAACAAAATACTTCAAATTAAAGTTATTTAAGTTTATTCCTATGTAATGGAGACTAAAATTCAAAGTGTTCTATTGAGGACTACTTAACTATAAGTATTCTGTGCAACTTTTTACATTCTAAAACGCTAAAATGGGGAGTTCCCTGGTGGTGTAGTGGCTTAAGGCTTCAGCGCTGGCGCTGTCAACGCTGCGGCCTGGGTTCGATTCCTAGCCAGGGAACTACCCACATACAAAAAAATAAAATGCTAAAATGTTAGGGTTAGCAAACTTATCTTCTTTAATTCAAAAGAATTAATGCTCCCAGTTGGCTCAACCATAGAAACCTAGTTTCTAAAATGAGTTAGCCAATTTCTCTAGTAACAGTTACTATAAACATCTTGGCTTCCTGAATGGTGCTTAAAGCCAGGGTCAGCACAGTGTAAGACTCTAAAGTAATCCTTTTAATTTGAAAGTGTAGAAGGGGAAAACATTTTTGAATTGGTCCTCGCAATAAAAATCAGTTTGAAAGATGAAGTGTTGATCATGGTAAGTGAATTACCACTAGAGCATGAGTGCTAAAGAACACCTTTAGTCATCTCCTTAATGAGCGAAGTCCAGCAACAGTCGAGACCCTCTCTGACATAAGAACCTCTTGGCAAGCTGCTGTTGACATTTCCAACAACAGGATCCTGACAGTTTTGTACTCTTTCACCTTTTATAATCTTCCTTTGTACTTATCAATACAGGCCACAATCCTCAGGATTTACTTAGCCCTTATAGAGAAAAATAAAATTATAGCACTGTTTAAAGAACCTTAAAAAGCAAAACAACCCAAATGCCATTTAGCTTTACGCTCCTTATTGTCACCACTTTTGAAACCAAACTCTTAATCATGCTTCCAAACTCAATGTGAGCCCTTCCTCCTCCCCAGACTAGGTGCCCTGTTAATCTCACTGAATGCTGCACTTGCACTTTATAGCACTTAACTGGGTTTTATTTAAAAGAATTTCTTAACAGTTTTCTACACATTAGAATATAAGCCTGCAATAAGGGCAGGAATTGTGTCTAAGCACAATATGGGACACATAGTAAGCATTCACTCACAATTGATAAACACTCTCTCTTAAGAGATCCATATTAATAAATGTCAGATCTTAGTTTTTTAGTTCCTTTAAAATAGCAAAATCTTTCTTAGCAGAGTCCATCAGAAAATATACTCCATTCAGAATGATCAGTATCCACAACTCTATTAAGTTAGAATGTGTCACATACAGACTAAGCTTCAACTGTGAAAAATTCCAGGAAACTAACGTAATTGGGCAACAGTACAGAAGATGACATTCACTGCACATAAATTCAAGTGAATGCATGTTGAAAAGACTTTATGACTACCCCATACCTACACAGAGCTCTGAAATCATACAAAAACCACCCAAGAAAAACAAATGTGTTTCACAGAGTATTTCAGTGATGTCAGAATTCATAATGAAGGAATAAACAAAATAGCAAGAAATAAAATTTAAGCAGTGGACACATCCAATTTCGATTTAATACTACAGCTATTTGATGTTTAAGTACAAAAATTGGCCCTAAAACAGAATCCAACCTTTCCTTCCAAAGTCCTCTTATTTGTCAAAAGCTAAACATTTTCCCTGAGAACCCATAGGGGACCCCAAAAGCTCAACTGTCTCTAGAATGAGGAAATTTACAATACTGTAAAGAAATTATCTCCTGAGCACATTTAAAAATAGAAGCAAATAAGGTCTCAAAAGTTCCAAAGTATGTAAAATTTTAAATAATATTTAATCAGAAATTCAGGATAACTTGAAGATACAGAAATCAAATTCTATTCTTGGAGTACACTCTTCTTGTTGATTTATTAAAAACTAATTTAGGCAACAAATTCATGGGACGTGAGACACTGACTAATAGAAGCAAGCCTGGTTGAAAATAATTATAAGACCAGGAACTTTCTGACTGTGGTTACTGCCTGATAAAGGGAAGATATAGCTAGCTGGTCATTATGCTTAGAGGCTAGTTCTTTCAGGAACTAGTATGAAATTTTATGTACCAGAAATTGTCCATTAACCAGCCTACACTCTTGAAGAAGAAAGAAGCATATAACTTTAGCTATGCAATTTTTCTAGAACTATCTTAAAGTTAGCTATGTTGTATGTATGTTAACACTGGACGCTAGAAGACAATATAGCAACGCCTTCAATAATCTTAGGAAAAAATGGCCTCTGACCTAAAATTCAATACTCATTAAAATAAATTTTCTAGTTAGACTAAAGATAATCTGACATGAGAGTTCTCAAAAATGAAACCCCTCATCCCACTTCCTAAAGAAGTTACTACAGTGTGAAAATAAAAGAATTCTCAACAGGATAATGGTGAAATGAAGCCCAGGAAAACTGCAGCAAAGACAGAGAACAAGTAATCTGGAGGAAAAAGAAATGGGACCAAAAACAACAGCACTGTGCCATTTCAAACAACCTCGGCTAACTGGGCTAAATTTAAGCTGTCGGTAGGCTAACCATACATATCGTTTGAAGCAGGACAGTGTCGTTTTCTGCCTCGTTTTAAACAGCAGCTCTGATCAGCCAATCCAGAAGGAATGTCTTTAAGTAAATAAATGGAAATGACCGAATATTTCATGTGTCTAAACAGACTGAGAAATGAAAAAACTAAATTTAGGGAAGAGTGATAGAACCATGAAAAGAGAGAAAATACAGTACATTGTATGGCTCACTTGTTACATCAGTCATATTATAAATATTAAATACTGATTTTACCAAAAAGCGTGACTTACAAATGTGTCCTCCCAAAATTTATATATTCATGTCATTTAGGATATGAAAGCTTTGGGTGGTAATTAAGTCTTGAGGGTGGAGACCACATGAATGAGATTAGTGCCTTTACAAGAAGAGACAGACATGAGGACCTGCTTCCTCTTTCTTTATCTGCTCTCCACCACATGAGGACACAGCAAGAAAATGGCCATGTGCAAACCTGCAAGAGAGCTCTCATCAGAACCCAATTATGCTGACATTCTGATCTTGGGCTTCCTAGCCTCTAGACTGTGAGAAATAAATGTTTGTTATTTAAGCCACCAAGTCTATGGTATTTTTGTTATAACAGCCCAAATTAAGAAAATGGCATTATACTAGCAGAAGGAAATAAGAGATGGAAACAGTGTTTAAGAACTCTATCTTTCCTTATAAGAAATCAATACATACCTAAAAGTAAAAAATCAAGACATCACATTAAATGCATATTATATACAAATACAGAAACAAATATCAAATGGTTAAAGTAAATGGAAATAATTGCTTCTGGAGTGCAGGAATCAGGAGTGGGGCGAGGGAGAGCAGGGCACCACTGTTTTTCATTATAAACTTATATATACTACTGTTTTACTTTCAACTATTAACATGCAATTAAAAATGTAATAAAATTTTAAAGAAAGAAAGACAACTCCTACAAGCATCCAGGAAGTAATATACTTAAAAAAGGAGAATAAGAAATAATGGTCTCAGAATTCTCTGGGATATTTTAATTTCAAAGATGGCCACAATAATTATTGCTCACATATGCTCTTTGCAATTAGATGTCACTGGTACTCCGCCATCAGGAAATGACATCTATTCTTCTGCCCCCACAAATCTGGACAGGACAACTGATTGCTCTGACCAATAGGATACAGCACAAGTGATGCTATTACAATTCTGGATATAGCCCTTAACTAGCCTGGCAGGTGCCTGCCTCTTAAGTGTCACAAACCACTAAGTAAAAAGTCCAGGCTACTCTGCTGAGGCCAAGTGGAGAAGCAATGAGGTGCCAGACATGTATGTAAGTGAAAAAGCCATCTTCACATGCAGCCAGCCAAGCCTCAGATGTTTGTGACACAACAGTAGATAACCAGAACATCTCCAAAGCTACCTGGAATGCTAAAAGACAATGCAGCAATGTCCACAGGGTCTGGAAGGCAAAGGACATGACCAAAGAATTCTGTACCCAGCCAAGATGTAGTTTATTCATATAAAACAATAAAAATACTCAGCAAAATCTATACAGATGAAAAAAATTCTAGAACAGAGCTGAAGCCATATACTTTCATTACCAAATAAAAGAACTATAAAAAGGATTCACTGAAAAAAAAGGAAAACCAACCTGGTTAAAGCAAAAGAAAAATAAAGATAAATGAAGAAAACAATTAATTAGAAAACAGAAAATTGTCAGAATTGACAAACGCAAAAACTAGACAAGCCAGTAGTTATCTGAGATAGGTGGCCTCCAAGATGGCTCCCAATGACCTCCACCTCCTAGCAGCCACACCCTTTTGTAATTCCCTTGAGTGTGGGGGACTAGGCCTAGGGACTTCCCTTCTAACAAACAGAATACAGCAGAAGTGACAGAATATCACTTCTGGAATTTTTAATAAAAGACAATGGATTCCATCTGGAATGCACTGGCTCTCCATCTCATGCATCACTCTCACTGAAGAAAGATGACATGCTGTTGTGGCAAGGGAAGTAAAGCTCTTAATCTAACAGACCCCAAGAAACTAAGCCTGCAGACAACTATATAAAGGAGCTTGGAAGCAGATACTTCAAGTCCAGTGAAATTCTGCAATGACAGCAACCTCATGAGAAACCTTGGGCCTGCAGCCCAAGCTTCCTGACCCAAGCTTCCTTCACCTAAGCTGCTCCTAGCTTCCTGACCCACCGATAGTATTTTGATATTTGCTATTTTAAGGTGCTATGTTTTGGGATAATCTGTAATGCAGCAACAGATTAATATGCTATCCTATTCAAGAGGGGAAAGGAACAACAAATGTACAAAGTTAGCATCAAAAAAAGAGACATAAACCAAATAGAGAAAAAAAGTCAAATTACAGAGGACTTCTTAATAACTCTATGCTACTATATTTGAAAATCCATAAACAATGAATTATTCTCTATGTCAGTTCAAATACCAAAGATGATCTGAGATAATAAAGCAAACCATGAGAGAAATTTACAGGTTGCAAAAGCACTATTCTGAACAACAGAGGAGGGTGGGGCAGCTTCTCTGGTGAGGTTTTTCAAATGGTCCAGAAAAAATTTCTCGTTCAACTCTTCCAGAATACAAAGATATAAAGTCTGCAAGACAGTATAACACGATTCCAAAATCTAACAAAGACTTTCAAAAACAGTTAATACTGTAAAATCCTGAGCACAGCATTACCAAAAACAAATCCAGAATACATTAAAAGAATAGGTTACAACAACCAAATAAGGGTCTTTCCAGAAACGTAAACTTAACTCCCTAACAGAAAGTTATTCAATTAGGTAAATGGCGAAAAACTGTATGATCACATTAGATGTGCAAAAATGCACATAACATAAAAATCAATAAGGAGTCCACAAAGACAGATAGTGAAATGGTGGTTGCCAGGAGCTAGAGGAACGAGGGGACAGAGAGTTATTGTTTAGTGGATACACAATTTCAGTTTGGGAAGATGAAAAAATTCTGGAGATAGATGATGATGATGGTTGCACAACAACCTTTTTAAAAAGGTTTGTTTTTTTGCCTCTATCCAGCCTCTTCTCTGCCACATTAATTTTAGAACCAATTTGTAATATTTTATAACTTTAAAAAGAAAAAGAAACAAGTAACCCATATAAAATGTTATTTTCAGTTCCCTGGTGTGTAGTGGCTAGGCTTCGGCACTGTCAACACTGCAGCCTGGGTTCGATTCCCAGCCAGGGAAATACCCACATAAAATGTTATTTTCCTTCAGTGAGTATTAAAAGCCTAAAATTGACAACTTATTTCAAGATTTCCTGCTTCTCTTTTAAAAGTCACCAAGAAATATAAATACAAAAAAATAAATCTTTTCAGAAAGAAACCTAAGGCTAAATCATCTACTTAAAAATTATTTCACAAACTTCTTGTGAAATAATATGCTATCCACGTAATATATTTAAGTGTCAAAACAAACACACTTCTGAATTACTAAACATTTTATGCAGTCTCTCTCCAGAGGGCTGATTTCCTATGGGGTCTCCACAGTGTCTAACCAGCCTATTATGGATGGTCTGATAACAGATGATAGAGAATGAAGCAATACCAAAAATACCATTACCCATTCTACAGTATAAACTATTTTTTATGTTTTAATTCACTAATGTGCTATTGCCTTTCATCTCTAAACATGAATGGTTGTAAAACGTTCATTACATTTTACAACCTCTGAAGAGAAGACTTACACTGTTGAGTCAGCTACAAGTCTGGGAAAATCAAGGGGTGCCATCACCCAGATTGAAGCTCACCAATAAAAAATGCATTTCATACCATTTAAGACTTAATTTAGAAATACAACAATTGTGCATTCTATATACATAAAGCAAGATTTTAAAACTAGTTTGTATATATAAACGTACAAACACAATGGAGGATCACAATAACTCTTTCAAATTAGAAAAAAAACCCTACGGTCAGATTTGATTTTAACTCTGCCCATTTGTACTGTTTTCCTGCATTTTGACATCAACCTGTTTCTCCAAACTCAAAAAGAAACTATTTATGCAATTGAACCACAGAGTAAAAGTTTACTGAAAATTTCCTTCTTATTCACTTGATTTCCCAGAGTGTATCTACTTTGTTGATCTTCTGGTTTGGATGCTGAACATATTTTATCTTCTCCAACTTTTCAGATTCTTTTACTCTTATTCTAAAATTAAAATAACTTTATCTTAATATTCTAGAATTTACGTTCTCAAAAAATGTATTAAATAGGGTATCATACGAATGGTTATTTCACTCTTTGATGTTTACCTTCCCTGTGCTTGTGTTTTTAGAAAAAGTAGTGACAAATTTCAACAGTTTGTTGGAGCAGCAAGAGCATCGATGGCACTGAAAGACTTTGCAAGCTTAAAACCACAAATACTGATTTATATTTCCATCATTCGTCTGTTCGTCTTTCAGTTCTGCCGTTTAAATGCTGTGGAACCCTGGGTCAGTTTTACGCAGCGTATGTCACAGCTGGGGTTTCACATCTGTAAAATGGGCACAATTACACCTACTCCCGTTAAAAACCAAAAGAACCTCTCACAGAAAAGGGGCTCAAAAATAGTATCCTTCCACTTCCCTTTCTCGAAGCTTTACGACAAATCCTGCCGGGCCTCCCTCCATGTGCCTCCACCGCATCGGCGCCCTCCGCCCCCGAAGCCCGCGACACAGACCAGCTCGGCAGACCTGCCTGCTCCTCCCCTCATCACCACCACGGAGGGCCTTCTCCCTCACAGAAATGTAGTTCCATTCCGGAGGGAAGGAAACGAGGTTCCCCAAACTCCTCATCTGGGACAAGAGGACACACTCTCCATCTTCAAGCCCTTCGACTCTCTTGCAAACACATCCAATATACCAGCCTCTACTACAGTGAAAGAAGAGGGGACCCAGGGCCGCCTTCCCAGACCCGAAGGTATCCTTAGACTTACCACAGGCAAGAAAAGAGCAGGCGACTTCTCGGGCCGAAAAAGAGCTCGCCGGCTTCAAAGTGGATGCTTAAAGCTCCTTCGCTTCCCCGCCCTCCTCCGTCCTGAGAAACTTCAGGTGCCTAGACGGGGCGGGGCTTCGTGGAGCCTCAAAACGCAAGCGCAGTCCTACCGGCAACATTCAACTGGGTAGCATGCGCCAATGGGAAAGAGCGCGGGGCCACGGTTCGAAAGTAAACGGCCCACGGCGCCTGCCCAGGCGGGGGCGTGATCGCGAGGGCTTGGCTCGAGGCCATTGGACAGCTTTCTGCGCCTGCGCACTGAGCGTGGGCAGCCTTTCGGAAGCATCCGAGGAGTGTTGTAGGTGATTCTTGGGGGCATGGAGGCGCATCTGATAGCTGTGGCCCTGGGTCAGGGTCCTGCCTCTGGCAACAGAATGGCGCCAAAGGCCCGGAGAGAGGCGGGACCTAGTGGCGGCCAACAGCTCCCCCGAGGAACATTCAGAGGACTGGTTTTCACCTGGAGCCACAGACTTTAAAGTGCCCGGTCTTCCATTGCTCAAAGTTTCCACCTGCCTTGAGGACACACACAACCCAGTGGGCAAGGTCGGGGCTCAGCGGCCGTTTTTTCGTTTTGTTTTGTTTACAAAATCTGAAGAGCCGTGGCTACCGGAGTACTGGGCTGAGCTTGGGTGAGGGGGCTTCTCATTATACAGAATTCTCTGGTACATAAACAACTAACCCTGTGAGAGCTACTGAGACCGAAGGAATCACTAGGATAATTTCCCTGCTTTTCTCCTCACGCTTGGCACCGCCACAGCCGCCGCCGCCCCGCATTTTTCCACTTCATTAAATTATTGCCTAGAGATGTGTTGCACAAAATTCCTTACTTCCAATTCAATTTCTCCACCAAGTTCCTATTTCACCTTCTTAACTCCTTAGAATCAGCAAAGATAGACTTTAGTAATCCTTTTCCCTGTTTTTCTTGAGAAACTTTATTCAGCTGTATCTCAAGACACATTCATCAAAGCTTCCCTCTCAACTATACTTTAAAGTCAGTTACCGCTGTGCTAAATTATGAGCCCTGCTATACTATACGGTATCGGAGGGCTGTCCAGAAAGAATCCAGCCATGTAATACCAAAAAATAGAGAAATTTGTGACTGAATTTTTTTCTGGACAGCCCTCGTATTGCCAGTACATTCAAGTCTTGGGCTCTTAATAAATTAACAGGAAAATATTAAACACAATGTAAAAACAAGGTAATATCAGTGAGTCCTGAGCCAATCTCAGATGTTTTCACCAATTCACCTACAGAAAACATTCCTTTACTGATGTGTGGATTCCAGCTATATCCAGAGATACCTATGGAAATACACATTTTGATGTTATGCATATACATTTCTCTTTAGACATTTGAGTCTTCCTGATAGACAGCTTTTTAACTTCCTATCAAAATAATGTGTTGTGAATATCTTACCATAGCAATAAATGTAGTATACTTCTATGTAATGATACAAGGTCTGACAATTTAAGTTCACAAACTCATCCTAGAAAAAGTGCCCCGTATCTTATTGCTGAATATCACTCCAGTCACCTTCAAAGTACCCTCTTTGGGAAGCTATGCACCAATGCTAGAGCCTAGTCCACATTCAAAGCAATTTTGGAACTCTTTTTTTCTGGAACCATCAGAGTTGTGGTTGTATTACCCTTGATGTGCTGGATGTCATCAAAAATGTCTTCCTCTCAATATTTCCTTGATCTGCAGGTAAAGAAAGAAGTCACTGGGGGCCAGATCAGCTGAGTAGGGAGGGTGTTTCAATACAGTCATTTGCGTACTGGCTGAAAACTCCCTCACAGACAGTGCTACGTGAGCTGGTGTATTGTCACAATGCAAGAGCCGTAAGTTGTCAAAAAGTTTTTTTTTTTTTGCTTTTTGGTATGTGGATAGCTCCCTGACTGGGAATCGAACCCAGGCCGCAGCGCTGACAGTGCCAGTGCCAAAGCCCTAAACCACTACACCATCAGGGAACTCCTCATCTAACTTTTTCATGCAGCCTTTTCAGCACTTCCAAATAGTAAACTTGGTTGACTGTTTGTCCAGTTGGTACAAATTCATAATGAACAATCCCTCTGATAGGAAAAATGGTTAGAAACATTTTGACTCTTGATTTGAACTGACGGAACTTCTTTGGTTGTGGAGAATTGACTGACTTCCACTGTGCACTTTGACACTTTCTTTCAGGGTTGAATTGGTACACTCACATTTCATCACCAGTGAAAACACAGCCTAAAACATGATCTTGCCTCTCCAAAAGGTTTTGGCAAACTTCTACTCTCTTTTGCTTTTGCTCATCAGTGAGCTCCTTCGGGACCATTTTTGCACACACCTTTCTTATGCCAAGATTTTCAGTTAAGATTTTCCTGTTTCTCTATTGATGTTTATTTTACTTGGTCTGTTATGCTTCTCACAGCCAACAATTTTGACACACAATTTGATGAATTTTTGCAATGTTTTTATCAGGTTTGCTTGTTACTGGCCTCCCTGACCTTTCTTCATCAGTGACGCCTTCTCTCCCCTCAGAAAAGCATTTAATCCATTTGGACACTTCCATTTTCTTTATAGCATTACCCCATAAACTTGGACTAACATGTCCCTGATTACACTTCCACTCTTCTCAAGTTTAACAAGAAATGTAATGCTTGTTCGTTGATCTAATTCAGGCTCCTACATTCTCGTGACGGCACACAAAAACACACAACAATAATGAAAGGCACTCAGCAAGACACTACCACACATCAACATGAGCACAGCTGTGAGACACAGATATGCCAAGGTTATGAAACCTTACCAACTTGTTTGTACAGTGCCGCCAACATAAAAACACTTAATTGTCAGAACTCGTACTCGATGTGAGAAATCTAAAAGCATTCGTCTTAAGATCAGGAACAAGACAAGGATGTCCATTTTCATCACTTTCATTCAACATAGTACTGGAAGTCCTAACCACAGTAATCAGACAAGAAAAAAAATAAAAGCCACCCAAATTGGGAAGGAAGAAGTAAACTTATTATTGGCAGATGACATGATACTATATAGAGTAGGCTGGCCAGATATACCAATAGTTCTGTCAGTACATGTGGTCAGCCTAATAAATAGAGAACCCTAAAGATTCCACCAAAATATTACCACTGATAAATGAATTAGTAAAGTAGCAGGATACAAAATTAATATAAAAAATTAGTTGATTTTATACATCAATAATGAACTACCAGAAAGAGACATTAAGAAAACAATCTCATTGTTTGATTGCATCAAAAAAGAAAAATTACCTAGGAATAAATTTAACCAAGGAAGTAAAAGACCTATACTCAGAAAATTATAAGTCATTGAAGAGAGAAATTAAAGACAATACAAATAAATGAAAACATATACCATGCTCACAGATAGGAAGATTTAATATAGTTAAAATGTCTTTACTACCTTAAGCAATATGTAGATTTAATGCAATTCCTAGCAAAATACCAATGACATTTTTTACAGAACTAGAACAAATAATCCTAAAATTTATATGGAACTATAAAAGACCTAGAATAGCCATGGCAATACTGGGGGGGGAGGGGGGGGAAACTAGAGGTGTCACGCTACCTAATTTTGAACTATACTACAAGGCCATAGTAATCAAAACGGCATGATATTGGCATAAAAACAGACACATAGATCAATGAAATAGAATAGAGAGCCCAGAAATAAATCCATGCCTATATGGTCATTAAATCCATGACAAAGGAAGCAAGAATACACATGGGGTAAAGACAGTCCATTCAATAAATGGTGCTGGGAAAACTGGACAAATACATACAAAAAAATGAAACTGGACCACCTTCTTATACCATATACAAAAACAAACTCAAAATGGAGTAAAAACTTAAATGTGAGACCCAAAATCATGAAACTCCTAGAAGAAATACAGAAAGTAAACTCTAAGACATTACCCTTAGTAATATTTTTACTGCTGTATCTCCTTGGGCAAGGGAGACAACAAAAAAATAAATAATGGGACTACATCAAACTAAAAATGTTTTGCACAGTAAAGTCAACAAAAGGAAAAGACAGCCTACTGAATGGGAGAAGACATTTGCCAATGATACATCTGATAAAGGGTTAGTAACCAAAATTTATAAAAAGCAAACCAAAACAACAAACAATCCAATTAAAAAATGGGCAGAGGACATAAATAGACAGTTTTCCAAAAAGGACATAGAGATGGCCAGTGGACATGGGAAGATGCTCAACGTCACTAATCATCAGAGAAATGCAAATAAAAAACACAATGAGATATCACCTCACAGCTGTCAGAATGGCCATCATCAATAAATCAACAAACAACATGTGTTGGGCAAGAGTGTGGAGAAAAAGGAACCCTTGTGCACTGTTGGTGGGATTTCAAATTGGTGTAGCCACTATGGAAAACAGTATGGAGGTTCCTCAATAATTAAACACAGAATACCTTATGACCCAGCAATTCCACTCCTGGGTGTTTATTGAAAGAAATTCAAAACATTAATTTGAAGAGATATATGCACCCCTATGTTTACTGCAGTGATATTTACAATAGCCAAGATACAGAAACAACCAAAACATCCATCATAGATGGTTGGATAAGGAAATTATGGTACATATATGAGGGCATATTACTCTGCCATAAAAAAAGAATGAAATCTTATCATTTGCAACAATATAGATGGACCTATAGGGTATTATACTAACTGAAATAAGTCAGACTGAGAAAGATAAAAATTGTTCACTTACATGTGCAATCTAAAGAACAGAATAAACAAACAAAACAGAAATAGACTCATAGATACAGAGAGCAAACTGATAGTTACTAAATGGTGTGGGGATTGGGGGGACTGAGTGAGAAAGGGGAAGGGATTAAGAAGTACAAATTGGTAGTTACAAAATAGTCACAGGGATGTAAAGTACAGTATGGAGAATATGAGTGCTATCCAGAAAGTATTCAGTCATGGAATATGAAAAATAGAGGCATTCATGGCTGGATTTTTTCTGGATATCCCTCATATAGTCAATAATATTGTAAAAACTATGTATACTGTCAAATTGGTACTAGACTTATCAGGGGTATCACTTCATAAATTATATAAATGCCTAACCACTATGCTGTATACCTGAAACTAATATAAAATATTATATTAGAATGTCAACTATAATAAATATGTAGTCACAGGATGTAAAGCACAGCATAGGGGATATAATCAATAATATTGTAATAACTACAGTGTTGGATGAGCAATAGACTTATTGGGGTATTACTTCGTGCGGTATATAAATGTCTAATCACTATATTGTTTTATACACCTAAAACTAATTTAAAAAAAGAGCACAGTTGCTATGTTTAAGTTGCTTATTTAAGTGAGCTGACACAGAGAAATAATATAGTTACATGCTGAACTGTAGTTATCAGATAAACTGCAGTCTGGACTGATGATACAGCAAACTAAGACAAGTAACCCAGATTGAAAGCCATGGAGTCCCTGGATTGCTGGTGACTGGTGACCAGATAATTGGAGCTGCACATAGGTGACCTTCACCTAGTCTGAGGTCCATAGAAAGGTTTCTATAGTAGGTACAAATCGGATCCCCACAATTGGATCTCCATTAGTCCTATCTGTACTACATCACCTTTTCACATTATGGTTTCTGTCTCCTATACTCAGAATGGTTGGATTTGTGGCAAGACAAGTTTGAAATTGTCTAATGGCTTCCCAACCCTGGCAGGCATCACAGCTGAAAAGTCAAGAAACATTTATCTTTTAAATTTGGGAGACAGGGGAATAAAATACTTCCATTGTTTAAATCCTTTGTTGGGACACTGCCCCATTCTCTTTTAAAGGAGGATTAGGACTTTCCTAGTTACAAAGCCCTCTTATTCAGCCCATGGCAGTGTACATATGTCATACTATATATTCCGAGTGGCAAATAAATGTGTGTGCTAAGGCCTTAAAATAGTTTGTATGGATGATACCATACAATTTCTTTTTTTTTCCTTTCAGGATCCCTTAATGTTCATAATAACCAGAATCATCTTTTTTTAAAAGTTTAGGCAGACTCGGAGATAGAAGCATATGGTGTGGTTTGTCTTGTCCCCTGCTTTATTTTGAGATTATCCTAGCAATATGAGCAAACACCAAGTAAGTTTTAGAGAGAGCATTCTAAAAAGGAAGAGATTGCCATTTCACATATGTAATAACCGTAGTTCCAAATGGCTAACATTTATTGAGCACCCACTGTGAACAAGGCACTGTGCTGTCATTCATTATCTCACTTAATCTCCACCCTATAAAGTTACTATTTTTTTAAGCTTTTAACTGAAGTATTTTAAAAAGTCTCTATTTTTATCTATATTTTAAAAGAAGGGAAGTAAATGCTAGCAAGGTAAAATAACTCCTTTGAGGCTATCTAGTGTGGCTCTCTTATTCCAAAGCAGGTGCTCCTCACTGCTGAGCTGTGTGCTTTCACTCCCTTCTCCACTTTCTGTGGTAGTGTCCCAGGGTTGCTATAACAACTTGCCAGAAAACCTGGTGACTTGAAACAGTAGGAATTTATTTTCTCACAGTTTTGGAGGCCAAAGTCCCCAATCCAAGGTGTTAGCAGGGCTGAGCTCCCTCTGAAAGCTCGAGGGAAGTGTCTGTCCTTGCCTGTCAGCTTCTGGTGGCTCCAGGTGCTCCTTGACTTGTGGCTGTGTAATTCCAATCTCAGCTTTGGCCTTCACACAGCCTTCTCCTCTGTGTATCCATCTTCTCCTTTTCAGAAAAGGCTTTTCTGTCTCATAAAAGGACACTTGTTGTTGGATTTAGGGCCAAGCTAGGGGAACCCAAGATAAGCCGATCTCAAAATTCTTAAATACGTCTGCAAAACATTTTTTGCGAATAAGGTCACACTCCTAGGTTCGGGGGGCTAAGATGTGGCATATGTTTTGGAGGACCACCATTTAATCCACTATACCTTCCCAATAAGATCTCTGAGGGTTGGAGCTGTCGCATATACAATGTTGAGGGCTTAACAGACTCACAGAAAATTAGATAGAAAGTAAATCCCAGACATCGTCTCCTTGTTTTCAGCAGAATACATTTAGGCCCAAAGGAGAGGTGCCTTGCTCAATGTAATATAGCGAGTTCACAGCCAATTCAAGGCCAGTGTTACACTTCCTCATGCCCTATCAAAAGGCAGGTGATCATTTCACATGATCATGTATCATTGTGTGATTAAGAATGTATATTTTTCATTTCATATTGTTTTTCATCTGTGAAAGATTCATGATAAAAACAATTATCAGTATGTCTCTGTGACAAATTTGTCTCACATCTCAGGCCCAAGAAAAAGATTTTTTTTACAGCTAAACTAAGCTTCACATACCTATGAATGTACGTAATTATATCTATTTGTAGCCTGCTGCTAAGGTGTTATATCCAAATCCTAGATTCTGAATGATTTCTTCTTTCCAGGCCAAAGGAATTACTTTCCCTCAGGTATTTTTTTATATTAGAAATTTTAGTTGCAGCTTCAAAATACTTGATACCAAATACTGAAATGAACTGTGAGGCAGACCACTATGAGGAATTTATGGAATATAGGAGCTTTGAGAACTGGTGAGGGGACTTGTAGCCTCTCACCGTCAGAGAAGGTGTGCGAGGGTGAGGAAGAGGAGGACTCCCTTCAGAAAGGTGTATAGGAATGTGTTCAGTCCTGCCTCTCCCCCAGTGTCTGCTTCTCACCTTACATATGGTGAGAAGGGCTCAGCTATGTCCACCCTGCGTTGGAGGGACTGAGTAAACTGGCATTTACTAAATCCCTGGGAAATCTGAGATGTGATACCCGCAGTAAAGGAGAATCGCTGCTGTATTGGGACTGGCCTGCATTCCCAGAGCTGATGGGCGCTGAGGAAGTGCGAGTTTTCCCCAGGATCAGATGAGCTAGTACGGGGTTGCCTGAGGTCCTGCCCAAGCATGCCAACCAGAGGGGCAAAGAGACCTCAGCAGAAAAATCCTGAAAGTATCCTAGCACTCCTAGAGGCTGCAGGAAGAGTAAACGAGGAGCCCGAGGGGCCCAAGCACAATGTAGGTGAAAAGTCCCAGAGGTAGACACCAAAGAACACCTGGAAAAACTCCAAAGTCTCCAGGAACTGCAAAAGAGCCCCCACGAGGAAAGAATCCACTTCAAACACTCCCCAGACCCAGAGAGCGTGAGCTGGGCTTCCTTAGCCTCGGCCAGGGGCGAACTTTCCCTCTTCCCCACTCTCTGCCCAGCACAAGAGGGATGAGAAAGGGCAGGTAGTTGGAGGTGAGAGGGGGTGGAGAGGAGGTAATTTAGAAAGAAGCCAAACCTGTACCTTCCCCAGGAGTCAGCAACCCTCCTGAAACAGCCACCTTACCTGCGGAAGAGGGCGTAGCTCTAGTTTCAAATGAAGTTAGAAGCTTAGACAAGGGGACTAATTTCTGAAATGAGACTGTGTTTTGCAATTTTAAGGGGCTTCTGGACTTTGTGTCACCAGAAAGGAGTGACCAGAAAGGCCAGACCTGCGGGCATTTTCGCCCAGGATCATTGGATATTCATTTTACGTGGACCGTCAAGAACAGAATTAAAGTGGCCATGTAGTTGGTATGTTCTTGTTCACATTACCAGTTACATTGTGTTGAAAACAAAAGTCACAGTCCCCACCACAGGTTGATGAACAATTGGAGATCTATCACCCTTAAACAAAAAGAAGTTTGTTACAGCGGGACAATGTTGGCAGAGATGGGTCCCAGCTTGTGATGGCTTCAACAGGCTGCTGCCACTCATCACGCGCTGCCACTGCCGCCCACGTCCCACGGGGCCTCTCTTCCGACTGCCTTCTCTCCAGAGTAAAACACACCTTTGCTCTGTACGCATGTAGAGTAGCTTAACCGTTTCTTATTACATAAGCTTCTGCCTTGCAAACTCACACGGTCAAGTTATTTTTCCTAAAACAAAGGATAAAATTTTCCTTCTCTAATAGCAATTCTGGCATCAGCTGAAGAGACACTGTTTTTCATCCTATACCCCCTTGATAGCAACCAAAACTGAGCTGTGCATTTATAAAGATAACCCACTTCATGCATTCATAAGATAACCTTTCCTTCTCAGTAAAAATTACACAGTTGGCAAAAACCGTGACACTTACAGGTATGGTGAGACCGCCCCACCGCCGTTCAAGGCTTCTGCGGCCTAGTGCTTATTAGAGCGTTAGAAGCTTCCTATTCACTTACAACTTCTGAATTGCTGTTCAGAAAATCTATTCAACCCAGCTATAGGGCTGACAAATGTGGGTAGTCCCAGATTAGTGGCCAGGTTGCTGACAATAAATTGATGACATTTCCAACAGGACAAGGGTTAGATTTCATAAAACTGGTGTTAGAACTATAGTAATGGTTTTGAATGTCACGAACGTTTCCTGGTCTCTGTTAGCAGCCAGCTCAGCCCTGTGCACCAGTGAGCTGAAGTCGGTTTGTAGGCTGTGCTGTCTGTTACCCACACAGCCCTGCTCAGCACAGGTTGCTGTCAGAAGCTTGTTAAAACCCTCGTGACAAGACAGGTTCGTTTAGTTAAATTTCAAATACACCTTTGCAAGGTGATCATCTACATCTGTTGAGTAACAACACAGTAAAGTTAAACTTTATTTCATTTTTACAATAAAGCTTATTTTCCTTTTCCCCCTTTCAAGCAAAAAAAAAATAATCTCTATGTTCAGGAAACAGTTAAAGATTAAAATATGAAATAAAATCTACTTCTAAAAATATTTTCTGATTAAAAAAATAATGAAATTCCTAATGGAAAAATAAATCATTGGTACAAGAAATGAATAAAGAGGAAAATGTAATAATTTCACCCTTTAGAGTAACCACCGTGCACAGTGTGCTGTGTATAGAAATTGCGTCTACTTGTGAACTTTGACAAATATGGGGGAAACTTATATCAGAATAAAAAACTTCACTGTCTCCCTGTCACAAAGAGTGAAGTCAGCGGACACTTGAGTAGTAATGTCAAGTTGGACTTAATGAAATCATGGGCTTCTGGCTAGGTTTTCTGTTATTTGCTAACGTGTGACAGGTTGTGAGCATTACGCTTTATCACAGCTTCCTAGGGAATGTATAATGCCCTCTTCTAGAACCTCTACACATGCAGTGTAGAGGTCAGTGGGATACACAAACCCATCCTACCCCGTCCCTTGAATTAATCAGTTAATTTATCCCTTGAGTTTTAAAGTGCAATTACTTTAAACCACCTCCCACCTTCAATTTCCAATACCTGGGGACATTCTCAAAGGTTCTCCTAAGATTTCTGAAAACTTCCACAGATTTAGTTTTAAGTCCCCTTGTCCCCATGGGCGATGTCTCTGCTTCACCCCTAATGTCATCCCAGAATGCAGAGCTCAACCCCATTTCCAGTTTCCACGAGAAATCTCTTCCCCCAAGCCTGTTGGGTTTGAAAGTCCTTATCAGAGTTCAGGAGATTGCATCACACAGTGCCCAGTGTCATACCATCTCCTTCGTCTCCCTCTTCTCTCCTTCCCTCCTAGATTCCTCCCCTTCCTCTCTCCCCAAATGCGTCCCCCTCAATGATTCAGGCAGTCTGCTGTTTCTTGTAAGCCCCTAAATTTAGTCTTCAAACCAGTCGCGTCAGCAGCACCCAAGAACGTGTTGGAAATGCACTCTCGGGCCCAAACCCAGATCTACGGAGGCAGGAACTCTGGGGCAGGGGCTGGTGATCTGTGTTTCACAAGCCCTCGGGGGGGGGGGGGGTTCTGATGCCTGTTAAAGTTTAAGAACTTTTGCACACTCACACCCAGGGTTTAAAGTCTACCCCACATCTGCTCTGAAGTTACTTTGGGAAGGAAGGAGCATCCCGCCGCCCCACCCCTCCCCTCCCCGCCAAAAGAGGACCCCTGACAGCAGACCCACTTCACCATATTCCACACCCATTACAATACTTGCTCCTTGCTTTTCTCGCTCTTCCCTTCCCATCGAACAGCTCCCCTTACTTGTCCTGAAGCACAGAGGTGGAGCCAGAGGCCTGGCCAGCCCTCCGACCGCGGCCGGAATTACTGAGTTGCCAAGCCACTGCAGGGGAACCTGGGTAGGTCCAGCCCGTGGGTATTTGACAGGACACTCGAGTGTAAAGGCACGGCGAGGATAAGGGGTGCATGGAATTAACTAGCAGACAGCAAACTCCGAGAGGTCGAAAGGTTAACAGAAATTACGGACACGCCCGTACGCCAACAGGCAATTAACTTACAGGCTTTGAGTTACTTTGGAGGAGCAGAGGAGACACAGGGAGGGAAGGGCAGGGGCAGCAGCCCCAATCCCAACCCTCGCCACACCCAGGTCCTGGTGACTTCTCCCGAGAGGTGGGAGCTACCCCATCCCCCAGAGACCCGTGCTCTTTCCAAAGAAAGCAAAGCGACCTGGGACTTCTTCGGGTCGCGGCCCTCTTAGCAGCACCGCCAATTCTTTGGGCGATCTGAACCGGCTTCCCTCTCCCACCTCCCGGCCTGCCTCTTCCACTTCTCCGGTCCTGATCGTCCGTGGTCGCTGCCATCTCCGCTCCTCTCTGCGCTTAGGCACGGTCGTCGCCTCCTCATTTTGTCGGCCCTCCCTTCCCTGAGCTGGTTTGCTACGATTCTACTCCCTTCTTGAACATTCCTTCCCACTGGGACCTCTGGAACTTCCGTTTCCAGGAAAACCAACCCCCCATTGCATTTCGCCTTTCCACTCCAAGCTCCTGCCACTCCTGAGAGCTGACTTCTCTCTGAGGAACCATGGCTCCTGCAGCCCCCCTCCAGGAACGTGGCTCTTTGCTCCACAGTCAGGAACCTAAATAACCGGATCCAGCAGCTGTGGGTACACACAAGAACACATTCTTTTTTTTTTTTGTTTGTTTTTTTTTATACGTGGGTAGTTCCCTGGCTGGGACTCGAACCTAGGCCGCAGCGCTGACAGCGCAGCGCCGAAGCCTTAAGCCACTACACCACCAGGGAACTCCCCAAGAACACATTCTTGTGCTTGCTCTTCATTCCCCACCACCGGCAAACCCTCAGGCCCCAAAGTTTCCTCTGTGATGTGTTGTGTCCCCAGAGGTTGATTCACATGTGCAGTAGACTCTCAGTTAACCGGCACCTATGGGGGTTGGTAGATGCCACATAAATGGAAGTAGACTTGGTTAACTACAACTTAAGGAATCGGCACTTTCAAGCAACTGGCCAACTCTCAAGCAACCAGCAAAAAAATTGCTTGAGAGTTGGCCAGTTGCTTGAGTTCCAGTTAACAGAGAGTCTACTGTACTTACTTTTAGTCTTCTAAAATCCTAAATCAAGTTCACTGCCATGTCAAGCCATTAGCTGTTGGCCCTGATGTGCCCTCACCCCCACCCCACCCCACACACAGCTGCGCTGGGGGCCCAACCAGACAGGGGTCGTTGGTATGGCATAGAAATAAGGCCCTGTCTCCAACCTTGTATCTCTGAGACTCCAAAGTCTCACAGAGTCCCTCATCATCCAGTTCCTACAGCTTCTACTTGAGCTTCTTGGGGTCTCCATTTCCTTCATGTTGCTCTCTTTTACATACTCAGTCAACAATGTCCCTTTCCTCTTCCTTTTTTGTTTTTCATTCCCAGCTTCATTGATATAATTCACAAATAACATTTTGTAAATTTAAGGTGTATAACACAATGATTGGATATATGTACGGGGGAAATGATCACAATACTACTAGCTGACACATGTATCACTTCAGATAGTTCTTTTTTCTTGTCTTTTTCTTCTTCCAAACAAACAAGAGTTAACACTATCCGTGCGTACTGAGAATTCAAATGGGTCCTAGGAGTTGGGGGATAATATATAGCCCCACACAATAAGCTTAGCAGCATTTGTGCCCTTAACCACCTCTATCTTTTAGGAAGGCTCTTATTTTTGGTCTTCCAGATCTTCTTCCTTCCCTCTGGCCATGTCTTCTCTTTTGAAGGTCACTTCCTATGTCTAAGCCTACATCCTGATGTTTCTTTCTTGGGCCCCATTTCCCTTTCGGCCCACACATTTCTCTTGGCCAAACTCACTCCCTGTCATAGCCTCCCTGGACATCTCTTCTCGGATGTCTTCCAGGTAATTTCTCATCATGTCCTAAGTCACAGTCCTTTTCCACAAGCTAGCTCTTGGCCTATGTCCCCCACCTCAGTGACTAGTACCATCATCCCTTCTATTGCCCCAAACAAGGAGCCTCTTATTTCTATTTTACCTTCACTCTCTACAAGCAGTCTATCTAATGGGGCTCCCACCTACGGTTTTGCTGTCCTCGATGGTGTGTTTTCCAATCTGTTTCTCATCAGAGTATACACAGAAAATGACAACTTCTACACAGTACCCTGCTGGAAGACCTACTCGGTTCTGCTTATTGTCCCGAAGCTAAAGCGTTCAGGATCTAAGCTTACTTCAAAGGCTTTCGTGCCGCAGTGGGAAGCTCTGAACTGATTCCTTCACCCTTCTGCAGCCGGAGTGCGTGTTCCAAAGCACAGCCCTTACCAGGTCATTGCCTGCAGCATCCTTCTGTGCCTCTCCACAGCTGTTGAACATCTTGACCCTGTCTCCTTTTGTAGCCTCCTTCCTCTTGCCTTCTCTTCACACCCCCTTCCTCATGTTCCAATCGCACCCAAATGACTCGCCATTATTACCTAGAGAAGCCTGTGAGCTCTTGCCTCTAGACTCCCTTGTCCCCTACCACCGGCCCCAACAGCACTGTGCATCGCTGCCCCCAAGGCTGGCACTCACTATCATTTAAGATGTAAATTAGCCAAAAGCAGGGACTGTACCTAGAATTGGGCCTGGTACATAGTAAGAACCCAAGCATGTCTTGAACAATGAGTGAATAAATGAATAACCCACCTTTGGAGACAGAGTACAAAACCGGGGAGGGAAAACTTGGGCCCTTCTGTGCCGTGGGCCTACTAAAACCACTCTAGATACCTGTGTCTGGGCCTCAGTCTTCTCATCCATCAAATGAGGGCATCTATCTCTGAATTCCCTGCCTGATCCCAAAGGCCCATGCTCCCCCTAACAGCTATGCAATTCTTCACCTTTGCAAATAAAGGAAGGTTTAAATTTGTAACAATGCAAATTTCTGTACTAGTGGGAGTAGGAAAGTAACTAAATGTAAGTGGTATCTTTTTAATAATACTTTTTGAACCATCCCAAAGTTGGTGAAGGCAGCAAACCTGGATTCCCCCAACTCCCCAACCACTACTGTTTGGTGTTTAATGTTTGGCATGAGACAATAAGGCATACGAGTATGATGGTGGATGACAGAAGGTCCCAGAGTCCCTTCCTTTATTCTCTTCTCCTCCTTCCTCCACCTAATTCATTTGGTCCCAGGAAACAACAGATACACTGTTTCAAGGCTGACTATGAAATAAGGTCCAAAGGAAGAAGGGAGAGAGGGAAGTAACACAAGGTCTGAGGCAGGAGTCTTCAGTCAGTCCTTTCAAGGTTACCCTGATCTTCCTAGACCATAGTCACCAAACAAAAAGCTTTAGTCATCAGAGGAAAATGGGTTACCTTAATGCTACACTTTATGTTGGTCAGCGACTCTAACTGAAAACGATGCCAATAAATGACCCAACTCAAGAAGAAAGAGAAATGTCAATCCTCCCATGAAAAAGAACCTAAAAGGGCCTTTCATCCTGAAATTCTGTTGAGTTTGCTTATGACTGGAACCAAGTTTCAAACCAAAGTCATTGCTTCTATTAGGGTTTCTGCCAAGTAGTAAATTTACAGTTCAAAAGCCTTGTTAATAACCGCCCATCATAATACTGCTGACCAACAAACGCTAAACCACCGAGTTGTAGTCCTTGTGGGGAAATTGAAGCTTATACCATGTAGTATTCTTGTTCACTTATATACTTGTTCTTTAGTTTGAGAGAAATTATCACCATAATAACCACATACACATATACACATACATACATATACATCACTAGCCCTTCTGGTATATAATCTAAATCTATATAGTACTAATAATTATTTTTATTTCTATAGTCCTTTTACTTTGGGGTATATATTTCTTACTTCACCTTCACTCACATTTCCTTTTTAACTAATTTTCTAATATACCCAAGAGAATAGTGGACAGGTATTGAGATTTAATGGGCTGAGAAACTTTAGAAACATGACAATTATTGGGGGTGAGGAGTGATAAGGGAGAAAAGTAGATGAGGAAGAGGTGTGAACGTTAAAATGAGCTCCTGCTTCAGCAGCCTATCGGTTTGCAATATGTGCTCCTGGAGATAAAAATTACTTTTCTTCCAGCTTCAGAGTGAGAGATGCAGGGTTGCTGAGATAAACCTGCCTTTGGAGGGGGCTGCCTGTAGCAGGATGGGCTCCGAACTCTATTTTCCAGGAAGTGAGATAAGCAGTCCCCTGGGTTTCAAGGGTGAGAAAGGAGAAACTGACCAACCCGAGAGGGACAGGGACAGTGGTCCCTCTGGTGCACCAGGGGTTAAGTGCCAGAACCAGCTATGACACAGACCTTCTAAGGTGGGGCATGGGTTTCACAGAAATGAGAAGCTGTTTGAATTAAGAATTTGTATTTTAAAACATCACAGAGCTAGTACTCCCTTTTAGAATTTTCATAAATGTTCCTGTTTATATCTTTTTTTCTAAAAGGTAACTTGGGAGATATATTTATGCTATCTTAAGAGATATATATGACTTTTATTTCAAATATCCATTGTGTCCAATAGCAGCATTAAAATTTTTTTTAATTAATTTTTTTTAGAGGTGAAACAAAGAGGTAGTTTATTGAAGAGAAAGTACACTCCAAAGAGGTAGGAGCAGGCTCGAGCAGGAAAATGGCTCAAGAGCTTAGCAGCATTTTTTAAAAACTGAGATATATTTTAAATACAGTGTTTCATCCTTGTTAGTGAAGAGTTCTATGAATTTTGACAAATGAATACAGTCCTACAGTCCTGTGTAACCACTACTACAATCAGGTCACAGCACTTCATCCCTCTGGAAATTTCTCGTGTCCCTTTCGAGTCAGTCTTCCCCCTCCCTCGTCCTGGGCAGCCACAGACCAGGGTTTTATCCTTACAGCTTTGCCTATTCCAAATTGTCATATATTTGGAATCAGACAGTATAAAGCATTTCAATCTGGCTTTCACTAGGCATAGTGCACTTGAAGTTCACCCATGTTGTGTGTAAAAGTTTCTTTTTATTGATAACTAACAATCCATTGTAGGGATGTACCAGTTTATCCACTCTCCAGCTGAAGGAACTTTGGGGTGATTTCCAGTACTGGGTGACTATGAATAATGCAACCATAAACATCCACGGACAGGTTTTTCTGTGAATTATTTCACTTGAGTAAATGCCTAGGAGTTAGACTGCTGGTTGTAGGGCAAAGCATATGTTTAACTTTGTAAGAAATTGCCAAATTGTTTCCCAAAATGACTGGATCATTTTGCCTTCTCACCAGGAATGTATGACAGTTTCAGTTGCTTTGCATCCCTATCAGCATTTGATATTCTCAAAAAAAAATTTTTTTTTAAATTTTAGCCATTCTAATATAGGTGTGTAGTGGTATCTTATAGTTTTTATTTATATTTCTCTTATGATTAGTGATGCTGAACATCATTGTGTGTGTTTATTTGCTATCCACAAACCATCTTTCATGAAGTGTCTATACAAACTTTTGCTCATTTTACACTGGGATGTTTTCTTACTGAGTTTTGAGAGTTTATAGATTTTGAGATTACATTGGTTTCTTGTTGTAGCATTTAAAGTTTTCTGCACTTGACACATTTAAAATTTATTATTTGCATAAATTTCTACCACAAGTCTATTTTCGTTGTCTCTACTCTATGATCACAGACGTACATTGCTGTGGACGTGGCCGGTGGGAGCTGCCCAGAAGCAGCAGCCACGTTGAGAGCGTGTGGTCTGAAGGCACAGCAAGAGCTGGTCCCTGGAAGTCACTGCGCTCTAGTGGTGAATAATAAAAACGGACTGCCGGCATCCAGAAGTGTTTTCCTGCCACAGTACTCTCACTGTGGCGTTGCTCTAGTGCTCTCTATTGACGAAGCCTAATATCGTGCCAGATGGTAATGGAAAAATATTTACACGGTTCAGCTCCACTGTCACAAAGCTGGGCAAAAAAGGGTGGAATTTGGAACTGAAAAGGCAATTGATAATGGATACACCACTAAATACTTTTAGGCCATTCCCTCTTTCCTGTTCCTACTAATGCACTGTCCTATTCAGGATCTCCTCTTCTCATGCCCAATTACTCTGTAAGTTTCCTAATTAATCTTCTTGCCTCTATTCTTGTGTCCCTGAAATCCATATTCAACAAAGTTGACAGAGTGATTAAAAGCCCAAATTTGACAATGACACCCTACTTAAAATCCCCCTCTCCTCTCTAAAAAAAGCTATTATGTATTGCTTGTTCTGATCCCATCTTACCACTCCCCTGATGTGAACTTGCAGATTAAAAATGATTGTCCCCCAACCTGATACTGCTCATGGAGGAAGGCTCTTGACCCTACTTCATTGCCCTCCTGCATCACTCAGGAGGTCCTACTTACTCAAAGAAGCTTTCCCCAACAACTCCTCTCCCTCAAGACTGGATTAAGTACTCATCCTCTTTGCTCCGATAAATCCATTTACTTATTCACCTGAAGAATATCTGTGCTCTACGTTCCAGGCAAAATGCTACGTGGTTTCTGCTATAATCTAGTGATGCATGTGAATCTTAACTGTGAACTTTAATGTGCTCTAAGGAGTGGAGTTCTATGAGAGCTTTTAATAAAGGAATTTGACTTAAGAATTAAGTGCAGGCTCCCCTTAAAAAGTTATGCTTACACTGAGAATGAATAAAGCTGGGGGGGCGCGGGACGAGATTTTAACAGAGAACAAAGCCAACGGCCTTGTGAACACAAAGTAGACACTCGCAATTGAGATATAGTTAATTTTTAAAAGAGTAATGGTACTGTGGTTATGCTAAAAAAAAGTTAATATTTTACAAATACATAATGAAACCTCTACAATTTGCTTCCAAATAATCCAAGGAGAGATGGGAAAGGTGGCTGGGCCAGTGATGAAACAAGACTGATCGTGTGTTGATGATGGTTGAAAATGGGTGATTGGTACATGAGGATTCATTATTTTATTCTAATTTTGCACATACTTGAAATTTCCAATAACTAAATCAAGAGAAAAAAAAGGAGGTTGGTTTTTTATTCTAAGAGCAGTGAGAAGATATGAAGTGTTCTAAGTAACAGTGTTGACACCTTCAGATTTGACTTTCAGAAAGCTCATTCTGCTTCTGACACAGACATATGATGGCAGAGGGGACCAGGGTTAAGTCTGCTACCATTTCAGTAGACTTTTTAATGGTTCAAGAAAAGAGATGATGGTTGGATTAAGGAGTAGAAATAGAAATAAGTGAAAGAATGCAAGAACCATTTTGGAGAACTTCAGAGTGACAGGAACTGAGATGGGGAACACTGCAAGAGGACATGTTTGAGGGTAGGAGAGGAAGAGCGTGGGCTTAGTCTTGGACAAGTTGAGTTGTGGTTGCCTTTTAGACACCTAGTGAAAATTGCAAGGAGGTAATATGGAGATTTTAGAGAAAGCTGATACTAAATTGGGGATCAATGGCACGTCATTGTTGATCGCTGAAGTGTGATCGTTGTTATCTGTGCATAGATTAAAGGGAGTTTGGTGTGAGAAACCTTGGGTTCAGAATTAAAGCCCTTAAACACTTAACGACCAGATACAAAGATGTGGTAGAAAGGAGATAAAATGCAGGGTAGGTGGGGGTGGGGGTGGGTAGAGGAGAGGAGGTAGCCATGGTCGGAAGAGAAGAAAAATAATGTGATGTTACAAAAATCTAGAAGGCAGTGAGTGGTCAAGTGTGCTGAGAGTCAAGCTAAAGATAAAAATTGTTCATTTAGTGACATGTAGGTATGGGTGATTTTTCAAGGGCCTTATGGAAGGATGGGCTCATGAGATTGTAACAGGTTGAGAAATGAATGAGACTCGGGCAACTGGAGGGAGCACACTTACAAAAGAACTACGGCTGTGATGGTAAGGGGAGGAGGGCGTAGTGGCCGCAAGGTGAGAAGTGCACTTCCGTTTTTAAGATGGGAAGTACTTCAGCATGTTTAAGTGTTAATGGGAAGGATCACCTTGAAAAGGCGTAGTTGAATATAAAGGAGGAAAGCTGTAATTCATAGTGTAAGATTCTTGAGAAGGGATAGATTCCAGACAATGGGACTGCCTTAGTCATGAGGAAAGGTATTTCTATTGGAGGAGGAAACATCTAAGTGGATTTCCAAGCTCGACGTGAGCTGAGGAAGTTCCCCTCACAGTTTCTCTGCCAACTGCCTCTCTCACCTTGAAACTGGAATCTACTAAGAATGAGGGGGAAGCAGAGAGTTGGGGGCTTAAAAAAGAATCGAAGTCTGAATAGTTCTGAAGTTAGAGATAAGAAATTTAGAGAGAAGTCGTCTAAATTTTTCTATGTTCCATCAAATGCTTTGACGCAGTCCCAAAACAGTGGGGTCTACCAAAGATATCACGTACATCTATCCTTGTACTTACTGCTTTTTATTTATCCATTTATAATCATGTCTCTCCCAGTAAACTAATTAGAGAGCAATGCTACATTTTAATTGGCTTTATATTCCTACCTCCAGATGTAATGTCTAGGCCAATTTAGTTCTCAGATATTTGTCAAATGTAAACAGAATAAAGCTTCTGCCTTTGTTTGCAGCAAAAGAAAAAGGGAATTTTTCTTAGCTGTTGTGAGTGCTTACTATTTACCTAGGATTACCCTAAGAGCTTTAATATGTACACATTTAGCCATAAAATAACCCAGAGGTAGACTATTTTCTATTTTTCAGGTGAAGAAACATAAGCAGAGATAAAATAACTTTACAAGATCCCACAGGAGTTAAGTGGCAGAGGTAGGATCTGAAGCCTGATCTATCAAAAGGGCCACCATATGAATTTGTACCCAAAGCTTACACAACAGCAGCAAGAGAATGGGTAAACACCAAGGTGATTATCAAAACTGTTTAGATTGGGACTGGAGGAAATGGAGAGTTCCTTGTACTTGCTCCTAATTATTTCTAGCAAATAAAAATATTGCATAATTGCCATTTAGGCAGAAGAAATCTTATGTACTTACACATTTTAACCAATGAACACTGACTGCAACATCAATAACCAAAAAATTATTCTAATCATTTCATACTATAGACAGACTAAAACAGCAATCATTTACCTTTAAGGTTTGGATACTTCCTTTATAAAACACTATGATCAGTTATTTCAAATAAATGACATTTCAAAGATCAATTGCATCAATAGTATTAGGTTACCTCTGCTTCATATATATAAAATTGGTATTTGAAAAACACCAGGATCAATTTCAATATCTTATGGGTATTAGATATCCAGATCTGACATTGGGTAAAATATCATGTAAGTGAAGATAAGGAAATAAAGAAATGAACATTCATCTGGCAAGTGATGAAGTGTCTTCCCTTCCCACAGAAAGCATTCTAAACCAGATGCAATGAGGAAAACTTAAAAATTCCAAATTGAAGGAACTTTCTAGAAGTAGTCACTACAATCAGTTTATCTGAGAAGTTGCATCATTAATATTGTAAACCTCTACTGAGGGCTCACAGCACTCATGGCACCTTCATAGGGTTTACAGAGCTTTGCTTATATGCTGACCTTGCCCTTAAGGAGCTTACAATCTAGAGAAAAGATGAAGAAATGCAGTTGTGATAAAGCAAGGACTCAAAAGTCTCTACAGATTTTATGATACCATAAATATACAACACATACTGCAAAATAAGTGTTAATGGGGAAGCCAAGGGTAGTAGATAGCACTGGGTATATTCAGCTTCCTGATGGAGACAGAGATCTGGAATATTCACAGGACATATAGTGGAGCTGAGGAAACCAGGATGCAAAAAGATTTCCTATCTGCAGCTTCTATCTTTCCTTACTCTCTGCAGCTGGAGAAAATTGCAAAACAAGGAACATGGGGATAAAGGTAACAGGGAAACAAACTTTTCGGTATTGTTTAGCACCTCCGATCAGCAGCTGACCCAGACTAAAACAAAATTACCATTTAGGTACTTTAACAGCATCCTAAACAGGTTCAAAGGGTAAAAAAGAGGCAAAAAGCAGTTTCTCTGCACCAACTATGCAGTTACTCATTATAGGTAATAGGTAAGTTGAACGGGGGACAACCCCTAAGAAAAATGAGATGAGCTGAAATATAGAAGTATGTTTTTTAAAAGAGAAATATTCTTTTTTTTGTACGTGGGTAGTTCCCTGGCTGGGAAGCGAACCCAGGCCGCAGCTTTGACAGCCCTAGCGCCGAAGCCTTAAGCCACACCACCACCAGGGAACTCCAAAAAAAGAGAAATATTCGAAGTCAAGTCCACAAGTTAGATATTAGTACTGATAGTACCTCAAAATAGTAAAAAGATGTTGTAACTATGTACCAAGGAAGGGGGAAAGATGGCTCACAAGGCTCAAAAATCAGAGGAATGGAGAGGACAGGACACCAAATTATCTCAAAGGCAGGAAACTGGATATTGACAAGATCATAAAAAGCATGTAGATTTAAACAGATCATTAGACACTTAAACAGTTGTTCGAAGAATAAATATAGATATGAAAACCTTGGGTAAAGTTAGAGAGTAGCAAGGAATACATCAGCTATAAAAACCAGAGGTTAACATACGGTCAGAGAAAGTAGGATTGATGCTTAAAGAAAAACCGAAAGAAAAATACAAGTGGAAAAAGGCTGTAAAAAATTTCTTTACAAATGCTAAGTAAGCTGGACTAAGAAGCCTATTTAGAGCTGCAAGAGATACAAAATTTGTGGAGGAGAGGCAGAAATTGGGGCAACAATAGAGAGAAGGGAGGAGTGCAGTCCTCTGATAAGACATATCAGAAAGAGTACGTAGGGTAGTATCTACTTCTCTTCACACAAACTAGCAGCTGTCAAATCAACTTTATAAACAGTACAGCTTGAAATGGACACCCTAAGCCAAATTTGTCACCTTTAGCCTCAATTTAAAATAATATTCAGTTAATAGAATTGCTCAGTTGTCCTAACGAAGAAAATACTAAGCCTACTATTCCTGCCCATCACTGACATTGTAGTTAACATGCAGTGTGACATACAATCCGCAGTTGCTTCTGATCACACACTGGAATGCAGGCTTTACACATTTTCAGTTTTCCAACTTCCTTTAGTTTAGGAATGAATTCAGATTACAGCAAGACAATCAGTGGGTACTTTATTTTAAAGGCATCTATATGCATAATTTCTTACTTTACTTTCATTGTATTTAAAAAAGCATATGCTCTATTAATGTGCTTATTACAAAGAAAATGATTTTCTCCTTTAAATGTTCAAAATGTCAAGTTGTTCAGCATCGATTTGCTAATGCAGTGTTTGGGAATACTGAATATGCTTGGGTCAAATTTTCCTCTCCTAATCATACTAAATTATTGACTGACATTTAGTGAATTATGCCAATGAGTAAAATAATCAAGAAATAAAGAAGACACAAAACTTATCAGATACCCCAGCCTTCAAAATATGGATTCAAACAGGTTTTATACTGAGGTGAACAATCACCAAACCTCACAATAATTGTAACTGCTTTTGATTCAAGCTAAATTGGTCTGTTTATTGCCCACCTTACCATCCTGATTCAAGTCTGAAAACTCAAAAAGGTATCAAATACAGGCATACCTCATTTTATTGCATTTTGCTTTATTGCACACTGCAGGTATTGTATTTTTTACAAACTGAAGACCCTTCACCATTAAAGATTATGATTTGAAGTCTCAGATTAGCATTTCCTAACAAAATGTTTTTAAATTAAGATATGTATACTTTTAGACACAAGGCTATTGCACACTTAATAGACTATATTACCGTAGAAAACTTTCATATGCAGTCTGAAACAAAAAACTAGTGACTGTATGGTGATAATTGCTTAATTGTAGTGGTCTGAAATTGAACCCTGCAATCTGAGGTATGCCTGTAATATCAGAACTCTTGGACAAGTTTTGTAACGTTAGCCTTTCCTCAAACCATAGGAAAAGCTGTGTAGACACTTGCTGCATTGGTCCACAAATTTAAATGAGTTTAGTTTAGAATAGCAATTGCAAGCATAGTCCTTAGTAAGTGTGACCTTGGACAAGTTACCTCTTGACAATTATATCTGAAAGGGAGGATTAGTACAGATCATTCATTCATGCTCTGAGATTCATAAACTCCTGTAGAACCCCTCCAACTTAGAGGGAAGCTGGTTCAGTTTTCCAGCTTCTCAAAGGTGACCTTGATCCATAAATTTGCAACACAGTAGGTGACCACTTTGCAAATTGCTCCAGGTCTAAACATTGATACTCTCTTGTGATGGGCGGAACTCTGGCAAGACTCTGAGATTTCCTGTTGTACATTAGCCTTTATAAGCCTCTTCCCTGAAGTGTGGGAAGATACCTGAATGTTTATCATCCTGTGACAATGCTAAGGTACAGGCAAAGGGGAAGGTATTTTGCAGGTGTAATTAAGGCACTAATCAGTTTGGCTTTGAGTTAATCAAAGGGAGATTATCCTTGGTGGGTCTGACTTACTCAGGTGCGACCTTTAAAATTAGTCAGTTTAAGGGATTTCCCTGGTGTAGTGGCTGGGCTTCAGCGCTGTCAACGCTGCGGCCTGGGTTTGATTCCCAGCCAGGGAGCTACCCACATAAAAAAAATAAGTAAATAAATAAAAGTCAGCTTAAGGTCTTCTCAGAGCTTCTGCAGCAGGCCAGGAGGATTTAAGATGCCATGAGTTCTACACCAGAAAATGGATTCTGTCATAGCAGCATGGAAGAGGGCCCCAGCTCCATAAAAGGATGACCTGGTGAAACCTGAACTGTATGTAGCCTTATGAGATCCTGAGCACAGGACCTAGCCGAGCTGTGCCTGGACTCCTGATCCACAAAAACTGAAATAAACATATGTTGTTTCATGCCATGTTCGTGGTCATTTGTTGTATAGCAAGGGAAAATACATTATGTATCTCTAAAGCCGAAGCTTAGCTTCATTTCTTTTTGAGGGAAATGAAGCAATGGAGAATCCAAATAGGGTGCTCCATAAATTATAGTAATGTTACAGTAATCCCAGTAATTTTACAAAGAAACGAAAAAATCTGTAACTGCAGTCACTGAAGCCAAACCTAGGTGCTAAAAAATCTTCCAGGTACATTTTTGATGATTAATCAATAGCTTCAATTATAGGAATGCCCCAGGTGTGATTCAGAGTAATGTGAAAGTACTAAATCCATCATGACACACTATAGAAAGAAAAAAATATCTTTAAAGATATATTTTATTTTATTTTATTTTTTTTGCTTTTTGGTATGTGGGTAGCTCCCTGACTGGGAATCGAATCCAGGCCACAGCGCTGACAGCGCCAGCGCCGAAGCCTTAAGCCACTACACCATCAGGGAACTCCCCTAAAGATGTATTTTAGAGTAGCGTTACGCACCTGTCATATGACATTCTTACTTTCATAGCACTTGCAAAGGACTCAATGCTCCAGAGGCAGTTTAAGACATGAGAAGCCATGAACATTAAGCTTACTAAAGGCTTATCATTCCTTTTTCTCCTCCATCTCAAATAATGCTCTATGTTAAAAATGAATCAATTTTCTAAATCATAGAGCAAAAAAGCTGTGTTCAAATCAGTTAACTGTTGCACTATTAATTGTGCTAAAACAAATTATTAAACACAGAGAAATCCTTCCTAGAGTTCTATTAGAATAATGAAGTGCTGTATGAGATCATGAGTAGAAATGAAAAAATTCAGACCATCAGGTAGCCCTTGTAGTCAGAGACACGAAAATCACCTACAACTAGTATGTATAAGGATAAGTATTCTATAAAATAATTTGGCCTACTATAACCTCATTAGCTTACTTTGAACCAAATTTTTGTTTATTAAGAAACATAAATCATGAAAAGTATTGTTATGTTCACACTGTGGTAATTTGTCTTCAATAAAAACCAGGCTTTGTATGCAATCTATCATTTGGAGCCACACTGAAGTTACAGTAATACTTAAAAATACAGGTCAAGTTGTCTCTCAGTCCACTTTGCTGGAAGAATGAAAAATGGTCAAAACCTTGGTTTGGACAAGGATAAAGCAGAAGCACAGATGGTGTCAACTGAGCAAATTCAGTGGGTCAGAATATTAATATGTCTATACTTAAATCATAGAACTTAAGAAATACCGTGCTATGTTGGTTCTAAGTCAAAAGATTGAGACAAGCTAATATAATCTAACTTTATATTAATATGTAAAAAATCCACACAGCACACACACACACACACCCCGTGTAAAACACTGCTTTAAGTTTTAATGTTTATTTCCCCAAGACAGCCTAGCCTGCACTCTACTTGAATAAATTTTACAAGCTAGTTTTCTGCTGCTTCTAGTTTTAAACTTTAACCATGTTTCTGATGACAAGGAATGCTGCAAAAATACTCTAGTTCAACAAAGAGTTATGATCACAAAATAATTTTTATCCATTCTACAGTGTTTCAGAATTACCAGTTGATTTTAAACACAAAGTAGATATAGATGCTAATGGTGGCTAATCTGGTATGTTTCTTATAGCAAACTGTTGTTCATGCAACACTTGTGCTCAAAGGGGAAGGCACAGGATTTCCTACAATGAGCCACCTTATAAAGAGTTCTTTTTGTACAAATTAATTTATGTCACATTTAATTTAGTGTGCATAACCTCAAAACTGAGGTAGTATTCCAATTTATAAAAACCACTTGCATAACTTTTATGCAAGTTTTAAAAATACAAAGTTTTCTCCCTAAAGTGGCTCAAAATAGATTGTTCATGGCTGCCTACATCTAAGATAAAAAGATTCTAAAACAATTGAACAGATTAGGCATATTATTAAAGGTGTTCAAACCATTACTTGATTTGTACATCTATTCAAACCTCTTCATCGGTCTTTATTCAGCAGTACATATGCACCAAATTCCATTTTAGAAGTTTCCATATCATTTTCATAGAAAACAAAGTTTGAAAACAAATAACATTTAAACACAGCACGGTATTCTACCACAACTGAAACTTTTTTCTTCTTCTTTACAAGACTAAACAAAATCTAAAAATGAACTATGTTGTAGATTTACCTCATGCAAAGATCTTTATGTTATCTCTGAAAATGAAAAGGATGGCTTTTTAAAGTACATTTTACTGTTTTATACTATTATGGCAACTTGTGTACTGCAAAAGTCTATTTTGAGGGAAGTTTATGATTTTTTTCCATGCAAAAATCTACACAAATTATTTTGATGATATGGAAAGCTTTTCATAGCATCAAACATTCATCTGGTGCAAATGCACAGGGAAACCTTCCTGAAAAATTTTCTGACTTGAGAAGCAACTAAAAAGCCATACTAGGTAAAGTAAATAAAAACTAAAAAAACAAAAACAAAAACAAAAACAACAAAAAACAAAACAAAACAAAAACCTAAAAAAAAAAAAAAAAAAAAAAAAAAAAAAAAAAAAAAAAAAAAAAAAAAAAAAAAAAAAAAAAAAAAAAAAAAAAAAAAAAAAAAAAAAAAAAAAAAAAAAAAAAAAAAAAAAAAAAAGGAAAGGATGGGAGAAGGGGAAGAGGAATAGAAAACACAGGCTGCAGAGTAAACCAATGTCTGCTGCTAAACCGGTCTTTGTTTTTGTGTCCAGTGTACATTAACACTTATGATCTCATTCTGATGATTTACTAGGTTTGTTACCAGCCCCCTGAAGGTGAATCAAGCTTGCATGCGTTCACATACAGCACCACAACCATACCTCTCGTACACAGTCACTCCAGTACTAGGAGTCTGCTTCATGAGTGAAGAGCCCTAGATTTGAAAGACGAACCTGGCTCTCTATCACTGAGCCAGACATTCACTCAACATTGTCCATTCACACACTGTTTCATAGCAAAGCCTGGGCTCATGTCCCTTTGACTTATTATGGGCATCCTATTCTCTTTTATGCTTACAAGGCTTGGAGATGACAGCACTGCACTTTCCCCTCAACTGATTAGAGTAAGTCAATGTTCCTTCTCAGGCACTGAAGATCTGTGACCTGTAGCCCTTTTTACTTTGAACAACCTAAATAAGCACTCATGTAAAGTTTTCATTACACTTTGCCATTCATTCTCACTCGCACCCACTCGCCATCTTGACCTCATTTGGGCATTTTCTGTGATTCCAAATGAAATCTTCACATTTTCCTTCCCGATTTAAATGCAGCAGCAGATCCCATGAGCCAAGCTTGATGGATCAAACCTTTTTATATATATGTGTGTATATATATATCTCAGTGCTGCATTGTACCTAACTTCCACAACATCTTTCTAAAACTGGAACCCTTCTGTTGGTACATTGGCAGATGAATTGAAACCAAATGTTCCACCTTGTATTGCCTCTGGAACAAGGCTAGGATCTTCATCAATCTAGGGGGGGAAAAAAGATGATTAGTTTTAAATTATACATAATTAGCATTATAGTAATATTCCCATTTCCCTTAAAAAGTATGAGAGATGATGAGTACCAACACTGTCCTACCATCCCTTTAAAAAGCTGAAACATTTTGTACAGGTTCTTTTTTAAGGATGCCAAAATGAGAGGAAACTTAAGACAATAGGGGTTATCATCCAAAAGTATGAAATAGAAATAATAAATTGGAGATGGTCCTCCATCTCAAACTGAGAGGACACTCACTATAATTTCCCTTGTACCTAGGCAAATACAAGTTGATGACATTAAAAAAATTAATGCTACCACTTTTAAAGTAAGTATAATCTTTGGTTAATTTTTAAATAGCAGTTAGAGACAAATGAGATTTGGGCTTAAACCAGTAAAATAACAGCTCTGCTAATAATGAATAAATAATATTCTATAGGCTTTATATCTAAAGGTTCTTTTCTGAAATACTACAAAATTATAAGCTTACAGTGTAGTTCATATAAACAGGCATATCATCTGAATTATTCTTTTCACAATGTAAGAGCATAACAAAAAAATGCATCAGAAGGCCCTGTGTATATCTAAATGCAAATTAGGATTTCCAAATATCCAACTTTAAAGACACATGATATAAGCTGCCCTTAAAAGAATATGCATTTCCTACATATGGATTTTATTTGATTTATAAGTAAAAAGTCTACAAGTCATGTGTTGCCTAACAGCTGGGATATGTTATGAGAAATGCATTCTTAGCTGATTTCGTTGTTGTGCGAACATCACAGAGTGCATGTACACAAACCTAGATAGTACAGACCACTATTATAACTGGACTTTTATATGACTGGCAGTGCTATAGGTCTGTTTACACAAACATATGGCAGGATGTTATAATGGCTTTGCTGTCACTAGGTGACAGGAATTTTTCACCTCCATCATTATCTTACGGGACCAGCATCATATATGTGGTCCATTGTCTACTGAAATGTCATTATGTGGTGTGTGACTGGTACTGTCTTTGTCAGGTTAATGTTTGAACAATACTTAAATGCTTAACAAAATGCTTAATACTATTCCATCCTTTTTTTGGGGGGGCGGGGGGGTAGTTCCCTGGCTGGGAATTGAACCCAGGCTGACAGCGTTGAGTGCGCCGAAGCCTGGCTACTACACCACCAGGGAATGCCCCCATCCTTTTTTGATAATGTGGAAAAGTTTGCAGTATAAGATTTATTCTTTAAGAAGTTGAGTAATACATTCAAAGAAGGTACTGGTGGCTGTATCTAATCATTACAATTTTCTAAGGAACAACTGCTTTAATTTTAAGATTTACTTTCCAAACAGGCAATACTAAAAATAAGTTAATACTTTAATTTCAACTACCATATACTGACAATCTGAAGATACTTTTATATACTACACTTTACATTATATAGTAACTTATCTTTCTTGACTTATTGTTTCCTTTTTTTTTTTTTTTTTTTTTTTTGCTTTTTGGTATGTGGGTAGCTCCCTGACCGGGAATCGAACCCAGGCTGCAGCACTGACAGCGCCAGCGCCGAAGCCTTAAGCCACTACACCATCAGGGAACTCCCCTGTTTCCATTTTATCTATCTAGCTTCATATCTGTTTTTGGTTACCAACTAAAAATAACAGTGAGAATATAGTCAGATATAGATTAACTAATTATTGTCATAAAGGATTTATTATTTTAGGATATGCTAGTATCACTTTTTTGTTTATAAACATATTATGCTATCAACAGTATAAAATATGAGAACTACAAAGACATCAAGTGAAAAGTAAAGCCTGATTTGTCCAATGTCAAAAAAATTCCTTAACTTTTGCCATTAGTTAGTACTTTTTAATGCATTAAGGGAGTTTAAAATACTGAAATAATTATGTTTCTGAAATAAGTGACACTACTGTCATATACCTATTTAATTCTATCCCCCCAAGTATATGTATGTCCTAGCTTACTGGATTATTTTATCCAGACTTATGTTTATACATAAAATTAAGAAAACTACAAAGTTATTAAATACATCATCTGAAGAGAAGAACTGATCAATGATCTCATAGGCCAATTTGTAGATGTCTTCATTTTCATGATTTTGAAGTTGTTCAATTTTCTCCAGTCCTGCAAGAGATTTTATTAAGTGAAACAATAATATTTAAAAGTTGTGCCAAAAAGTTACACATAATCTTGGGACAACATAATTTTTGGATCGCAAATCTACAATCTTTGGGAATCTATTCTAAATGTGAATCTTAAAAATAAAAAGATTTTACGCACAAAGATATACCATATTTATCTTAAAAAAGTAATAAACTGATTATTTAAATGCATATAAATGATTAAGTAAGCAATGGGTTTATCTATTAGCAGAATAGATATAACCAAGGTTTGTAAGGAGTAATAATATGTAAAATTGCTCTACTTTGTGAAAAGCAGATTCTACTTTCTAGCATCTGCCAATTTTTCTAGTAAGCATGTATTAAAAAAACTTTAAATATTGGTGATTAATAAATATAAATAAAGATATGTTAAGTTTAATGTAAAATGATCAAGATCACAGTATTCCTGGGGAAAATGGATTTTTCCCTGTAAACTCATAAGCAGAAATTCTAAAAATATAGAATAAACTTAACTTGATATGTAAATTGGATCTTGTTTTGCTTTTTAGGAATAGTAATTTTAAGGTCTCTGAAACTGCCCTTTCATGAGTGTTCCTCCTCTCTAGTCCTAAAATGGGAGAAATTATTTTAGACTCATTTCTCACTCTACAGACTCTCCTTATTGGGCCTTTCCATTAAAAACGTTAGCCCCTAATATAGTTTGAGGATTTGCACATCTACAGCTTCATTTCTTTTCTGAGCGTCAGACACATAAAATTTAAACGCCTGCATGTTAATTCCACCAGGACATTTCAGAGGTACCAAAAATGCAAACTATCCAAAACACAATGTGTTACTTGTATTTACTCATTTAAACCACTTACTCTGCTGTGTGCTTACTTGGTGACAACAGCTTGAAATCTGAGAGAAAGCCAAGTTCCCCTTTCCCTTGATCCTCTACAATCAAATCTCAAAAACCTGAGTCTATCCATTTCTTGAATCTTGTGATCTCCCCTTGGTCTCCATTATCACTACCTTCATTTAGGGTGACCCAAATACTATATCCTTTCCTACCTAGTATCTGGCCTCCTATTTCCAGGGTGTCCCCACTGCTCTGATATCCATGCTCCATCTAAACATGTGGTTTACCAAGTAAAAATCTTTCAATGGTTTGTTATACCCTGTGGAAAAATCCACTGGGGAGGTTATGAGATACCCATTTCTAGACCTCACCTCTCATGAGGTAGGCAATGTTCAAGAAATGTATTTTAATTTTAATACAAAAAAATTTGAATAATTACAATGTTCACATGGTAAAGCAAAGTAGTAAAATATTTTTAAACTATGCTTATTTAAAAATTTTTCTGGTACTTACTTCCTAATTAAGTTTTCTAACACTATTCCCATTTTCGGTTCCTAACTTGATTGTTAGGCATTATATTTTTGTTATTCTATTTGTCATTTAATAATTTTAAAAATACTTCTCATTCATTTCCAAGCCTCCGAACTCCTCCACTACATAAGTTGAAGATGTAATTCTCCTACTCTTATGCATCACCTCTCCCTTGATTTATTTCTCATAACTTGTCAGAAATACTTTTTCTTTTATGCTTACCCAGGTTAGTAACATTTACATTTTGTTCTACAGCCACATTTGAGACTTTCATGTTATGTTAATTCTAAGAGTTGAAAGTTAAGTTTGAAAGCTAATGCTCTTTCTGTTCCAGGTGGCTCTAGTACACAGCCAGAGGGGACTACTGACCTACAGCATGAAAGCTTATAGGATTGTAGGCGCCTGCTTATTGGCTGTTTCAAGCCCACCTTCCGGCAGTTTCTAACCCATACTTTGTGATTCAGCAACAGTGAACTACTTATAATTTGCTGAATGCTATTTTTCACCTCAGACTTTGCTCATGGTGTTTCATCTCTGCCTGGAACACCATTCATCCCTTTTTACTTTATTAATCCTTATTTATCTCTCAAAATCCAGTTTAGATGTCACTTACTGTTTTTTCCAGATGGATTATATATTTCATTTTGTTGTATATTTCTATTAGGGTAATTAGCACAATAAATCAGTTCATATTTATCACCATGACTAGACTACATGGCTTGAGGGCAAGAACTGTGTCTTATTTACCACTGTCTTCCAAGTCCCATAGTACAGTGCATGCTCAATATATGGCAGCAATTCAGTTACCTAAGCAAATGCAAGAAGCTGAGCAGGACTATACATGTACAACACAGTATTTACTTTATTCTGCTACTTGATTATAAAAAAATACAAAGTGCTATATTAGTCAGAAAATAAAAGTAGTTACAAAAACATTAAAATGTGTAATAACAGCTTATAATAAACTTACCTCCACATTCTTCTATAAGATTGGCTATGGTTTCTGCCTCATCTTCAGCCATTTTTAATATATTACTTAGTCCATCGAGTACTACTTGTACAACCTGTGCATCTTTTACAGTCAGCAAGTTGCAAAAAGGTGGAATAACATTTTGTTGAATTAGGTAGGCCACCTGAAAAAAAAAAAAAAAAAACCAAGATATAATAAACGTCGTGTACCATATTATCTCATTAGAATAATTCTGACTTTAAACTTTTGAGCATGGAAACATGACCCCATCTCTCACATGTAAGTTAGACCACATTAATCTAACCTTTATTTCTTTTTCATGTAGTAAGTTTATTTTTCTTGAACTTAGGAAAAAAAGTGAAAATGAAGAAATCACTCAATTTCATATGAATCATTTCTTTGCCATAGAAGCACTTCGTTTAAAGATTCTTTCTCTTTTAATATTAATAAATTTAAAAAATCAGTTAAGGGACTAGATGATATTTTTTTAAAAAACCTAATTGTTCAGTGTGAGAATACCCACTGGCTCTGTTATTGTAGCATGTAGCACTCTCTTGGCCACCTTCAATTCACTATTCTACTGGTTCTGCAATATTTTCATAATATTTTTCTACCATTTTTACATTTTGTTAGTTATTATTTCCATGTATTAAATTTACAGTTTGCTCTGTATTCCTATTTAAGTGAATTCACTGCTCACCTTGAGTCCACAGCTTATTTGTAACAATTTCCAGTTTATTGTTTATCAGCTCTAAATTCACCCTGTTTAATTACCTACGAAACATATCCCAGACCTTTAAAAGTCATTTGCTTATCTAGTTGGCACACAATGTGAAGCTTTGTCACCTGCACAACTCTGAGAGTGACTGCCTCTTTAAATTTTATGCCCTAGGTACCTCACACTCCTCACTCTAGTTCCTACTCCCAGCCTTTTAGTTGAGTTTACTTCCTACCAAGTGGCTGCTAAATTGTTCACTTGTTAGGAGAATCTGTGAGGCACTTTCATTCTGCACAATTCACCTAAAAAGTCTTGTCCCCACCCCCCCCCCCCCCTAATACTGTTAAAAAACAAAAAACCACCCTGACTATAAGTGCTTCAATCTTAAAATGGATTAGAAAATTCTTGTAGGTCAAGTTGAAATGAGAATACCTATCTATGAAATGTACCAAAAGGAGTCAAGGTGACACTTTTATATGAAAAAAAAAAAATCAGAGAATGCCTGTCACTTATTATTTTAAATGATTTACTGAAATCTAAATATTAAATTATCTGTACTGTTATTTTACCAGTTTTGAGAAATAAATAAGAGCTGAACTTACTTGATCTTTCCTTCCACTAATTGTTAAGTTACTTATGGCCCAAGCAGCTTCTTTCTGAGTACCAAAATCCCCCTGTAAAAGCAAAGCAAAGGATACATAATGGCAATATAGGGTAAACTGGGAAAATGTTTTCTGAAATGATTTTTCAACTGATTTCCCTAGGTTTACTTCTAGCTTTTCTATATGCACATATAATTTTCACTTATTAAGATAACCTTTTGGACCCGATTTGTCCTAAATAAATGGAGACTTGTTTCTGTAAACTCCGCTGGCAACAAACTGACTTGATATGTATACTGTTCAATAATATCAGATTAAATAAAGTCAAGGATAAAAAAAAAATTAGTAAAAAATACATGGGGACAAGTATAATAATTTCACTTTAATCAAAGAAATGTCAAATTAAAATAAATTATCCTTTTAAACATGTAACAGTTTTAAAAATGATAATGCCCACCATTAACAAGACTATGATAAAAACACTACCCTCATATATGGCCTTTCAATACAAACTGAAAGATAAATTTAAAAATCACTTAAAAAGTCCTATGTATGATTTAGTAATCTCGCCTTTGAGAAATTACCAATAATTTAAAAGTAATATTATGTATCTATCTATATATCTTAGCAGCATATATAATATAGCAGACTCTCTTTTAACTGGAACTCAAGCAACTGGCACTCTTAAATTGTCAGGTGCCTGAGATTTTGCCAGCTACTCACATTTATCTGGGATTTACCAAACCCCATGGGTGCTGATTAACTTAAGAGTCTATCGTAGTCAAAAAGTAAAAATAACTAAATTTCTCTACAATGGGAACAGCTAATTATAGTAAATCTACTGAATGAAATGACCAGTTATTAAAGGCTAGCAAACTGAAAATATGCTCATGAGGTCTTAAGAAAAAACATGTAAATAAAGGGAATGCAAATTAAAACTGCAGTGGGATATCTACTCTTATTTATCAGATTGATTAAATCCAAATATCTATGAGTAAGACTGACAAGAGTGCAAAATGATACAATCCTTATAGAGGAAGGTGGGCATTATATAGCAAGATTTACATATTTGACTATCTGTAGATCTAGTAACCCCAAATATAACCTGGCAAAATACATGGAAAAAACTTATAAACTATTCTATGAAGTACTATTTAATAGCAAAACACCAGAAACAACTCAAATATCTTAATAAACTTATTGAATACATTATAGTACATCTATATAGTGAAGTACTATGTACCAATAACAGCAATAAGAAACAAAAGAAGGAATAAGGAAGCTATCCATATAGTGTTACGGGCGTGCTCTCCAGGGTGTATTTTTAATAAATATTTTTTTAAAAAAGCAATGCAAAGGGTGGGAATAGGCATGTATATAGGCATCTACTTATATTTAAAGAAAAAACACAAGTATAAACCAAAACTAATAAAAATGATTATCTGTAAAGAAAAAGAGAGAACAGGGAGAAATGGACAGAAATATAAGTGAGACTTTGTATATGCCTCTAAAGTAAGGTACCTTTCTTTTACTGGAAACCATAGACATGCTTTATATACTTAAAAACAAAACAAAACAAAAAAAAGCTAAAGTAATTTCCCAGAAAAAACAGAAACAAATACCTGTATATAAAACTGGTAGCTTAACTATACACAGGAATTATTTCAAGTGATACATTATTTTTCAGTACATCATTGATGGAATATATTCTAAAGATAAAAACCCTCAAGGAAATATCAAAAATAGAACAGTTATGATACTGGAAATGTGGTCTTGTTATTTTGATAGATTTTATGTATCTCAATATATCCTCAGTTTTTCTAGGAAGATGTCTATCATAAAAGAGATGAAAATATAAACTCAAAGAAGTGAAAATAAAAACTGTCACCTTAAATAACTTGTAATATCTGATAGCTTCCTTTTGTTCATAATTTGTTTCTTATGAATTCTCATGTTTGCAACATTGTATTTTTCAGGCCTAGAAACAATGACAACTTTGTAGCAATAATCATCCTTAGTACTTGAACTATATGATCCTTAACTACCATTCATTGCAAAGACAAATTAGGATACCAGGGAGAAATAGTTCATTCATGGTCTAGGTCAGAAAAAAATACAAGACAAGGCTGGCGATCATGTTGTATCCAAAGGTAGGAAGCTCTTAAAAACTACCAAGATAATTAAAAAAAAAAAAAAAAATCAAAACAACAACACAGATTTCAAATTTAAGAGGTTCCCATGGTTAGGGAACAACCTGAGTGTCAGACAGAACTACAATGGATTAAAACCTACAAAAAATATATAAAAATCCATATTTTCCTACTGACACTAAAAATCCCACCCATGTCTCCTTTTGAGGTTTAGTGAAGCTTGTCATTCTAAAAATGGAGATAATGACCAAGAATCAAGCGTGTATCTTGCTTTTCCTATAAGAAATATATTTCTGTATAAATCAATAGCAGATAAGGAAAAGTTCTTTATTGAGGAATACCAGCTAATATGCAAATAATGACAGAATAAAAAAGGTCACAATTTTGCAGTTCCTAGTAAAATAAGGGATCCAGGCAATGATCACTGACTGCCTAAAAACCAGTAGGTGAAAGACTGGTGGATAATTTTATAATAATCAGCTGGAGTAGGCTGAGAACACCTGACTCATCAATCTTACTATAGTGTCAATAGATGTAGAAAAAAACAGATAATATTGTCTCCTGATGTGAATCATTAGGAAGTTCAGAGTAGTACATAAGCATTCTTGCCTAAAAAAACGAAGCCTGATCAGTTTATAGGAAAAGCAGCTTCTCCTACTAGTTTATTGAAAACAAGGAGGAAAATAAGATATGATCTTTTTAATTATAGATGAGTGTTCAAAAAATGCCCTTATGCTGTGATTGTGACATTTTAAATTGTCTCTTTCCCAAACATTAATATAAACATGAGATGTGATATGGGCTATGATTAAGTAATGAACATATTTGCTGTTTGATCCTGGGTAATTTATTTGTCTATACCTCAGTTTCTTCATCTGTCAAATGGGGATAATTCTTAACCTCAGAGTTATAGTTTTAAATGAAATAATGTATTTAAAGTGCTTAGAACAATATGTAAGCATGTATATAACTGGTAGTAATAATATGAATGTCTAATAAATCTCAGGATAATGGTAATTTTGGTAAAAGAGTGATCTAGAAGAAGGGCCAGGAGTTCCTAAAAATAATGTTAAATGTTTCTTATAATATTAAAACTGCTGGGTTTCAAAGTTTGAACATTAATACCACTTTGCTGCAGCATGTATGTCAACTGTATAGGTTCTAATTAAATAAACAGAAAAGTATATATTCACATAATTTGTTAAATTTAAATTGCTGCACTCTTACTCAGATGCATACAAAACTTTCTTACCTTATCCAAAAGGTGTATTATCATCGGGACAAGATTGGCATCAATTACTGCCTGAACCTGCTGCTGATTTCCTGCGGTGATGTTAGAGAGGAACCACACTGCTTCCTGTAGAATAAGACCCCTTCAATATTTCTCATTAAAAAAAAAGAGAATCTGCATCTGAACTAAGAAAAAACACATTCACTATAATGTCCATATAATTTTATCATGGACCTCATTCTATAATAAAAATTTTAGGAATCTCAACTCCTCTATTCCTTTTTATATTATTTTTGGACAAACCTCTAATGGCCTAATCTAAGTCTTAACAACCTGAGTCTTCTAGAGAATTCTTGAAAGCAATTTCCCAAACACTCAAAAGAAGCTTGGCTGAACACCACCAAGGAATAAATGAGCTGTAATACAAATACAAATTCTAAAACTATAGTAAACAAGATTTAGCATCTCCCCTCACATAATGTGATTTATTCTCTAACTCTATTCTGATCTAGAGTCCTAGCCAAAGAAGACAAATCTCAACTATCTGTGATAACAGACATAAAAAATAAAATAGTGGTTTAATATACTTATTTGTAACAGTCACTCGCTGCATCTCTTCTCTCAAGAGCTAAAGCAGACTCAGATGTCTGACTGCTTTATTGGTCTATCTTAATGATCTTTTTATATGTTACCCTTTTCACTACAATGGTGCTACTTTTGCCAAGATGTTTACAAGTTTTTTACAAGTTTCATAGATAATAAATGCACACTAAAACTACAGTTAGCATGAAACAAGGCAAAATATTTACTTAACATCCTATGTAGGATATTACTATAATTTGTGAAACTTAATAAACTTAGTAATTTACTAAAGGGAAACATTTTTTCAATTTTAAGAAACCAGTAAAGTTTTACTCCAAAAACTTAGTATTAGCTAGTATGCAGTAGGCTCTTTTGGATCAGATCACAGGACCATGTTTAATGAACCTGTTAGAGATTTTAGGGTGCTAGGCTACTTCGGTGAGCTGTTTTTGGGTTATAATCATTGGCAATGTTGTAATCAACAACCCATGTATTTCTACAACAGCCTCAGATGCACTCCAATATCAGCATCACCAGTCAGTGCCCCCTTCCATAACCTCTACGAACACGCACGCACGCACACACACACTCTATTAGGCATCTATAAAATATTAAACCTAAATTATTTATTTAACTTACATATTAAAAATTTCCAATCACACAACATTCAACACCCTATTATCTCTATTTCATCATTTCCAAGAGAGCCAAATTTGCACTGTTTACAATTGGTTTATTTTTGGAAAAATCATAAACTAGTCCATGTTACAAAGAGTAAAATATTTTCTCTTCTTACAATGTCTAAATGAGAGTTTATATTAACAATCAACATATAGACAGTTCTGAGTCCCTATATGCTATTTATTAAACAGTATTTAAAAATACTTACTTTATTAATTTTCTCTTTGGGATGTGTCAGAAGTGCTGGGAAATGTGACAGCGCATCACAGTTCAAAACTACTTGTGTTTGCTCATCAGTTCCAGTAACAATGTTACCCACAGCTCGAAGTGCAGCAGTCTGAAACAAAGATTTAATGAGATGCTGTTCTACATGAAATATTCCTTCTTACCACAGAGGTATGTTAGGCAGGTTATGTACATTCAATCATGCATGCCAACCTATCCTTTTTGAGCAAGTTGTATCAGACACTGGTTTAGGAACAGAAGAGTGAATACGACAGACACAAATTCCAGCTCTTACAAAGCTTACATTATTGTAGAAGTCAGTCAGTAAACAAATAAGAAGGGTAGTAACACTTTAGACAGTAACTAGGACCATAAGGAAAATAGGCAGCATTTTAGATTTTAGATTCAGTGTCTAAGTTAACAAAAACATATGTAGTACCCTTGTGAAGGAAAGCAGGAACTGCTTAATATATGAGATTTTACTATCACACTGAAATATCAATTATTTTTCATTAGTTGTATTAGGTCATTTTCTGTTAAGTTAAAGCTTTTTGTTTCTTGGCTTTTTCTTCTACAAGACAAACTACATAGTTGTTATTTTTTTAATTTTTAATTGAGGTATAATTCAGTAACATAAAATTCACCTTCTGAAAGTGTACAGTTCATAGGTTCTTAGCATATTCAAAGTTGTGCAACTATAACTAGTATATAATTCCAGAACATTTTTATCATTCTCAAAAAGGATATCTGTACCCACTAGTTTCCATCACCCTCACTTCCAGATTGCTGGCAACCACTACGCCTATCCTTGTGGATCTGTATATTCTGGACATTTCATGTAATTAGAATAAAATAGTAGGTGGCCTTCTGTGTTTGACTTCTTTCATTTAACATACGATTTTCAAGGTCCATCCACATTGTAGCCATGTATTAGTATTTCTTTTTGTGGCCAAACAATATTTCATTGTATGGATATACCTCATTTTATTTAAGCATTCATTAGCTGATGAACATTTGGATTGTTTCCACTTTTTGGCTATTAAGAATAATAGTGCCATGAACATCTTAAGTTTTTGGGTGAACGTATGTTTTCAGTTCTCTGGGGAATATACCCAAGAGTAAAATTGTTGGGTCCTATGTCTAACTTTATTTATTATTAGTTTCAAGTGTACAAAACAACACCGTGATGAGAACATTTACAAACCTTACAAAGTGATAACCCCAACAAGTCTATTACCCATCTGATACTGTACATAGCTATTACAGTATCACTGACTATATTTCCTATGCTTATGGCTAACTTTTGGAAATATTACCAAACTGTATTCCACAGAGGCTGTACCATTTTACTCCCAATAGCAGTGTATGAGGAATTTCATTTTCCCTCCATCCTTGACACACCTGTTACTGTCTTTTTTATTACAGCCACTTTGGTGGGTATAAAGTGGCATTTCAGTTTTGATTTGCATTTCCTTAATGACTGATAATATTGAGCATGTTCTCATGTGCTTATTTAATGTGTATTAAATCTTTTGTCCATTTTTAAAATGGGTTGTCTTTTTATTATTGACTTGAATATATTATATTCTGAATACAAGTCCCTTTTCAGATATATATGATTTGCAAATATTTTCTTCTGTTCTGTAGGCTGTCTTTTCGCTTCTTGAGGATATCCTTAGAAGCACAAGTTTTAAATTTTGGTAAATTTCAATTTATCTTTTTTTTCCCTTGGTTGCTTGTGGTGTCACAGAGAAGAAACTACTGCTCAATCCATAGTCATAAGGATTTACACTTGTGTTTTCTTCTAAGAAGTTTACACTTTTAGCATTTATAGGTGTTTGACACATTTTAAGCTATTTTTAAAAATACAGTGAAGTAGGGTTTGTTCTTTTACATGTGAATATCTAGTAGTCTCAGCACCATTTGTTGAAACATAATTTGTTGAAAAGACTTTTCTTTGCTCAATGAATTTTCTTGGCACCCTTACTGAAAATCAATTGATTATAAATATATGAACTGATTTTCTGGACTCTTGATTCACTTATGCCTATCTTTATGTCAGTATCACAAAGTCTTGTTTGAAGGTGAAAGTTCCTAAACTTGTTCCTTTTCAAAACTGTTTTGGCTATTTCTGGGCTCCTTGTAGTTCTACATGGATTTTATAATTAGTGTGTTAAGTTTCTGCAAAAAAGGCAACTAGAATTTTAATAAAAATTGCATTCAAACTGTTTGTGGGTAATGCCATTCAAACATATTAAGTCTTCAAACATACTAAGTCTTCCAATCCACAAATACAGAAGTCTTTACACTTATTTGTCTTCAATAATATCTTTCAAAAATGTTTGGCAGTAACCAAAGTTTTTAACAAATAAATTTAAAAGGGGAAAGAAAAAAATGGAGAAGAAAATTGTATAGTAACAAATATAAAAACATTGCTAACAAATGCAATGTGTTGACCTTGTTTGGATACTGATACTGACTGGATTTTAACACTGATTTTTTAAAGTGCTCTAATGGTATGGTAGTTATGTTAAAAAAATAGCCTTAGTTTTATTAGAGATGCAAGCTGGATACAATTATGATATCTGAGATTTGTGTCAAAATAATTTGTGGGGGAGTAGAGAGGAAACTGACATGGAGATTCATGACACTATTCTTTTTATTTTCCTTAATTATAGTGGCATGGAAGTTGAAAAGGTTTTTAAAACCTCTATTAGTTATCTTCAGGTAAAGTATAGAACATTAACTTTCCTTGAGAGATGGCTAAAGAAAAATTCCAAGCCCTATTTTTCTCAATGAAGTCCAGTATTAAAACCGAAGATACAAGGGCTGCTTGGAAAAAATCCAGCCACTGTCAATATAAGGAGACCGTTTACATGACTGGATACTTTCTGGCTAGCCCTTGTATGTTCTGAAACAAAACAAAACACAAGTCAGAAACGTATACCAACAAATAAGTACCATAATTAAGAAATGGAAACTTAATGGTAGATATTTAGTATGAATATGCCACAATACCCCTAAATGACAAACTATTCTATTAATCAACTCTTTCTGAATTTAAATAAGTATACTCCCTTTCTTTAAAGTGCTTTAAATTTTAAGGCAGTGGGTCTCCATTCTTACTGTACATGAATAGCACATGAAGAGCTATTTAAAGCCCAGGTTTCTAGGAAATATTTCTGATTATTGAAACAGAATCTCTCGGGGTTGAGCAAGAAAAATATACATTTTGTTTTAAGTGTCCTGGTTGATGAGTTCAATGTCCAGGCAGAATTGAGAAATAGTGAATTAGGTTAACAGTTTTCCTTATACTATTATTAAACGTTATAGATTCTCAGCCATTATAAAATTAAAGCATACTATTTACCTCAGAAGGGTAGAGAGAGTTTGCTGCATCTCCTTTATTAGTGTAGTTTGACAGATACTGCTTATATTAATATTTTAGGTAACTTTTCACCCTCTTGTTTTTGGTTCTAGATGCAGGTTCTTTGGGATAGACCAAAGAATCAAAAATATCTTTTGGATATGTGGAAGGATGTAAAAATAAAAGAATAAAACAAAATTAAAGAAAATGATTTTAAATAATCGAGAGCAAACAATTTAGGAAGCCCCTAAATTGTACAAAGCCTTTACCATAGTGCCAGTGAAACTGAGTGTTAACTGAACTTGCTAGGTGCAGTGGGGGAAAGCAAAAAAGGACGGCAGGGAGGAATAAAACACACGAGGAAGAGAGTGGAAGAAAAGAAAATAGGAAGCATAGAAAAAAATAAAAGTATCAATAACTGTCTCAGATGTCATCCAAGTGGCTGTACGAACTGCCCTGGTCTACGTTTGTAAGTAGTAATTTAAAAAGGAGCTGACTTGCCCCCCAACTTTTTTAAGGGAGTGGGTGGGAGAGGAGGGAAGTTCTTATTTCAACTATAATAATCTTACCTCATTTTCTCCATCTTTAAAATGGGGATGTAACTCACTCTTTCCATCACAGATACATTGTTGTTATTAAGCTAAAAATATATTTTAAACTACTGAAATTGTCCATCTTTGAATGTCATGATGTTTGAAGTAATTTGTGGTAAGAAAAACTTACATTTTGATCAAGAACAAACTTACCTGAACTTTAACTTCCTGGTGGCTGAGCAGGGGAACCAAATGAGGGACTATTCCAGAGTCTATTACCATCTGGATCTGTTCATTGCCAGCATCAGTAAGGTAAGAGAGGGCCCAGACCGTATCTACCAATATCTAATGAATAAAATAAAAATTCAAAAAACCTTTAAATATTTTCTCATTTTAATAATTCTTAACCATACAGACTAATCTATGATTGTACTACCTTCTTTCTTTTTCTCTTACCTCAATTCACTGGAATCTTAATCTTCTTTATTATACTATATCATCACCTATGAATGTGTGTATCAAGTATGTTATTATTACACATCTTTAAGCCATATTCAGAATGTTTAGGTTAATTATGATCCTGATCATAGACTAGTATCTAATCTTAATTCACTAAGATATAAACACTTACATAGAAATGAAATAGGAGAAAAAGACATTCTCTTTCCCAAATGCTCAGACTAAGAGGCAATAGGTCCAAGGATATAGTGGTAAATGTATATAGTTGAAAAGAATAAATGTATCCAATATACACAGTGGTTCACTTCATCTAGGCTAGATGAATATATCAAGGTGTTCTCTAGTATCATCAGTATCATGTAGTTATACCTAAATCTAATACTCTAGTGTCAGGATTACAGTAATTTCATCTTTTTCAACCAGTGTTGTTTTGCCTTATAAAACTGGAGGCAACTTCCCAAACAGGAAAAGTAGTCTCCCATAGCTGCAGATCTAGACATTAAAAGAAACCTATGAGATCTACAATAAAGAAACACATTCTAGGTAAAAAAAGAAAATACATAATTTATACTAGTTGCCAAAGCTCTGAGGCTTGATTTAAGAACTTACCACTATGTGTTTACCTAAGATTTTATTTTTACTAAACATTAGTACTTAGTAAACATGTTACTAAAAAAGAACAATGCACAATGGCTTGAGACATTAAAAGATACATCAAAAGCAAGAAAAACAGAATTATAACCTCAGATGGACTGGTATATACAGGTGGAAAGAACACAATACATTTCTGAGTTAGGTCAACCAAGATGTCTGGTTTTACAGTAGAGGTATAAATCTTTTCTGGAACTCTTGTAGAAGTAAAATGTTAAAATTTATAATTTAATCAAAGACTCTGGCCACAAGGAGCCAAAACCAAAAATTGTTCAAAATTTTTAAAAGATCCTAGACTATTTGGAGCTAAAAAAAAAAAAAATCATTAGAAAAAAGATCACAGTAATCTAATGAATTTTGTACATTATGTCACTGCTTGATGTAGCATAACTCTAACTTTAATTTGTTCCACATGCTTTAGAGAGATCCTGGCAAAAAGGTTATTACCAGGGATACAGTAAAGAAATGATGCAGTTTATCAAACTGTGTTTAAAAACAGTTTGGTCATTATACCAAACTGTTTTTAAAGACACAAGTCCCTATTACTATGCATTTTATGCACATGACTTCCTTTACCTATTACCTATGTTCCCAGCTTTCTAGCACACTGAAGGCTAAACTGGCTTTATAAGTAGTCAGGTTAATGTTCAACCTCATTCATATTTCCTGAGTTGCCTTTACCTTTTCTATCTGTGTTAGTAAAAATGAGTAAGATATAATTATGTTTAAAATCTAATCTGTACTGATTTCTTTCCCCATTGTCTAGATATTCAAGAGTCATCACTATAGCAAGTGAAACCACTAATAAAGTCACTATAAATGGAGAAAAAGAATAAAAATGAAATTGAAGAGTAAATGATGCCATGGTTTGGCATCAAACACATAATGGCATAAATATTTCTCTGTTCTGTCTTTCAAAACCCAAAAATACTACTAGGTGTATGTGTTTTCTCATTGGCCAGGCTATCAAAATGAGCTTCAGTAAAACGGTCATGAATAATCAAAGAACTTTCAATATGAGTTTTTACAACACTAATAAAATATATATGCATATATCTATCTGATTTCTGTAGTGAAATTATATTTAGTGATATAGGCAAATACAGAGTAAATATAAAAAAACTGAGCATGTGTTATAGCTCTTGAAGTGGAAAAATCTGAAAGAGTACACTGACATGATGTCCAGTGTAACATTTTTTCCCTTATGTCACAGGGGGAGCCCCAGACATACATACATACACACACATATAAAAATATATGATGGGAGGAATTTACTCACATTTACATCTGTGTGATGAATTAAAACACAAAGAGCTGGAAGAATCTGAAGAAAGAAATATATAGAGTTTAAAATATAAAGATAAAAACATACATATAATGCTATCTACTTTGGTTTAAAAATAAAAACAAAAAACACTGTTTACCTCCTGAATGGTTTCCATTGGGGGTGGTGGGTCTTTGTGCCGACATAAGTTGACCATAACCCAAGTAACATTTCTCAAAAATGTTATAGGAATAGATGGACTTATGAAGGAAAGTAAAGGTTTCACCACTCCAAGACTTATGACATAATCTCTACACTGTGGCCCATCGCCTATGGAAAGAAGGATATACTAATTCAATAAAGTATGTTGACAATAAACAATTCAGAAAAAATAAAACACTGGGTTTAATATGCTGCTTCCTATATTTTAACTGGTTACAGTATCTGGCTTTATACAAAAGTTTTAGACAATAACCAAGTTCACATTTTAGGTCTCTGAGCCAAGAGAACATGAGGTATTACCTCATTTTTTGCACATTATCTACATGTTCCAGTTTATAAGCTGCTCACCTATAAATGTTTTTATGCCATCTAAACACTAGAAGCCTAAGGGTTCTTTAAAATATATTGTGAGCAGAGAACTGCTGCTTTCTCAATGGTATTCTTGGTTTAACAAACTTTTAAGTAATAAAAGATGTATCAAAATGCTATTAGAGAGAAAATATTTGTAGAATTTATATGTGATGATCCAATCTCGGAGCATCAAGAATACTGACTATAAATTATACACTTAGATAACTATATCAAAAAAAGGGAGGGCAAAGAACCAATACACTATTGGGCTCTATCCCAGATCTACTGAAACAAACTCTAAAAGTACAGGATTGAGTGTTTTAAGAAGCCCTTCATATGATTTTGATAACAAGCTAAACTATGAAAATCACTGCCCTAGAGTACTGCCAAATTTAATTTTCGTATCTAGAGTGTCACCATTATTTCTAGTATGACAGCCATATTGAAGCATTACATTCCAAAAGTGAAAATACTTTCCCTTGCACTACAATATTTGGAGATAAAATGCTTGTGCTTTTTTGCATCCACATATTCTAAATAACTCTACAACGTCATTGGAACTAAAAACTAAAGATTAAGATGCTATGTTAATAATTCTAAATCTAAAATTTGGTATAAAAACAAAGGAGAGAGGGACCTTGGATACATAAATGATAGCATTCCTAATAGCAATGTATCATATACCAAGAACAGTTTATAGAGAAATTCCCCCTTTTAAAACTCGTAATTGTGGGACACTAACCATCCCTTGGCCTTCCATCTTGCCCCCCAAAAGGGTAATAAAAAGGAGGTATATCGAAGCAATTCTGATTATTTCCATGGAAGAACAGTAACAAAATCTGTGGCAAAAAATAAACTTTAACATCAAGGGAAACAATACAGTTCAGACCTGAGATTTCTTCCATTATCCACTAGACTAGAGGATAGGTTTTTGTATTTTTGAGATTGGGTTAAATACAGGCTCTAGTTAAAAAAAGAAGCCCAACATTTAATAAGAATGCCTACAAATTACAGATATCTCCTATATGATGATGAACTCACGATGTTACTGAGTAACACTGTAATATTTAAATGTATAAAAATCAACAAGAAATACAAAAATTTTAATTCAGGCTCTTCTCAGAACTGCCATTATGGACAAAAATTCAGGTTTAAGTTTACCTCCTTTAATCTGATTTCACATATTTTAGGACAGAGGAGACAGCTAAGGAATAAAATGAATCTCAACATAATAAAGGAAAAATAGCAAGATTTAAGTCATATACATATTTCCTAATTATTCAAATAAGTAAGTACTGATTATATACAAAAAGATAATAGGTTATCATAAACAACAAAAATGTTCATTCTGTTTACTATGGGTTTATATTTAAACAGCTATAATTTCTGTAAACAATTTCACAAAAACTGGTATTGAAAAAGACAAACATTTTCCTTTTCAATGACTAGTCATTTTTATTACACAGTATATACCAATTGTTGGGCTAGTACTACAAGTTTATGACAAACCTATGATATTTCCCAATGCCCACACTGCTTGCTCACAAACATTTTGATGGGGTGAATGGAGAAGTCTCAGGAAAAGTGGCACAGCATCTGAAGGAGAAAACATAAGATTATTTAAATCCAAACATAGTTAGATGTCAATTAAATTTCAATAAAATTGAAAAAGTTGAAGATACTATAGTCTAAACCAAAATTCAATCTTGTTTTTCTGCTGAAGCATCAAAGAAAAAAAAAAACCTATCCAAAATATATTTGAAATACATCTTTGTTGTGTGATTTTAATTAGAATAACAGTAATGGTAAAACACTTCATAAAGTGGGTATAGAAGGAAAGTACCTCAACATAATAAAGGCTGTATGTGCCAAACCCTGAGCTAATACCATACTGAATGGGGAAAAACTGAAACCTACTCTCCTAAAATCAGGAACAAGACAGGGATGCCCCCTGTCACCACTGTTATTCAGAATAGCGCTGGAAGTTCTAGCCAGAGCAATCAGGCAAGAGAAAGGAATAAAAGGCATCCAAATTGGGAGAGAAGGAGTTCCCTGATGGTGTAGTGGCTTAAGGCTTCAGCGTTGGCACTGTCAGCGCTGCGGCCTGGGTTCAATTCCCAGTCAGGGAGCTACCCACATACCAAAAAACAACAAAAACAACAACAACAACAAAACAACAACAAAAAAACAAATTGGGAGAGAAGAATTTAAACAATCACTTTTGGCAGATGACATGATACTTTCTATAGAAAATTCTAAAATCTCCACCAAAAAACTATTAGAAATAATAAATACAGTAAAGTTGCAGGATTTAAAATCAAGGTACAAACAGATGTCACCCCAATAAGTCTAACAATAAAAATGAAAAAAAAAATAAAAATAAAAAAAAAAATAAAATCAAGGTACAAAAATCAATTGCATTTCTATATACCAACAATGAAACTTCAGAATGAGAAATGAGGAAAATAATACCTTTTGTGATCGCAACAAAAAGAATAAAATACCTAGGAATAAACTTAACAAAGAACGTGAAGGACTTATATACTGAAAACTGTTAAGACACTATTAAAAGAAGTTGAAGAGGACAGAAAGAAATGGAAAGATATTCTGTGTTCATAGGTTGGAAGAATCAACATAGTTAAAATGGCCTCATTACCGAAAGCAATACATAGATTTAACAAAATTTCCATCAAAATCTCAAAGATATTCTTTCAAGAAATAAATAAAAGAATCATTAGATTCGTACAGAACCACAAAAAATCCCAAATAGCCAAAGTAATCCTACATAAAAATAATAAGGCTGGAAGCATCACGCTCCCTCCTTTCAATCTATACTACAAAGTGTCAATAATCAAGACAGCTTGCTATTGGTAGAGAAACAGACACACAGACCAGTGGAACAGAATAAAAAACCTAGAAATAAACCCACAAATATATGGACAGATAATTTTTGACAAAGGAGCAAAATAATTTACAATGGGGAAAAGAAAACCTCTTCAGTAAATGGTGCTGGGAAAATTGGAAAACCACATGCAAAAGATTAAATCTGAACTACAAACTGTCACCATATACCAAAATTAACTCAAAATGGATTAAAGACCCCCACATAAGACCCAAAACAATAAACTGTATGCAAGAAAACATCAGTACTAAACTTATAGACCTTGGGTTTAGGGGAGACTTTGTAAACCTAACCTCAAAGGCAAGGGAAGTAAAAGCAAAAATAAATGAATGAGACTATATCAAAACGAAAAAGCTTCTGCACAGCAAAAGAAACCATCAACAAAGTAAAGAGACAACCAACTGAATGGGATAAAGTGTTTGCCAACAATGCCTCTGATAAGGGGCTAATATCTAAAATATATAAAGAACTGGTATAACTCAACAACAAAAAACCCAACAATCCAATTAAAAAATGGGCACAAGACCTGAACAGACACTTCTCCCAGTAAGACATACAAATGGCCAAAAAATATATGAAAAAATGCTCATCCTCATTAGCTATCAGGGAAACGCAAATCAAAACCACAATGACATAACCCCTCACACCTGCTAGAATGGCTAATATTAACAAGCCAAGGAATAACAAATGTTGGAGGGATAGTGGAGAAAAAGGAACCTTCACACATACACTGGTTGCGAGTGGAAACTGGTACAGCCACTACGGAGAACAGTATGGAGGTTCCTCAAAAAACTAAGAACAGAGTTACCATATGACCTGGCAATTCCACTTCTGGGTACCTACTCCCAAAATTTGAAAACCTTAGTCCACAAAGATATATGTACCCCAAGGTTCATCACAGCACTATTCACAGTGCCCAAGTTATGGAAACAGCCAAAGTGTCCTTTGACAGATAACTGGATGAAGCAGCTATGGTACATATACACAATGGAAAATTACTCAGCAGTAAGAAAAGACAAAACAGGGCCATTTATGACAACATGAATTAACCTTGAGACCATCATGCACAGCGAAATAAGCCAGACAAAATAAAGCCTAGAACCATATGACTTAACTCAAAAATGGAACACAAAGCTGAAAGCAACAAAGAAACACAAACTCATGGACACAATTAATAGTTCAGTGGTTATCTGAGGGCCTGGGGTGGTGGTGGGAGAGAAGGGACCGGATATCGAATACATGGTGATGGAAATAGAACTGACGCTGGATGACAAATACATAGATGATGACTTGTAAAATTGTACACCTGGAACCTATGTAATTTTCACTAACCGATGTCACCCCTATAAATGTAACAATAAAAACAAATTGAAAAAAAAGAAATAGAGTAGTGGAAAATTTTTTTTTTTTTAATGTGGGTAGTTCCCTGGCTGGGAATCAAACCCAGGCTGCAGGGTTGACAGAGCCAAAGCCTAGCCACTACACGACCAGGGAATTACTCCTGATAGTGGAAAATTTTTGACTAGCATACTACTGACTTAACATCAAAATGACAATGTTAACATAGTGCAAAACATCAAGTTAAGGTGGTAAAATTTCATTCACAATTAAGCCTGGATTTAATTCCAATTTTAAGATCAATTCCTTACATATTAAGCATAGTTTTAAATAAAAAAATAGAGTCCAATTTTTAAAATAACTTTTGAATACTGATCTTTTAAAAACCATCACATGGCTCTTTAGACCGGCCAGTGATTCCTGTGTCACTTGAAATCTTCTGAATCAGAAAGTAATTCTATTGCTTAAAAACAAGGATGGGAAACACAGAAAAAGGTTTGTATTTGAATAGAATGCTACACTGAACCTTCTTTCTTCCAATATTACTTTGAAAAATGTTAAAGTGAATGTAGCTCAATTGTACTTACTTATAATAAAAAGAAATTAATTTATCCATTATTTTTGGCATATTGAGACAAACTAATGGTGTTAAAAAAATTCTAGGTGTCTCTTCAAATCTTTAAAGAGCACATAAACAGAAAGGAAAGAGAGAGTAAGAGATTAAAACACTGTCTTGAGATTATAAAATTTACTAATCAACTATACAAAACAAAACCAAAAAACCCAAAAGAACAAAAATTAAACCACCTAAACCTACAACTAAACCAGTTTCAGTAAGACTTAAGGTAATTATCTTTTCTACGTTATATTACAACACAAGAATCTACATAATAAATTGCTTACTCATATATTTGTTCTGTTTCAAAATCATGCTAAAGTTAGTGCCTAAGATTTTAACAAGTTTAAACAAGTGTAGTGCTTACACACTTGAAGAAGAGGATTTTAAAAGTACCTTCTTTAAAATTATTAATTTCTTTGGTAGAAGAATAAAACAGTATTCATAAAAACAATATATTCAGGTTATTAGTTCCAATAATAATTTCCCATTTACATCTCTTGGAACATAAGAGAAAAACAATCCTATAATAATAAAAATGAAAAAAACACTTAAAGTCATTCTTTTAATAGGACCACTTTATAAAAGAATTTTCTAAAATGTATGATAGAAATCTCATTAAAAGAGGACAAGGCAGTATGGCAATAGGTAAAATACCTTTATTTCAATGATACCCTAAAAAGTGTAACTACAATAATGTAATCTGCTACTATAATTAGGAAACGTCAGATTTAGAAGCAAATTAACTTATGGAAATAGAAAATGTCAGTCACTGGTACAAGATGATCAAAGTAACATACTTAAGTTGACCTATTTCAACTACCATGTGTGTTATCAAATAGTTATTATTTTATAATATTAATAGCTCTATCCTTTTATTTTTTGAAAAAAATCACAATTTTGTTTGTTAATAACCAACTTACTGGACTGAACTACTGCTTGAGTTTGTTCAGAGGTTCCAGATGCAATGTTTGTCAAAGCCCATGCAGCTTCAAACTGTAAAGAAGGACTACAAAAAAAACCAAATAATTTTAAACAGTGGGGATTTTAACATTTGCCCAACTATCTACCAACCATTCTTCCCTGCTAGAGCATTTTAAAACTATTGAATACTTTGTTTCAAAAGGTTATCCATGCATGCAGCACTTTTAAACCTCCAATGGCTATTTAAAATATCTCTTCAGTATAAAAAGCATACAACCTCCTCAGGTGTCCTTATTTTTAGTAAGAATTCTTTATTAAGGTATCTACCTGCACATTACTACCCAAACAGTTTTCTCATGCACCTACCTGGCCAAACTATTTCTTGCCAATTTTCAAAGCTTAAAAGTTACATACATTATTCTCAAGTTCCTCTTTGGCCTTTACCTTCATCTCTTAGTATACATACATTTTGCATTGTTCTTTACTTTGGCTTTTCAATTTCATCTTATAGCCCTTTCCTGTTTTATTTAAAGATCAAACTAACTAGAAAACCTAACTACTAGAAAACCAAACTAACTACTATCTTCTGCAATGGATCCATCCTAAATTATTCCTTAAAATAATGTACTTACTTGTCATCTCTTTCAAGACAATGGACTAAAATGGGCAATATTCCAGATTTTATTAAGTCATCAATTGGGGGATTTCGATCACTGGACAAAAGCTTCCTGTAAGAGATACACAAGCTCTTGTGAGGCATAACCACATACAATTAAATTAAAATTCATACTTAATAAAAATTAAAATAAAATCTGAATATTTGGCACAAATACTTTCTGAAAGTTAGTTTTAAATTTATATAATGCAACCTATTATCTATAAAAAGATAAATTTATAGAGATTAATAATAATTAGAAAAAATGGTAGACATGGACCATTTTACCATTTTTTAATTAGTATAATAATAACTTTATTCCCTCAATAAAGTCCCAAATATGACATAAAAACAACTAAATGTTTTATATGTGCTACCTTTGGGCTTAATTTTGAGGTAAGAGAAAAAAAGTGGGCAGACTCCTTAAACATGTCATTTATCTTGCTAAGAAAGAAATTAAGAGGTTGCCAAAATATCCCAAATTATAACCAGTCACAACAGAGTCAAAGGACAAAAGTGGGTAGGTTGCTGGTACAAGTTTATAGCTGATACTAGTGTCCAATACTTCATCCTACTGTACATAATGAATCAAAGGTCATAAAAGCTCAACAACATCCTGATCTCAGTAACTACATGAAATGGAATAAGCAATACATAGGAAAATATCCAAAGAGATACTGGACATATTAAGGTAAACGAGACAGACACATCCTTGCTCTCATGAAGCTTAGAGGGTAAAACAAAACTTAGTGCCCATTTACACATGTGGTAGACTGTAGATTTATATGGTAAGCCCTCAACGTGGCCTAACCCAAATCTTCACCCATTTGAGTCCCCTGCTCTACTTACATAAACACAATGTTTAAGAAAGCTTAATCAGAATATTCCCCCAAACAAACCAAATGATGACTACTTATTTACTATACTACTCTATCAATGTAAACTCTTTGACCTAGCTTAAACCACCCTACAAGATGGCTCCATTTTACCTCACTAATCTTATTCTCTGTAATTCAACAATAGGTCAGTTGTCTGTCTCACCATTTCCATCTCATTTCCAGGCCTTTTACATCCTATTCCCTGTATTTGGAATGCCTTGACTTTTCCATCTATTCAAACTCTACCTATTCAAAGTCTATTTCAAGTTCTATGTTTTCACAATACCCTTCCTGAATTCTAAATTCTCTGAATTACTAAAAAAATATTTACACAGCATATGCCTACATCTGCTGTTGAGTATCACTATTTTTATGTAGTTCTGCCTTCCTAATTAGGTTCTAAATTTCTTACAGACCAAGATTTATACCACATGCCTTTTCACAGTATTTTCCATAACACACAGCACAATTCTTAGCACAAAGTAGAAAAATAACCCAGTTTTTCTTAATCGAGGTATTAGATTTAATAAAATCTATTTTTACTACTTCACTGAAGACAGTGTTAAAGAGAAACTGTCTTTTTTCTTTGAGTACATAATGGTGCAAACAACATCTACAAAATATAGTATCAGTTTTGTGCCAGTCTTGATTTGTGCTAAGGTGCCAGAAGTTTTACCCCCAGTTGCTTCTGCAATGCCAATGTAAATGTTAATACAGGGAAAAAAGGCAAATAGTCTTAGAATTATTGTGAAAATAGGTTTGGTCTTGTATATACTTTGAAGTTGTCTCTGGACCTGCTAAGGAGATTTTGAGAACTGCCTTAGTGCTTTAATTATCTTGCAGAACTCATATTGAGAAGAGCTCCTCCAAAATTATAAAACAACCAATTATGACAATGGTGAGCATAATTATCAATTTCTTAATCATTCTTCCTATAAACATTAATTTGTCATTTTGAGACATGAAAACTGTGATACTCTTCCTACAAAGTTCTCTCTAAGAAGTTCTTTAACCTGTAGTGGGCAACACCATAATTCTATAATTTCCCTATCTGTTCTAGGTTATTCAAAGTGAATAAGCAAAAGTAGGAAAAGTCTATAAACATAAAGGGATTCCTGCACTGAATAAGATAATGGATGGACCTTTGAAATCTTTTTTCCACTTTTGAAATTCTGTAACTAGGATCAATTTTTTTGTTCCAGTGTCTTTCCTACCACCAATCACAATACAGGATTATTTCCTACTGCTAATCATAACAGTGTTATATTTATAAATATACAAAGCAACCACTTTATATATTGTACTATGATATAACCACGTCTTCCCCAAACTAGTTATTAATATAAGTATAAAGGTCTCAGCAATAAGTTTTTCTGGTTCTTCCCTTAAAATATGAGAGCACAGGTTTTATAATAGAAATACAAAAATATTACTTAGTACACCTACCTGGAAAGAGACCGGAGTCTTTGTAGCCCTAAACTGTAATGTCTATTTGTTTATATACTGGTATATTAAGTTCATAGTTCAATTTATTATTTGATCAATATGAGGATTATGAGAAGAATGAGCTACCTGGGCAGGATATGAACAATCTGAGTTTTTATTAAATTAAACCTATTAAACAGTAAAAGGTATGAAGCTTTATAAAAATGTTTTCCTATTAGTCTATAGCAATAACCATTAAATCTTTTCCCTCAGCATCTGTACATATTATGTGCACTAAAGCCTCAGTGTATTTGTGAGTTTAGAAAATTGCTACAAATTTTAATACTCTAAAGAGTAATTTTAGAAGGAAATTCAATTGGTCTATGACTGTTCCATATTGTGTGTCATCAAAATTAAATATACATGACAAGACTATATAGTGAAAAATAGAACCCCTGTGTAAGTTATAAAATTTATCTACATTCTCAAAATTTAACTTACCTAGCAGCTTGAACTGCACTTAATTGAATTCCTTGGTTATCACTTGAAGCATTCTGTAAAAAATAAAACAATGTTAATGGAGATACACAATTAATTAATTAAGTCCAAGAAATAACAATGAAAAGAGAAAAAGATAACTTGACTTACTTGAACAATAGCTTCTAGAGAGGTATTTTGCTAGGGGAAAAGTTAAAGAGAAAACTAAGTTAAAAAGTCACCTTAAAATTCTATGTTTATGTAAAATCTTACCAGATTTACAATAGCTTACCACTCTATAATCGCCATCTATATCAGAGTCTTCGCAGATATCTTCATGCGGTACATTCCTTCTCTTTAAGAGATGTTCATCTCTTTTATTCTTAAAGAAAAAAAAAAAAAAAGAAAAAATTAGTTAAAAAAAAAAGCAAAATACCTTCATACAAAAGGGAGGCAATCCTGTGCCTACAAACTGAAATATCAAGTGCCTTTTAAAAGTAAAATGCAAATGTAGAAAATTAAACCAAATTGTGAACTAAACACTTAAACAAGACTAATTTGAGCCCTAAACCCCAAATACTATATTTTTCAACAAACCGTGAACTATATAAAAATAAACTAAATAAAAAAATTTGATTAAAAAAGACAGTGTACAGTTGAAGCCAGACCCAAACATACATATTTAAAGTACTAAACCATTTTATACATCATCTGGAGCTTCTCTATCACCTAAAAAAAAAGTCAGAGCAAAAGTTGGGCAGTTTAAAATCAGACAAAAATAACTCTGCCTTACAAAATTAAGGGTCACTTGAACTTCACTTAAAATGTTTGGGACAAATTTAAAATATTATTCTCAATTACTTTAATATTGAAGAGTTGATAGAATTTATAAGTACAAGCTCTTTTCAGGGGATAACCACTACTGTAAATAGTACAACTGTTTAGTATAACTGTATACCTATGACTTACACTTTACATAAATCATTAAAATTACAGACGAAAATAACCTTCTGATAAACCTGTTTATCTGTTTTTGTACAGGGGTCAAGTTGTATCTTGCCAACTTCAACAGCTTGTCACATTTAGTCAAAATCTTTTGGTTTCAAAAAAAACGAAATGCTAATTACTTGAGATTATATGCTGTAGTGTTGTTAGAATGATGCTTAGATGTAGCCAATAATCAGACTTACCTTCCTTAATTCAACTACAACTTCGTTTCGTTGTCTTCTCATAGTCTACAAGAAATTAAAGAAAAATACTTTTTAAAAATCCCTACAAATTTCATCAATAGAGAAAACCACTATTAACATTTTGAAGTACATTTAATCTTTTCTTCTAGTCATATATGTACATAAGGTCACATTTTACTCATAATAAAGATCGTGTTACATAAAAGATTTTTCTATCTTCATTTCACATTCATATTCTAAAATATTAAAAATCTTTTGAAATTAATAGATCTGTAATATTGGGTATTATCACAAATTTAAGAAACTGTAAGAATTATAAAGATACAAATAAAAGAACCCATAATCTCACCCCTCCCCATATGAACGACAAGTTAAAAATACATGTACAAGGTTAGTAAATTCAACTGCTCTAGAAAAATAGGTGGAGGGCCTTCCTGACCATCCAGTCTCCTTCTTTAAAGGAAAACAATGCTGTATTTATTGTGGTTCTAACACATTTATCGACTTACTGTTCTTCACCTTATTTTTACTTTATTTATAGATTTTTAGAGATCTTCCATGGTGGTACAGGAGACTGTGTGGAAAGTATGCAACCAGGCAATATGAAAAAAAGAGGCATTTATGGCTGGATTTTTTTCAGACAGCCCTTATATATTATAGTTTGTTTTCATATTTATATATTATTGACAACTATATATCAGTATAATTGGTTTTCTTTGTAATCTTACATATTTCCTTCCTGTTTTTAAAAACATGTCTGAGACGGTGTCTACTGATTTCATTAGGCTCCCAAAGGAGTCCATGGCACATAAAAATTAAGATTTCCTGTGAGGTGAGGATTACCTTGGTTGCTGTGGCAAGAAGGGATGGGGGAAAAAGATGGAGTGCAAGAGTAGAAGGAGGGATACAATTTAGGAGGCTTTGCAATTATCTAGGAGAGGGATAATGATGAGTTGGACCAGAGTCGTGGCAGAGGAAGTAGTGCTATGTATTTGGATCTCAGATAAGTTTTTTTTTTTTTTTCAGATAAGTTTTTAAAGTTGAACCAATTGGATTTGCTAACAGACTGAATGTGTAATGTGAGAGAAAAAGAAAAATCAAGGTTTGCTCCAAGATTATTGGTCTGTGCAACTGGAAGGATGGAGTTGTCATTTGCCAAAATCCTCTTTGAACTTTATTAATAAACAGATCTACAATAATGTATATAAAATAAAATTTTTAAACAGTAAAAAAATGCTTATCAAAATACAAAGGTACCAAAAACCTATAATCTTACTTCCCATGTAAACGATATGAGATGGGAGAGTATGTAGGTTTGTTAAAGATCACAAGTTCAGTTTTGAACGTAAGTTTGAGATAGTTATGAGACACCTAAGTATTTCTTTGTGACTTGCCCTTTCCACTTAATATGTCTTGGCATGCAGTCATTAGAAAAAATGAGGTGAACCCATATACAGAAAGAATCTGAATGGCTACAGTACATGATAGGATAATTATATGGTTGTTAGGAAAAATGAAATATGTTGGCATACAAGGGCTGTCAGAAAGTATCCAGCCATACCATATGAAAAATAGAGGCATTTATGACTGAATGTTTTTGTGGACAGCCATTATATTCTCATCCCTTTAACATATTAGAAATGCTCTCTTTTCAAGGCCTTCACTAATACACTATACAGCAACTCCTAACAAGATGGACTCCAGAGCCAAACTCTTTGGGTTGAGCTTTTAGCCATCCAACTTACTAGCTCTCCATGCCTCAGTTTCCTCATCTATAAAATATGGACAATAAAAATACTTATTTTATAGACTTACTGTAAGGATTAAATAAGTTTATACATGTAAGGTGCTTAAATAGTTCCCAGCATATAGCAGTGTTAAGTGTTAGCTATTATTACTGCTATCGCTATTTCCTCAGGCTGCAATGCTCTTCCCTCAATATAGGCAGTGCTTCCTCTTTCATATTCAAGTCTTTCAAATGTCACCTCTATGGTGAGGTCTTCCACTTTCTTTCTTTCTTTCTTTTTAATGTGGGTAGTTCCCTGGCTGGGAATCGAACTCAGGCTGCAGCGTTAACAGTGGCGAAGCCTTAGCCACTACACCACCAGGGAACTCCCGACTTGCCCTTGCTAAGCATTTAGTGACTCTCCATTTGATACTTTCTATTCCTCTTCTCTGCCTTATTTTTCTCTCTACCACTTACACATTCTAATGTACTACATATAACTTTATTTGCTTATTTATACCCACTCCCCCCACTAGAATATAAGTTCTCTATATAAGGAATAACATAAGGAGTAAATGTTATTCCTTATTTCTTCCCAAAATGTATTAGCTAATCTGTATGTGCAGTTGTTATCTTTATCTCAATTTCTGACCAAATTAATAAATTCTATCACTAAGTGACGCTTTGGTGATCATTTGAGCTTTGGTACCAACAGGGATTTTAAAAATACCAAGACTCAACTTAAAAAAAAATACTAATAAGATAGGCTATAAAATGAATGAAAATAATTAGCCAAATATTACAATAAGAGTTTGAACGTTCACTATAGTTTAACTATTATACCCTTAAGAGGTAAGAAGAAATATTTGTTTCTTTTTACAAATAAGAAAACTGAGGTTTAGAGAGAAGTTAAATTACTTGGCTAAGGCTACAAAGGTAGAAGTAGGACAGCCAAGATTAGAACTCAAAGTCTATACAAAGCCAATTAACTGCTAAGCCATATTGTCTCCAAGTCTTAAAGTCAAATAGAATTCAAGCCAATTTTAGAGCCCATGGTTCATACTAAAGCAAAAGTACTATTATCCAGCCAATGATCTTTGCACTGTATAATTCAAAAACAATAAACAACTCTAGTAAATAACAATAACAAAAAAACTGTCCTATATCTCACATAGAAAATAAAATCTGTAAAATATGCTATTTAAAAGATTGTTCTATAAAAGATAGACTTCTGAGGGACAGAGATGTTTCCAGTCTACGAATCAGTTTTTATTAGTAACCACGCCATCTAAAGAAGCATATTAATGGAGTTCCCTGGTGGTGAAGTGGCTAGGCTTTGGTGCTGTCAACGCTGAGGCCTCGGTTCGATTCCCAGCCAGGGAAATACCCACATATTAAAAAAAAAAAGAAAAAAGAAAAAAAAAAAGACATAGTATTAAGGGATATGGGCTTTAACTTCTTTTTAATAAAGCAAATTATTAAATCCAAAACAATTACTGCATACAAATGTTATTCATACCAAAATTTTTTCTTCCATTATAGCACATCTAATCTATTAAAATTGGAGTTTCTGATAATTTGATACTATCAATGAAGGATTTATCAAACCAATTTAACATAAGCCTCAGGCCATCACCATTTACAGAAATTTATTTGGAAAATAAGAGATTTGACAATTTATTATAGAGCAAGAAAACATGAGTTTTTCTTCTTTTAAGAAAAAGCTATTACTTCCAAGGTAAAGAGAAGACTGTAGTAGAGGCATCCTATGCACCAGCCTGGCTGCATTTACGCATGTTTTTTATTGCAAAAAACAAATGCCTTTAAAGCGATTCTAGATATTTATATATTTTCAATTCGCAATTCCATCTCAAATCAAGGACTTTTATTTCTCTGGGGTCGCATGAAAGTGGTCTGTAAGGCTTGTTTTTCTAAATCTTTTCTTATCTTAAACAGGGTTTTTATATACTACATGTGAATTTAATAGTTGCAAATTCATATGACCTACACGATGCAGTAAGCTGTCAATAAGAATACTGAAAGGCTGCCAAACTGGGCAAAGGCTTATTTATAGGCCAAAGCATGGACAAATGCTGTACATGGGGAAGGGGGACAGCTTGGGGTGAGATGGGGAGGCAGAGAAAGGGAATGACTAAAGTGTAGAGTTTAGATAGATCACCCAGAATTTTTGTATTTCTTTGTAATACATTTACAAAGTTCTAAATTCAGGCAAAAGGGGAGGTGACAGTGTCAAAAAAATCAAGTGAATCTTATAAAACACAGAACGTTATTTCTATATTTTAAAAAAATGCAGTTTTTTAATTTAACAAATAATTACTGTGTATCCATCATTGTGCTAGCTAGGTTCTAGGGATTATTGTATTTTTCCAAGTATAAGACATCCCCATGTATAAGATGACCCCCACTTTTCTAACCCAACATTAATAAATCCTCTCAACTTGTTACTCCCATGTATAAGACAACCCCAATTTTTGGTCTAACAATTTTAGACAAAAGCATCATCTTATATACGGAAAAATACAGCAAACACTTTTTCTGCTCTAATGGGGTGAAGGGTCTACTATTATACTTTCTTTCCAATTAGTAGCTACTTAATTTCCAAGTCACTTTTTACTAATGTATAGTTTTTCTTTAAAACTCCAAAAACTCTTAAGACATGAAGATGCAATAATAAACTAAATGAAATCTGAATGTTTTAAAATTTTTGAGCAAAAATGTTTAGATCAGTAAGGACTCAATTTCACCAGAGAAAACTGTTTAAAGAAAATTCTTTCTAAAGTTAGTCATACAAAGAATAATATAATGCTTTGAATTTTATTTCATCCAGCCTGAAAGTTATTCATATCCTAGGAATGTTAATATAGTACTCAGGTAATATAACAAAAAACAAAAAAAAATTTAAAAAATTTTAAATTAATCAGGCATGAGATTTTTTTTTTTTTTTGTGGGCTGACAGGGTTATATTCTAAAACTGGGTGTGGCAATGTTTGTGCAACTCTGAAATGCTACTAAAAATCACTGAACTGGTGGTTCCCTGGTGGTGTAGTGGCTAGGCTTTGGCACTTTCAATGCCGTGGCCTGGGTTCGATTCTCAGCCAGGAAACCACCCCACCCTTCAAAAATCACTGAATTGTACACTTAAAACAGCTGAGTTTAATGCAAGGTAAATTATACCTCAATAAAGTGATTTTAAAAAGTTATACACACACACTCTGAGAGTGGCAAAAAATGTATACATATTTAAAGAGATGCTAACATTGCTCAAGCAGTAGTTCGTCATAATTAGAAGTGTCTGGACACTGATGGTAACCACACTGAGCACCCCTGGTAATGGCAGAA
>PVJL010000898.1:0-25918 GCA_004026885.1 Lyroderma lyra
TTCATTGTTATAAACAATACTGTGGATGAACATTTTTGTGATTAAGTCTCCTAGGTGGGTCTTTATGTGCAAGTATTAGCTTTGACCTGGAGCTAGATCCCAATTCTCTTTATTCTCAAGTTAATATTTTTTTTCTCTATGACAAACTGAGGCAATCATATTAGATTTGCTACACATAGATTCTACACACAGAAGCAAACACAAAGATTTCCTATGAACACATACACACAGAGAGAGACATTTATGTTGATTGCCCAATTTAAATGAATGAATTCTCACTCCAAAGTAATTGCCTGACAGTTTATTAAATAATATGCCTTTTGAGATACACAGTCGAGGAAGAAAGAATGCAGTTCTTGTGCAACTTACATTGTCCTAATGGCTTGGATTCCAATCCCTTCTCAATAACTCAATGCCAGTGGGCCAGAGCCTCTTTAAGAGTTCTCCAGCTATCCGTAACAAAAGTAGGGGGGAAACTGTGCTGTACTCAAAAAACAGGTGGGGGCTGGCTCTAACTCTTCCACCTTTATTTTCATGGCTTTATTGACTCATAAATGTAATTAATATGGAAAAACTCTCATGAACTCTATGATGATAGTGCTCAGCATTAATCATATTGTGTAGTTAACACACACACACACACACACACACACACACACACACACACAATCTAAGTAACCGTTTGCACTCAACAGCATAAATGAACTGGTGACAAATGTAACTGAAGCAAGACTCCATGGTCTTTGAAAGGTATAATCTAGTATGGATAGAAAAGTAAAACTGAATGTGTTTTCATATACAAAGAAATAAATGGCCTTAAATCTATATTTCCAATTCAGATGTGACATTTTCCTGATGAAGCATAAGACCTGACCAAGCAGAATGCTGTGTCATAAACAAGTTTTCTGTAGATGCTACCAGTCTATTTCAAGTCCATCAAGTTCCCTTAGCTTCTCTCTCCAGTAGTTCATATAAAATATATAACATATTAATGTAATTTATCCATCTTGTTCAAGAAGGATAGAGCAAAGTTTATACAAATCTTATCAATGGAGTACAGAATTGGTGAGATGGATTGATTTCCAATATACTGTCTTTGGAGTTGATTCCCTTGAAAAAGAGATTTGTTTGGATATAACCTTCATAAACAGCGAATCAATGACCATTTCACTTTCTTTGTTCTCTTTGCTAGGAGGCAGCCAGCAGCAGCAAAAGGGAGCCTTTTGCTGCCCCTGGCTGCCTCCTAGCAAAGAGAACAAAGGAATGCCAAACAGGTGCTACTGCTGCTTAATGATCCGCTGGTGTGTGTCATTTCCACGACCATAACCCCCAGAGCAATCACCAGCAACTTCTGTCAACTATCTGCTATTGTGGAAGCCAGAAGCAGAAAGTGTACCTTTTCTCCCACTTCTGAACTCTCTACAAATGGCCTCTCATTGACAGAACCTAAGAGGAAGACAGTTGGCAAAGGAGCCTGGGAAATGTTTGTAGGCACCCAGACACAGCAGTACAGAACCAAGTAGGAAAGAGCGAGTGTTCAGCTTGGAGACAACAGATAAATAATGGGCACATTTCTAAAATGAAATACAGAAGTAGAAATACAAAATAGAATTAAGGAATTCAGAAGAAACAATGACAATACAGGAGACTTTAGCCAAAATAATTTTTTAGTAATAATCAACAACTTCACAAAAATAAGAGACAGGCCTTACTACTTAGCAAATAAACAAACACACAAATAAATAAATAAAAGAAGATATAAATTTCATACAACAGAATAAGACACTTAAAATAAGGACACTTTCACCAAAAATAAGTTCTTGAAAATTAAAATAGTTATAACCAAAAATAAAAGTTGAAAAAAATTAAAAATAAAAGTTCAAACAAAGGCTGGGAGATTAGGTTTTAAAAAAAAATCACCCATTAAGTGTTTTTTTCTTTTAATATTGGTAGAAAATAGAGAAAATATAGGAAAATTAGAGTGTCTTCTGAGTTTTGTCATCTGAGTAATAGAAATCACAAAAAAAGAAAACAACACCAACAAAAAGTGGAATGAAACTACAAAAAAATAGAAGAAATTTTTTCAGAACTGAAGAAAATAAATCTATAGTTTGAAAAGGCCCATGAAGTACCCAAAATAGGTTTTGTGTTTTGTTGTTGTTGTTGTTGTTGTTGTTTTGGTAACCATGTCATCAAAGAAAATCCTAAAGTTTAAATAGAAAAAAAAAGAAGGATACATCAAAGATTCAGGAATAACAATGTCATCAGATGTCTAAAGGGCAAAAATAAGGGGGAAAGCATAGAAATTCTCATAAAATTCTAAGGAAAAAATTACTTCCAACTTAAAATTCTTTCCCACCCAAATTATCAAACAAAAGATAAAATAAAGACATTTTTTAGAATACAAGGTACTTGTCAGACAATATATCTCCTAAGCATTATTTCCTAGAAAATCATTTTATTGTTCCAGAAAAAGTAGAATGCAAACCAAGAAGTCACAAGATCCAAATAACAAGGAGTTAAACAAGGAAAGAAATCAGGAAAATTTGGAAAAGAGTAGTTCCTGGATGGAAGCTCAGCAACAGCCTAGAGAGCCACCCTGATTGGAGCAGTGGGATGAAACAACTCTCAAAGAGCTGTTTCCATAGTTGGAGAAAAAGCTGATAGATTATCTGATGGCTGTGGTTATACAGAAAGGACATTTGCCATTCTGTCAGAATGTTTGAGGAGGAAGTAATGGTAGGCACACAGAAAACAAAGTTTGGGAGGGAAAAAAAACACAAAAAGTTATAAAAGAAAGGACCGTAGTCATGTCATATGCTATGATAATGCTGTCACGGATGTGCACATAATCCAAATAATACAAACAGTCCATATTAATTTTACCAAAATCGTACACTATGACTATAGTAAGAGAATGGGACCAGAAGCTGGGATGGCCTTGGTTGGAAGTACTGATGATGAAGGAGTAGAGTACAAAACCGATAAAACCTCAACTTCTCAAGTAGAAAATCAAGAATGTATTTAAAACTAAAAACTAAGGAATATCATTTATGCATAAGGATCCATTTTACAGATAATAAAATGAATACTTTTAAGCTATAATAGGTTATACAGATAGTGGTGGGATTCCAATCCAAGTCTGTTCTGCAAAATCTGTGATTTTAACCCCGGTATGTGATGATTCTGCCTCGCTGGCGATGCCACCTTTCATGTATCAGGTGTTTTAAGCTTTAAATCCTACTCCACAAGCTGTGCATTTCTTTTTTATTTTATTTTATTTTATTTTATTTTATTTTTGAGTTCTCTTTCCATCACCTTATATTTAGCTTCCCCTCCCTCCTCTCCCACCCCCTCTCCTTTCTCCCCTCCCTAACCCACTCGTCCCCAAATAAACATTGAACTATTGATTGTGTCCATTTTTAACATCATGGAGTCCCACGTAGTATCATGTTAGGGTTATCACTCGGGACCACTGCAAAAAAGAATTGTACCAAATATTTGCCACCATAATGCTCATAGACTAATACGAATAGTACTACATCCTTTGACCCCCATCCTCTGAGAGTGACCTATAATACCAAGATCATCTTACAATTTTGAAAATAATTTTATTCTCACCCCTGACTTCTCAAAAATAAGTAATCAATTTTAACTTTTTATTAATGATTCAATGCCACTGCTTTATAGCCTCAGAGAAATGCCAGTTTTTCACATCCCTGGCTACTTTGGAGGAATTTTAAAGTAAATGGTAGGTCTGAAGTGGTAGTTCTTTGTCCTATCTGTACATTGCAATCACCTGGAGTTTTTAAAATACGAATCCCTAAATCCCACTGCAGACCAATAAAAATCAGAATTCGTAGTTATTTTTAAAGTATCCCAGGTGATTTCATAATGGAAAGGCAATGTTGAAAGCCATAGGTCTAGAACAGTGACTCTCAAAGTGTGGTTCCAGGATCAGCAGCACCAGCTGCCCCTTGGAAACTTGTTAGAAATGCAAATTCTTGGCCTCTACTCAGAACTCCTGAGTCAGATACTCTGGGAAGGGGGGCCAGCAACCTGGGCCTTAACAACCCCTCCAGGTGAGTCTGATGCACACTTATACTAGTTTCCTGGGACTGTCATAACAATTTACCAGAAATCGGGCATTTTAAAACAACAGAAATTTATTTTCTCACAGTTCTGGAGGTAATGGCAGGACTGCACCCACCCCCTGAAGGCTCCTTCTGCCCTTTGCCTCTTCCAGCTGCTGGTAGCTGTCTGCATTCCTGTGGCAGCATCACGAAAGTCTCTGCCTCCATCCTCACGTGGCTTCTCCCATGTGTGTCTGTGTCTTCTCCCCTGTCCCTTTCACGTAGGCTGGCCAGACATCCTGTTTTAAACAGGACAGAAAACAATGGTACCGTCCCATTTCAAACAGTACATACGGTCAGCCTCGTCTCACTGGGCTAAGTTCAGGATGTCTGTAGGTTGACCGTACCTATCGTTTGAAAGGGGACAGGACCGTTGTTTTGTGTCCCATTTAAAATGGTTCATCTAGTCAGCGTACTTTTAAGGACACTTGCCATTGGTTTAGGTCGCACCAGAAATCCTTAACTTAATTAAACCTGCAGAGACACCACTTCCCCTCACATTCCCAGTTTGGGGGCATATCTGTTGGAGGAGTCACCATTAAAACTAATGCAACACTCCAGTTCTAGAAGCACTGGTTGAAGAGCGAGTGAGGAAAGTCCACATCAAAAGAGACTCCTTTTTAATTTTCTCCTTTTCATAGCCTTATTCACTCCCTTCTCTTTTAGCCATTTGATTATGTTTTTCTATTTTTCCATTATTTAACCTTTTTCTCTTCCTCACATTCCCTTAGAAAGAATCTCTCTATTATTCCTCAATTTTTCTCCTTGTAGTTTTGTTCACTCTGAAAACTTTGCATTTCTATTTTAGCAGAAAATTCAGGATATCCTTCCAATAAAGCTGCCTTTCCATAATAAAATATCAGAAAAAATATTGCACAATAAAATTTGATCAAAACTGATTTTAAATTAATACTACAGATACAGTTAAAGTCTGTATTTAATTTTTAGGAATTCTAATTTTTTATCATTTCAACTAGTGCCCTCTTGTGGCCAATGTACAAAGTAATAATAAAAAATCCTTTTACTTGCTCACTGATGAAACAACATATATTGAGCAGCCAATGTGTGCTAGACACCATAGATGTCTGTAGGAAATACCCAAACTACATACCCCATCCATCAGTTATTCAATTTTTCCATATTATGTCAGAAATACTAGAATAATATTTGATTGAAATATTTATTTTACTAAAAAGTCTATGAACACTAGTTCAATTCATTAGAGTAATTCTGCAGACTTTCTAAAGAGCAAGATTTTTCTTGCCCAAAAAGATTATTCTAGAAGCTTCATAATATATGAAAATAAATGAACTTTACAACTGTAACTCAAAACAGAAACCCTGGATGTGAATGAATCATGCTTGTTTATGTGGAAATTTTAACTCTTTGAAATTCCCTTACTATAATGTATTTATTATATATCTTTATTCCTTTGAAAACTCGCAGTTAGTTTAAGATAACTAACTGAGAATACATATTTCCTTCACTCTCCCCTCCAAATTCCAATGAAATAATAAAAGAAATACAAACATGAGAATAAATCTGTAGAGAGTTAAGTAATGGGAAAACTAGCATCATTATACCGAAAGGAAAGTGTCATTTTGACCAAATGTACATATGGGGTAAGTGTACAGAGGATTCATGTTAGACTCATGAACTTTTAGTTAGAATAGCCTCTTCTAAGGGCTATGTTAATATTCACAAGGAGAAGAGATTCTTGGGGAAGAAGAGATCATAGCAGGAAAAGAACTAAGGGGATTCAAAAGAAGCAGGAAATTAGAGCAGGCTGTGACCTGAAGATATGTACGTTTTGGGAGATTTCTGGAGATACTGGGAGAACCATGGATTTCCAACAGCATATGGGACTAACATTTGAGCAATGGTACTAGTTATTAAAGGATCAGACATTCTCCTAAGGCTGAAGGATGTGAGGACACACAGACAACAAATTGCTGGGTTTTAAATAGCTAAAGTTTACACATTATTTGTTTATTTAAAATGAATAAGAATGGTCTTGCTTTCCCTGTAATGATATAATATCACCTTCATTCATTTGCATTTAATATACTTCATTGCTGAAAAAGAAAGGAGCAGTTAGAGCCAGCCTAAGGGTGACAGGGACTGACCACAGGGTGTGTTGTACTTGGGAATATTATCCATCATATGTATTATAGTGAGAAAAAAATCTGGAATGATAGATTTCATGGAATTTTCTCAGGGAGCCTAGTCAAATGATTCACCTGACATACTGTCAGTATTCACAATCTTCCAACTGAGGGCTCAACCAAGGTTTGGTCCATATTTACCTAAATAATGAGAGTAGAGCATCAAGGAAAAAAGATCACTCCTTTGATACACTCAAACCCAAACCAGCTTTCCTACCCAAAATAGCCCCAAATATCTACATTCCCTGTTATGGGCAGAACTGTGCCCCCTCCCCCTGAATACACTTGTCTAAGGCCCAGTACCTCAGGATTTGGACTCTATTTGGAGATGGGGCCTTTAAAGAGGTGATTAAGTTAACATGAGGCTATTGGGGTAAGCCCTAATCCAATCTGATTGGTGTTCTTACAAGGAAATTTGAACAGACATCAGGGATACACATGCACAGCATGTGAGGATACAGTAAGGTGATGGCCATCTACAAGCCAAGAAGAGAGGCTTCAGGAAAAACCAACCCTGCCAACATCTTTTCTTGGACTTCCAACCCCCAGAACCATGAGAAAATAAATTGCTATTATTTAAGCCACCCAATCTGTGGTATTTTGTTAGGGCAGCCCTAGCAAACTAGTACATTCCTCGAGGTTTTTAATTTTCCATCACCTAAGCTATGCCTATTCATATCTTCTTTTCTACTATTAATGTCCATACACCAAAGATCCCCAAAATACAGTTGTGCTCCAAAAAAAAAAAAAGGTTAGGTTTATTACCTTCCTGCAGCAAGGGGCTACACATACCATGAGAACTATGACACATCTCAAACTAGGGCAGTTAGTAAAGGGTACTCACTGAGTTTTGGAGGCTGGAGTTTGTCATTTTAGGGTAGAATGTAATAAGCAAGATCTGAGCAGAGGTGGGTCAAAATTTGTAAACTAGGTAAATTACTGCAACAATCAGTGGTTTTATCATCAAAAGATACAAACCCTTATACAGTTAGTATTAGATCAATTTTGTGGCTTACCTTAAACATAGGCATCTGAATGAGCTGGTATGGTGGTAGTGGGGTAGTGGTAGTAATGATAGTAGTAGTAGTCGTCGTCGTCGACAACGTCAGAGCTTAGTTTGTCTTTCATGTCACTGAGCAAATGGTAAAGAATTTGTGCTCGTCTTGAATCTGCCATACACGTAGTAACCACCAGACTGTGTGAGCTATTACAATCTTTAGAGTCATCACTAAACTAAGCATAGGTCAGAAGATAGCTTTAGTTTCCTAAAATCATCATAGAAATATAAAATAAATATTTTTTTGATTTCTTGATAGAATGTGTGTCACTTTTATTAACTCTATATTGCTTAAGGAATGTTTTCCCAAGCCTCTTCAATAATCATAGATGCTAATGACAATTTTCCAGAGATGTGTGAATCCTAGCAAAGCTAGAATTTGTTGAAACATTTTTTTAAAAGTCATTTGTCTCCAGATTTCTCAAGAAACATATTATGAAGCATTCCCTACACCAGCTATCTCCTGCAATAACCCTTAGGCAGAAAGTAGGAAAGAGCTTCCTCAAACATTAAGTAAATGCTTTCCTGTCTTCCCAGCCCCCACACAGCACTTTCTGTTTCCATGGGATAAAACTAAAATAACTGGTAACTAACTATCCAAGAAAGTATGATGAAGGTCCAGCCTTGGGAGAATAGGGATGACCTACTGGATTATTTTCCAGTCCCATTTTTGAAAAGGGAGGAGAAAAGATTTAGGGTGACCATAAAACCTATCCTTAAGTATCTCAAAACTGTCTTCAAGTATCTGAATAAAAGCTGTCATATAAGGGGGGTCCTTAGTGGTGTAGTGGCTAGGCTTTGGCACTCTCACAGCCTGGGTTCGATCCCCGCTCAGAGAACAAAAAAACAAACAAACAAAAAAAAGCTGTCATATAAGAGAAGCAGAGTTAATCCCAGAGCAAGAAATAATTTTTTTTAAAAATTAAGACTTTTAGTAATATGTAAGAGTCATAGAAAAATAGTCCTTGGTTCAATAAAAACAAATATTTCTTTCCCTTAGAACTCTTCAAAAATGTAACAGGATGCCTCAGGAAGCGGCATCTTTGCAACTCCCTGGAGGGCTGATAGCAGCATTTGGATAACTATTTGGTAGGAATGTTATAGACAGGATTCTAGAAACCTTGGTCAGAAACAAGGTGTTCATATTATTCCACTATCTAACTCTGGGATTATATCATTTAAAGTCTAAACAAAATTCAGTTCTTGTTTTTCTGGCTTCTTTTGCAATCTACAAGTCTATAACCTCAATGTAAAAACCATGTTAGTACATAATCTATTAACTATTCCTTCCCAGTAGGTAATAAGTCGGAAGATCAACACGTCTATCCAGCAGAATTTAGGAAAGAAGCTACCCTTGTCAGAAGTTGCAATATGAGCTCCTGAGGAGTAATTACTGGAAGAACCATTCTACAGTACCTCCATGCTGGTGTCAGGTGAAAAGTCTAACTGTGTCATACAAAAAAAATGCAAATGGAGATATATAGGAAAGACATGAAAAGATGTGAGTGACATCTGTTGGTGTGGGGGTGCCCAGAAAAGTTGATGCATAAACCACAGTACTTCAAAGCAGAAGAAAGGTAGATGAGTCTAGTAGGAATCTTGAGCTTAGTAGCCTTCATGTAGCACCTACAAAACTCTGCCTTGGGTGTGCCAGGACTAGCTAAGAGCCAGTCTTGGCATGTTGATGGAAGTGCTTGTACCATCAGGCTGTAAAAAGGCTTTGGTGACTAAAAAAGCAGTTATCACAAGACTGAAGATCATGTAGATCATTCACACCAAAAAAAGTATTTTATTCTTACAGAAAGAATAATTAGAATATTAACTGGGAGGTACCAGTGACCTGTGTTGCCCAAATCAGTAACCAGCCTCTGTCCTAATATTATTTTTCAGTGGCTTTTCACATAAACAACCATTCTTCTCAATTTCTTCAAAATTTTTTCTCTCCCAATTTAAATGACTCCACACTTTTCTTGTTTCTTCCTCTATCTACTCCTTCCAAGTTAGTTAGTTTCCTTCGCTGACAGTGTACCCCTGAAACTAATATAATATTGTATGTTAGTTTTATTTTTAATAAAAATCTTTTAAAAAGACATCCATCCACATTTGAAACATTAAGTAAAGGATTAGAACATCCTCCATTACAGGGGACTATGGGAGGTAAATGCAGAAGCCTCAAAGCCAAAGCTAAACAATGAGGGTGAGCCAAGAATTAGATTTCAGAATCTTCAACCAAATAACAAAGGTGTTGGAAAACTAGGAGACAGTCCCTCCTTAGCATTCCCTGAATGTTTGAAGTTCCTTCTCCAAGGTCATCTGGTCCAGGTAGGAATGAGGGGAAGAAGAGGAGTTGTCTCTAGATTCTTCCTCAAAGGATTGTCTCAGTCTCCCCTTATCTGAGGGGCCACAACTAAAATACAGTCCTCCCAAAACAAACATTCACCAACCTGTTACTTTGTTTAAGGATTCACTGTTTGTCTTCCCTCCTTTAGATTGTAAGCTCCTTTAGGGAACAGACCCTTTTCTCAAAATTATCTTTGCAACTCAGGTAGGACTTGCCTTGAATACAAGAGGAGGTCAACAAATATTGTTGAGTGAATGAATAAATGCCTTAATGCTTGAATCTTCAACAAATGATATATACAGCTCTGTTCAACTTGAACATAAATTGAATCCAATTTCATACAAAGCTTTGCACTAAATGCCAAAAAGATAACTATAAAGATTAACCACTAATCTGAAAACAAACAAAACCAAAACAAAACCAAAATTTAGGCTGACCAGACATACAATTTTAAATGGGACAGAAAACAACAGTACTGTCTCATTTCAAACAGTACATATGGCCAGCCTACGGACACCTTGTATTTAGCCGAGTGAGACTAGGCTGACCATACGTACCATTTGAAATGGGACAGTACCGTTGCTTTCTGTCCTGTTTGAAATGGTACATCTGGTCATCCTACTAAACTCAGAAAGCAAGAGATCATATTTGTGATTACTAGAAGCACGGGTGTGGGAGGTGAAGGAGTCAGATGAAGGTAGTCCAAAGGTACAAACTTCCAGTTAGTTATAGAATAAATAAATACTGAGGGGAAAAAAAGGATTAAGCATAGCTCCTATTCTTTAGGAACACATGGCTTAATTAAAGAGTCTATGGATGAAAAAGGGACTCTGTAATAAATTGAACCAAAAGTAACCTCACAGTGTGATCTGACCATAAATTACTAATTAGGCAGGTCACGCTCCGCAGTCATGCCTCGGACCTATAACTTCCCTAGCAAAAGGTTTTCTTTCCTTGTCTATTGTTTTTGTGCATCTAAGTAACACACCTTTGAAATGCCTCATTTCAGACCCCTCAGAAGAGTAACCACCATCAAGCAACTAAATAATCTTGTTAACTATTTTGTAATCCAATCAGATATTTCTCAGCCTTGCTTTCTCCTCATTCATTAACCTTCCCTACCTTCCCTCCTTAATTCCAAATGTGTAAAAGAAACTACAAACTATCATTCTGGGAAGCATTTGAGATCTTGCTTCCCAGCATGTCATCAGTTTTGACTCAAATACATCTTCATAAAAATTCTCTGCAGCTTTGGAAGTTTCTTATGTTGACAAGTCAAATGTATCCACTAAGTAGCATCAGTAAAATGGTAAAATTGGTGGTTTCAAGCTCTCATTTCCCACAGAAACACTTAAAAATAAGCAGAAAAAAACAGGACTACCTTTGTCATAACCCTAGCAAACAAATACCAAATCAAGAAAAAAGTACTTCAAAAGATTAGGTAAGTTTTCTGGCAATTTTACTTGCCCTTGTCTTACCTACTCAAGAATTATTAAAGGGAACCTTTGATTTTGAAAGGACACTGAACAGTAACTCTAAGCCATATTAAAATATAAAGATCTCTACTAAAGGTAAATACACAGGCAAATATAAAACCAAGTATTATTATATATTTGGTTTGTAAGTCTTACTTTTTATATCCTACAAAATCATCTAGCTGTTCCTGAGTTATATCCTTTTATAATAAACCCACTCTCTAGTAAGTAAAATGTTTCTCTGAGTTCTGTGAGCCATTCTAGCAAATTAATCAAACCTAAGCAGGAGTTTGTGGGAACCTATGATTCATACCCAATGTGTCAGAAACAAAGACAACTATCTAGGGCTTTCAACTGGTATCTGCAGTAGGAAGGTAGAAAGGAGTCATGTAGAATTGAACATTTAACCTGTGGAAGCTGATGCTACACATAGTTTTAGGTAGATAGTGTCAAAATTAAGTTGAATTCTCAGGTGCCTTACTAGTGTCTGAAAATCGCTGTGTATGCATATGTGTGTGTATGTGTGGTGGATAGTGAGGAAGGCACACACACACATACACACACACATGTGGAATTTGGGTCCAGGAACCCAATTTAATTGTGAACACAAATTTCTAAATCAGCAAGTAAAATATTATGTCCTCCATCAAGGATTTCTAACCTTTTGTCTTTCCTGGGCCACACTGGAAGAAGAAAAATTGTCTTGGGCTACACATAAAATACAGTAATGTGAGCTGATGAGTTAAAAAAAAATCTGTGCATAATTTTTGTAATGTTTTAAGACAGTTTACAAATTTTTGTTGGGCTGCATTCAAAGCTTTCCTGGACTGTATGCAGCCTGCAGGCTGCAGATTGGATGAGCTCCTCCTATAACCTGGTAGATAATTGAAAATAAAATTTTAAAGATAAGAAAGTTAAAGTTCAGAGAAGGGAAAACAGCCAGTACTTAATATTTATTGAATGAATAATATGACAAGCATTTTCCATGCATTATTATTATTATTTTTTAATGTGGGTAGTTCCCTGGCTGGGAATCAAATCCAGACTGCAGCATTGACAGTGCTGAAGCCTAGCCACTACACCACCAGGAAACTCCTACCATGCATTATCTTTTAAAATCTGTACAACCATTCTGCTTGGTAGACAATAGTACCCTCACTTTAGAGACAAGAAAACACGGGCTCAGAGAGGTTAAGTGATTTGCCTAAAGTTGTGGGGGAGCAACAAACGTTCCGCTACCCTCAAGGTTCTTCTGGCTGGTCTAATAACCAAATACGCATGAGACAGACCAAAAGAGAAAATTACAAAAATCAATACATAAAAGGCCTGACAATTAAGTTCATGAATTTGCCACAATGCTTATGTTAGCAGCACCAAACAAATAACTCAGTAAGGTTTCATAACTTTGGCATATCTGTGTCTCACAGCTGTGTTAGTGTTAAAGTGTGGTGGTGTCTTGCTGAGTGGCGTTCATTATTGTGATTGTGTGTTTTTGTGTTCTGTCACAAGAATATCAGAGCTTGAATTAGAGCAATGAACAAATATTCAATTTCTTGCTAAAACTGGCAAGAGTGGAAGTGAAATCATACTTTCATGAAATAGACAAAAGAATTAGTAAATTTATATGGAACCATAAAAGACCTCGAATTGCCAAAGCAATACTACATAAAAAGAATAAGGCTGGTGGCTTTACATTCCCTCACTTCAATTTATATTACAAAGCATTAATAGTCAAAACAGCTTGGTACTGGCAGAAGAACAGAAATATAGACAAATGGAATAGAACTGAAAACCCAGAAATAAACCTACGAATTTATGGACAAATAATTTTCAATAAAGGAGCAAAAAACATACAATGGGGAAAAGACAGCCTCTTTAGTAGGTGGTGCTGGGAAAACTGGAAAAACATATGCAAAAGAATGAACTTGAGCTGTGAACTCTCTCCATATACAAAAATTAACTCGAAATGGATTAAAGACCTTCATATCAGACCTGCAACAATAAACTGTATAGAAGAAGACATTGGTACTAAACTTATAGACCTAGGGCTCAAGGAAGACTTCATGAACCTGACCTCAAAGGCAAGGGAAGTAAAAGCACAAATAAATGAATGGGATTATATCAAACTACAAAGCTTCTGCACAGCAAAAGAAACCATCAACAAGGCAAAGAGATAGCCAACTGAATGGGAGAAAATATTCGCAAATTACGCATCAGATAAGGGTCTAATATCTAAAATATATAAAGAACTAATAAGACTTAACAACAAAAAAACAAACAACCCTATTAAAAAGTGGGCAGGAGAACTAAACAGACACTTCTCCCACGAAGAAATACAAATGGCCAGCAGACATATGAAAAAATGCTTATCCTCATTAGCTATCAGGGAAATGCAAATCAAAACCACAATGAGATGCCACCTCACACCTGTGAGAATGGCTATTATCAACAAGACAAGGAATAACAAGTGCTGGAGAGGATGTGGAGAAAAAGGAACTCTGGTACACTGCTGGTGGGAGTGCAAACTGGTACAACCACTGTGGAAGGCAGTGTGGAGGTTCCTCAGAAAATTAGGAATGGAGCTACCATTTGACCCAGCAATCCCCCTTCTGGGGATCTACCCAAAAGACTTGAAAACCTTTGTCCACAAAGACTTATGTACCCCAATGTTCATTGCAGCGCTGTTCACAGTGGCCAAAACATGGAAACAAACAAAGTGCCCTGCGACAGATGACTGGATAAAGAAGCTGTGGTACATACACACAATGGAATATTACTCAGCTGTAAGAAAAGATGAAATACTTCCATTTGCAACAAAATGGATGACCTGGAGATCATCATGCTTAGTGAAATAAGCCAGACAGAAAAAAACAAAGAACTGTATGACTTCACTCATATGCGGAATATAAAACTGAAAGCAATAAAGAGAAAAGAAATGAACAAACTAACAAACAACCCATGGACAAAATCCATAGTTCAATGTTTATTTGGGAACAAGTGGATTAGGGAGGGGACAGAGTGGAGGGGGTGGGAGAGGAGGGAGGGGAAGCTAAATATTAGGTGATGGAAAGAGAACGCAAAAAAAAAAAAAAAGAAAAGAAAAGAAAAAGAGTGGAAGTGAAGTCAGAGACATGTTAGTCCAAGTTTATGGGGATAATATCATGAAGAAAATGGCAGTGTATAAATGGATTAAATGTTTTTCTGAGGGGAAAGAAAGTGTCACTGATGAAGGGAGTTCGGGGCAGAGAGTAACAAGCAGAACTGACTAAAACATTGTACAAATTAATCAAATTGTGCATCAAAATCATCAACTGACTGTGTTAAGCATAAAAGACCAAGTAAATATCAATAGAGAAACATTCAGGAAAATCTTAACTGAAAATCTTGGCATAAGAAAGGTGTGTGCAAAAAATGGTCCCAAATGACCTCACCAATGAACAAAAGCCAAGGAGAGTATGAGTTGCCCAAGACCTTTTGGAGAAGCAAGACAATTTTATCACTAGTAATGAAACAAAGTCTACCAATACCACCCTGAAACAAAGCATCAAAGGGTATAGTGTAAGTCAGCCAATTCTCCATGACCAGAAAAGTTCTGCCAGTCCAAATCAAGAGTCACCAGAATGTTGCTAACCTTTTCTGATATTAGAGGAATTGTTTATTATAAATTTGTACTGATAGATTCAATATAGAATGGCTCCTGCTCCTCCATCCTCTCCCCCCTCCCCTCACCCCACTGTAACTCAGTGTAGCCTGGGAAACTGCAAATGTAGCCTGGGAAACTAATAACTTAGCCCAAGAAACAATAACTTGGCTCGGGAGACTGAAACTTGTCCTACCCCTTATGTTAGCTTGGTACATAGAAACCCATCCTTGACCAATCAGTAGTGACCACCTAGCCCTTAACTTAGCCAGGTGAATTGGAACCTATGCCTGACCAATCAATAGTAACCACATATGCCTCCCTCCGCATTGTGCCTAGCAACCCCTTTACCTATATAACTTCACTCCCAACGGCTGGAGCTGCTGCTCTCCCATTGTGAGACAGCCCAGCAGCTTCTCCCCCAATAAAGCTTGTCACTACCGCCCGGTTTTTTGGCTCATTTCTATCATGTACAAACTGGACAGTCAACCAAGTTTACTAGTAATATTTGGAAGTGCTGAAAAGGCTGCACAAAAATGTTAGACGAAACAACTTGAACTTTTTGCCAACTCATGGCTCTTGCATCACAATAATGCACCAGCTTACATGGCACTCTGTGTGAGAAAGATTTTAGCCAGTAAACAAATAACTGAATTGGAGCACCCTTTCTACTCACTTGGTCTGACCCCCCAGTGACCTTTTATCTATCCAAAGATAAAGAAAATATTGAGAAAAATTTTGGCAAGATAGTGACCAGAGAGGAGGTCCCTAAACCTCTCCTGGATAATACAAGTAAATGGCTGGCCAGGAGCCAACAAGGGAAAGCCTGAGTGGCACAGTGACAACACAGAAATCCACACATTATAAGAAAACACCTGAAAGTTGGAGAAAGAGGGTTGAGCAGGAGACAAGGGAGGGAGCAGAGACAAATTGTGAACCAACCCCACCACTGCTAACTGAAGGAAGTAGAAAGAAATCAGGGAGCAGCACTATAGAGGAGCAGGGAGCCCAAGCAACAATGAGAGTGGAGAGCAGAGTGGCACAATGCTAGGAGACAATGAGGGAGCTGGACCTAAATCAGAATGTTAGAGACAAAGTCTGAAAGTCCAGCTCTGAAACTCTGAGTAGCAAAAAAGCTGAGGGAGGACTCTGAACTGCCCTAGACGAGATTAGGGCCCCAGACACAACATCTTGGCTCCCGGCGCCCTCACAGCCCACAGCGCGCATGCGCTGTGCCCATGTGTGGTGCCCTTGCACAGCTGCTTGCAAACTTGGCCCTGATCAGTTGCCATAGAAACAAATCACTGAAATATGGCCTGGATAAAATGCTGGAGAAGGGAGAAAGATGGATTTGACAACAGTCACCCCGACCAATGTGAGCGGCCTCAGCCTACATCCCATCAGCCTCCCCCAGCTTCCTCAGCTTCCCCAATGAAATAGAGGAAGTGGAGAGGCCCCAGCTCACATTTTGTTGGCCTCCCCTGTCTCCTGCATCTTCCCCAGTGAAGCAGGGGACCCGAGATATGGCTTAAACACCTCCCCTCTTGTTGCATTACAACTGCCAACTCGTCTGTCCCCTCATGCATTCCCCATGACATCCTAAGGTAGGAGCTAAGCATGGAGGCCACAGGGGCATGGAATACCTCACATGGAGGATGGCTGGTTAGTTAATAATGGGTAAAATTTTTCTCGGGAGGAACAACCTAAGACAGGCACAGTCGCATAGGAGCCATCAGGAGAGAGCTTGGGCTCAACAAAGGTGAGGCACAGCCCCTCACCCTTTCTGAGGTTAATCTCCTACCTGGTTGCCTTGTGTCCCACGCTGCTCCAGTGGTGACCTGATAGAACGATATTGGTCATGCTTCCTTAGAGATGACTTGGATACTGAGTCTACCCCCTGGGGTGCTTTTGGTACACTGAGTCCTTGGTGCTATATGTTCTCATAGAAACATAATGCATGTTGGAACACAATGGGGACTTTTGGGAAAAGCAGTCTCCTAGGCAATGTAACTCACAGACCATGGAAAAACCAGTTTCACTTCCTTGTATATCAATAAAAGCTATGCATTGGCCTGATTCTGCTTGCCCAGCCCATGACACTGGGGCCCCTTGGCCTCGCTTGTAATATATTTTTGACTACTGTGTTTCTTAACTTTGCATCACCCTTTCTGTGTTCCCACTGCTCCTGTCGTGCTGGACATGACATCTGGCACCCAACATGGGGCTCGAGAAGGAAGGTCGACTCTGAGTCAAAATTAAGAGGTATAATGTCGCAAGGCCCAGGAGAGGGTCTGGACAACTACTGAAGGTGGGGTAAGCTCCTGGGAATTCAACCAAGGTAATGCAGAATTGTAATAGCCAATATAGGCCTTATATCTGTTTGCTTAAACAGCTTCTTAAGGCAGGAGGAGCTCGGGTGTCAGATCAAAGACTAGAGCAACTTCTCAAAGCAGTTGAAACACAGTGTTCTTGGTTCCTGAATCTGGGGACATTAGATATAAAAACATGAAAATAATTTGGTACAGAACTCCATGGATTGTATCATTGAGGGGTTCATTGGTGGTCTAAGGGCTAGGATTTGGCACTCTTACCACCACAGACCAGCTAGCTCAGTTGATAGAACATGAGACTCTTAACTCAGGGTTGTGGGTTCAAGCCTCTATCCTGAGTATTATAACCTTTAAAAACTAATTTTTCAGATTTTTATATTATTCATTATATAGCTATTAATAAGAATCAATTATTAGGAAATGGTCATTGGGAAACTACACAGGGTCAATTAGGGATGACTGAACAGGCTATTGATCAATTACAAAAAAAAAATTTGTTTAATACCATGAAAAAAATAGAAATTGAGGGTAAAGCCCCAATGTCACTTCAAAAAATTCTACAAGGTCTTCGAAAACCATACTCTGAATTTTTTGCCTGGTTACAGAATGCTATAAACAAACAGGTGACCAATTTTCTGGCTGCTGAGATAATTTTACAAATAGCGCCATATGATAATGCTAAGACTGTAAAAAGGCTATAGGAACAATGAAAGGAAAAGCAGATACAATGGGATATATCCATTTGTGTCAGGGAGTAGGAATGGAACAATTTAAAGCTGCCATGTTCACTAAAGTCATGACTGGATTTAAAATAAATCAAAGGAAAATCTCTGGCAATTGCTATAATTGTGGAAAACCAGGTCATACTGAAAAAGAACATAAAAAGAAAAATAACAATGATTCCCATTTGCCTAATTCTACCGTTCCTATGGGACCTAAAACCACCTAGCTTGTGTCCTAAATGTAAAAAAGGATATCACCAGGCTTTATGGATTCTGATTATCAGGGAGAAATTCAAATTATAATGTCCACCTCTGTTCCTTAGACAGCTAAAAAGGGAGAACGGGGTGCACAGTTATTCCTGCTCCCATACATTTTCCTGGAAAAAAGAGGAACTCAAAAATAGAAGTTTTGGAAGCACCAGAAAGGCAAGAATTTTTCTAGCAGGAAAAAAATATCAAAAATCCCCCCTGTTTGTCAAATTGAGAAACAAGGTAAAAAAATTTAAAGTTCTTTTAGATACTGGAGCTGATGTTTCCATAATTAGCTGTCAAAAATGTCCAAAAAATTGGAAAGTCCAAGAGCTAAACATTAACGTTGTGGGGGTGGGGCCAAGCTTCAGGCTTGTGCCAAAGTGTCTGCATTTTTCCTTGCCTCAGGCCAAAGGGACAAAAAGGATTTTTACAGCCCTATATTGCAGAAATTTCCATTAATTTATGGGGTCAAGATCTGCTTACACAATGATAGGCAGAAATTTGGATACCTCTGGGACAATGCAGTCCCCAAAGTCAACAAATTATGAGTCAAATGGGATATCAACAACAACAAAAAAGTCTAGAAAGGAATTACTCAGCCTATCTAGCCCCCATCCCAACAAGGATGAGAGGGATTAGGATATCAAACAAAAATACAATAGCCTTTTTTGCAGGGGCCACTGTCTTACAGCTATGGATATCTGTAGCCCTTAAATGGACAAATAATAAGCCTCTATGGCTAAAACAGTGGCCCTTCTCCCAGGAAAAATTAGAAGCATTAACAGAATTAATACAAACTCAATTAAAACAAAATCATATAGAATCTTCCACTAGTCCTTGGAATTCTCCTATATTTGTCACTAAGAAAAAAATCAGAAAAATGATGATAACTCACTGATTTATGAGCTATTAATGCGATGATTGAGCCCATGGGTGCCTTAGAGCCTGGGTTCCCCCAGCCTTCTATTATTCCAAAAAATCAGCCTTTAATAGTTATTGGTTTACAAGATTGTTTCTATGCAATTCCTTTACATCCCAATGATTGTTCTCGATTTGAATTTTCTGTTCCTTTAATTAATAACAAGGAACCTTTAAAAAGATTTCAATAGAAAGTTCTTCCACAAGGAATGCTTAATAGCCCGACAACTTGTCAGCTTTTTGTACCACAAGCAATACAACCTGTAAGAATTAATTTTTCAGAATGTTATATTATTCACTATATGGATGATATTCTCTGTGCTGCATCCTCTGATAAACAACTAGCAGCATGTTTAAATTACTTAAAGAACAACTTAATTTGGCTGAACAATATATTGCTCCTGATTTTTTTTTTGGGGGGGGTGGGGGTAGTTCCCTGGTTGGGTATTGAATCCAAGCCACAGTGTTGAGAGTGATAAAAATGAGCCAAAACACCAGGTAGCAGTAACAAGCTTTTTTGGGAAAGCTGCCGGGCTGCCTCGCAATGGGAGAGCAGCAGCTATGACCATTGGGAGTGAAGTTATATAGGTGGGGGGTTGCTAGGCAAAATGCAGAGAGGAGTATAGGTGGTCACTACTGATTGGTCAAGGATAGGTTTCTATGTACCGGGCTAAGGTAAGGGCTAGGGCAAGTTTCAGTCTCCCCAGCCAAGTTATTGTTTCCCGGGCTAAGTTGTCAGTTTCCCAGGCTACCCGGGCTAAGTTTTGGTTTCTCGGGCTACGCTGAATTATAGTAGGGTAAGGGAAGAGAAGGAGAAGATGGCGGAGCAGGAGCCATTTTCTACTGATTCTGTCAGAGAGCACAAAAGCCTAGCCACTACACCACCAGGGAACTCCCTATGTTGCTCCTAATAAAATTCAACCTACAACAGCAGTTCAGTATTTAGGAACAGTTGTAGACTGTCAATCTATTAAACCCTAAAAAGTACAAATAAAAAAAGATTGAATTAATACTTTAAATGATTTACAGAAATTGCTAGGAGATATTAATTGGTTGGTTACGTCCTACTTTAGGCATTCCCACTTATGGTTTCAGTAATTTATTTGGTCTTTTGTGGGGCTCCCCTCAACTGGATAGCCCACGCATCTTAACTCCTCAGACCAACAAAGGGTTAGAAAATAAAATTTAAGAGACTCAGATTCAGTGTATAAATCCCTCTTTGCCTTCAGAAATTTTAATTTTTCCTACTTCTCATTCACCCACGGCAATAATTACTCAACAAAAATAACCTGATAGAGTGGCTTTTCTTGCCTGACAACTTAGTTAAGTCACTCCCCAGCTATGTAGAGTGAATTTCAGAACCCGTATCATGAGCGCATACCAGGGTAATTCATTTAAATGGACAGAAACATAATCAAATCGTGGGTCCCTTTAAAAAACAACAAATAGCGCATTTAAACATTCATTCTGAATCTTAGCAGATTGCTATTAGTAGTTTCTTTGGAAAAACTGATAATCATTATCCAAAGAACAAGTTATTCCAGTTTCTTCTGAAAACTGATTGGATTTTTACCTAAAAGGCTCAGACAAGTTCCTTTTCCCCAGGGCAGTTTTACAGATGGATCTAATAATGGTAAAGCGGCAATTGTCAGTTAAAAAGGTTATCATCTTATTCAAACAAATTGTACTTCAGCACAAAAAGCTAAATTGGTAACAATTTTAAATACCTTAAAAACTTTTTCTAATCCTTTATTGTTTCTAACTCTGCTTATGTTGCTCATACAGTACAAAATATTGAAACAGCATCTTTTTATAATATCTCTAATAAATTGTCTCTCCAGATTTTGTTTACCCAGTGCCTATTTGAACCAGCTGGGGGTGTCATTAAAAACCTTCAGTAAGTCCTTTGGCTTGTGGGAGTCTCAGGGACTACCTGGGAGAAATCTTAGTGCAAAATCAGCCTCTGGAAGCAGCTGCCAAGTGATTTTGCTCGCCTGAGTAAAACCGCACTAACATTTAGCCCTCACAAATGCCTTGCTGGTCGGTTAGGATAAACTAAATGTTTCCTATGTTGTCTTGTATATGTATGGATTTTTTGTTTTGTTTTGTGTAAATTGTGGCCTTTTAGGGTTAATATCCCCATGACCATGGTCAAATCCAGATGTAATGGCCAAATAAAGATGTAATTTGCATGTCCTGGATGGATGCAATTAGACCAAGCATCCAGAGATAGTATCTGTTTTACGTCTGTGTATCTATGTATGTATCCAGATTTGTTCGTGTGTGTGTACGTATAGCCATTTTAATTCTAAGATCAACAATGAGATTTAAAATCTTAAGTCCCAACCAATGGTCCATTAGACAGAATATTAAATAAATGGCAAATTTATAGTTTTAGGCCATTAAAAAAATTGATGCTCAGTTACAATACTGCTAAATCTCTCTATATGTTTCAAGTTTTTATGATGTAATAAAATAAATTCTTCAAAAAATGAAAAGGGGGAAAAATAAAGGGTCCCCCACAGATACAATTAATTAGCAAGAACTATGTTTACTTTAATATTTTTTAATTTATCTGGGTCAGATGCCAAGAGGTCTGGAATTTCCTGAGTAAGAAGGTAAAATTTTAATTTTTTTCTGATCATACTGCTTTAGGCTATATTTATACACACCCATTTGTATTAGACCTGATCTTCCATGCCTAACTCTCACTGATCTGGTTTGGGAACTCCCAAAAGGAAAAGGGAATGATACTTATGATGGTTTGTTTATGATTTCTGGGAAGAGAGTTAAAACACAAGAGGTAAATACTCATAGTTTTCCTCTTTCCCTTAATTCTTGTCCTCAAAATATTAATCAGATTGATGAACGTTCTCGCATTCATTGGGAGGAATGCCAGGGAACTCTAGGTCAAGTATTATTTAATAATTCTCATGATATTATAGTTGATTGGGGCCCTTATGGTGTCGTGATCCATATATGCTCTCACTTAAAATATTCTGATCCTCTTAATAGAGCAGTTACATGGAAAGAATTTCCTCAAAAAATTATTTCACCTTTTCATATTTCTATCTTTTGTCTAGATAAAGTCTTAGCACCACCTCAATAAAAAATGATTAGGCCCATCTGAGTCCCATTACAAAAAACTTTACGGAAAGTAGACTTAAGTTTAGAACAAAATAAAATCTGGGAGGGAAATTACACAAAAGAAGAAAACAAAAAATATACCTTTAAATTTCACTTGATCTTAGCCAAACAGCCAAAAAGTGATATATGCCTTTAAATTCAAAGAAGCAAAAAGGTTTGATTTACAGGTTTATCTTAAAATTCCTTTGGTTTTTCTATTAGGAAATTTTACAATTGATCCAACCCTAAAAATAGTTGAATGCCATCAATGTCGTTTGTATATTCGTATTAATTCCTTGATTTATTATGCCTCCCACAACCAAATTATGATTTTAAGAAAGAAATGAGGACTATGGGTACCTGTCCAAGCCCCTAGAATGTGGGAAGGATCCCCAATGGTTCGTATGGTTTTACAACTCCTTTATAGGATTTTACATCAGACAAAGAGATTTATTGGCCTCCTAATTGTAGCCATTACAGGAATTATAGCAATAGATACTGTTGCTGCTATCTTTGGAGTAGCATTACATCAAGCTGTACAGACTACTCAGTTTGTGCAAGAATGACATGAAAATTCAAGTAAGGCTTGGAATCAACAAATTAAAATTGACCAAAAAATTAATATTAGATTGGTTGATTTGGAGACAAATGTAGTTTTTCTTGGAGATTAGAAAATCTCCATACCATGATTACTTTAAAATGTGATTGGAATGTTTCTAACTATTGTGTGACTCCTTTCTCTTATAACCAACTAGTACTCCGTGGTTGGAGGTACGAGCTCACCTCTGGGAACATGCTCCCAACCTCACTGTAGATATTCTACAGCCTCAGTAAGAAGTGGATCAGATGTCTCACACCACACTTTCTCTTCTACTAGGCGAACAGGCACTTTCCACAGCAGCGGAAGGGCTGTCTCATTTAAACTCCCTCACCTGAGTGAAGACGCTAGGCAGAGGATTTGCAGGTGAAATTACACTGTTGCTACTCATTCCTTTTATATTTTATTTAGTCCTCAGATGTGGACAACAAGCCCTATGACGTGCCATAGATAAGGAAACTGCCACGTTTGTGTTTCTCCTATTACAAAAACAAAAAGGGGGAGACGTTGTATTACAACTGCCAACCTATCTGTCCCCTCATCCACTGCCCATGACATCCTAAGGCAGGAGCTAAGCATGGAGGTGAAGCATGGGGCATAGAATACCTCAAATCACCCTGTATGGCCCCAGAGGATGGCTGGTTAGTCAATAACGGGTAAGATTCCTCAAGGGAGGAACAACCAAAGATAGGCACAGTCACATAGGGGCCATCAGGAGAGAGCTTGGGCTCAACAAAGGTGAGGCACAGCCCCTCACCCTCTCTGAGTTTAATCTCCAACGTCCTGGCTGCCTTTCTCGCACGCTGCTCCAGTGATGACCTGATAGAGTGATATTGGTCATCCTTCCTTAGAGATGACTTGGATACTGAGTCTACCCCCTGGGGTGGTTTCAGTACACTAAGTCCTTGGGGCTATAAGTTCTCATAGAAACACAATGCATGTTGGAACACAATGGGGACCTTTGGGAAAAGCAGTCTCCTAGACAATGTAATCACAGACCATGGAAAACTCAGTTTCACTTCCTTGTATGTCCATCAATAAAATCTTTGCGTTGGCCTGATTCTGCATGCCCGGCCCATGAGGCTGGGGCCCCTTGACCCCGCCTGTAATATATTTTTGGCTACTGTGTTTCTTAACTATGCATTACCCTTTTATGTTCCCACCACTCTTGTTGTGCTGGATGCAACACCCTCTCTCCCAAAACTTGCCCCCCAGTGCCACCTAGTGTATACAGCAAGACACCACAAAAATAGCAATAGAGAAAGAAAGAGAGCTCCTGGGCCCTGCTGAAAATAAAGCCCTCACACTGAAGAAGTAGAACACACAGATAATATGAGTACCTTAGGATCCAAAGTTGCTCAGAAAGAAGATGAAAAATTCTCCAGAAAAGGATCTTATAGACCTAGAAATTTATAAACTCAGTGATAGAGAACATAAAGTAGCCATTCTAAAGGCTCTCAGAGAAATGAAAACATACCAGCAGAACACCATAGCTGAGATGAATGATCTCAGAAAGAAAATCCATGAACAAAAGGAACAGTTTAACAAAGAAATTCAAACTATAAGGGAGAACAAGACGGAAATTTGAGAAATAAAGAATACAATAAAAGAAGTGAGAAATGAAATAACTGCCATAGGAAACAGGGCCAACCAGATGGAGGGAAGAATGGTGATATTGAAGATCAGAACATGGAAACATCTCAGAAAGAGGAAGATAGGGAATACAGAACCAAAAGAATTGAAAGAACTCTGCAAGAACTATCTGACTCCATGAGGAAGAACAATATCAGGATAATATGATTAGAAGAAGAGCAGAGCACTCTACAGAGAGCATACTCAAACAAATAGTAGATGAGAACTTTCCAAACCTCTGGAAAGAACTGGAACCCCCAATTCAAGAAGAAAATAAGTCCCCTAGATACCTGGACCCTAGCAGATCTTCTCCAAAACACATTGTATTGAAGATGTCAAAAATCAAAGACAAAGAGACAATTCTCAAGGCAGCCAGGGAAGACAGAACTTTATAACCTTTAGAGTAAAACCCAACAGGCTGGTATCAGCCTTCACAGCAGAAACTCTACAGGCCAGGAGGGAGTGGAATCAAATATTCAAACAATTAAAATTGAGAACCTTCTAGCCAAGAATAAATTATCCAGCAAAACTAATCCTTCCGATATGAAGGAAGAATGAAGACCTTCTCAGACACATAGAAGCTGAGGGAATTTGCCAGCACAAGACTGGCACTTCAAGAAATACTGAAGGAGGCTGTTTGACCTGAAACAAAACATCAGAATAAATGGAAATTAAGTTGGGACAGCAAAAAAGAAACAGAAATAAAAAATTAAATAAAGAAAGTAATGGCCATAGGAAATTCTCACATATTAATCATCACTCTAAATGTTAATGGACTGAACTCATTAACAAAAAGACACAGAGGAGCAGATTGGATTAAAAAATAAAACCCATCCATATGCTGTCTCCAAGAGACACACCTCAGTCATAAGGACAAACACAGACCCAGAGTGAAAGGATGGAAAACAATACTCCAAGCAAATGGTAACCAGAGAAAAGCAAAAGTTGCCATACTGATATCTCACAAAATAAACTTCAGATCGAAAAAGATAACAAGAGAAAAAGATGGATATTACATAGTGGAAAAAGGCACAATACAACAATAGGAAGATTGACACTAATTAATATATATACTCCCACTCAGGAAGCACCAAAATATACAAACCAACTCTAACATATCTAAAAGGAGAAACTGAAAAAAGTGCAATCATTGCAGGAGACCTAAACACCCACTTAACAGCCATGGGCAGATCATCCAAACAGAAAATAAATAAGGAAATATCAGCTCTAAATGACACATTACAGCAATTGAACAAAATTGACATTTACAGGACACTTCATTCAGCAAAAATAGACTATACTTCTTTTCTAGTGCATATAGAACATTCTCAAGGATAGACCATATGCTGGGACACAAATATAGCCTCAGCAAATTTAAGAAGATTGAAATCATACCAAGTGAATTCTCAGACTAAAAAGCTCTGAAGTTGGAGATCAACTGTAAAACGAAAGAAGAAAAAAATCACATACACATAAAGATTAAACATCTTATTTAAAAATGACTGGATCAAAGAACAAATAAAAGAAGA